>JAJMSO010000008.1:0-407925 GCA_030578575.1 Ogataea neopini
TTTTAAAATATTCACGTTTAAAAAACACCCTATAAAACTTGATTTTAGTCCTTCAATGCCCCCCCACCCGAAGGTAAACAAAGCATACTTTCTAAAGTTATCTTTTCCCATTTGAAAACATCTTCCCCGCCCTGCCCGCAAAAAAAAAAAAAAAAAAAAAAAAAAAACACACATAATAAAAGAAAGGGCAGCAGCAGAAAAGAATATTTCGAATAATATAACTTTATCGGTTGTTACATTGTGAATATATCCGTTATACGCTCATATTAACTGTATTTGGGGTGCTATATCTTTGTTCCAACAGATTGACCCTGCTCAAGACGTCTCTCCGTCAAACATGCAATCACAGCTGCTCCAACGCCTGATCCGTCCTCCGCGGCAGTCAATTTGATGGGGTAATTTTCAATGGAGTTTTCCCTCCAGCCAAATATCTCTTTCAACCCTTGTGCAGCCCGATCCCTAAAACCAGGATATTTATTGAACACAGATCCATCAGAGGCACAGTTTCCTGTATCGTATCCCATTTTCATGAAAATAGCAGCGACTCCACAAACAGCAAGTCTGGCAGCTCTTGTACCAATCAGTGCGCATATTCGGCGTATAACTTCTCGCTCGGGATGTGTAGTTTTGATACCTAATTCTTTCTTGAAGATTTGATTCACAATTGATAAATTACTGAATGAATCCTCTTCGATTCTGGAAAGAAATGATGTGTCCATGATGAAAGGTTGTTTCAGTCTAGAGACATCTTGCCTTTTGAAAATGACCCCACAATTGTGGAAATCGAGTAAAATAAGTCTCAAGATTTCACCCAAATAATACCCAGCAATCATTTTTTCGTATGCTTGTTGACCGGGTCTTGGAGATTCTTCATCAATCTGAATATCATACTTGGTTCGGGGAAGAATTTTATGATCGTTGTCGAAAGCTCCATATTCACAATTGATTGCCATCGGTGTGGCAAAAAGAATGTCAGATGGAAGCTTGCCGCTTAGTTTACCAATGCTACCAACTAAGTCATAGTAAGCACCATTAATTCCTGTACCAAAAATCAAACCTGCTTTTGTGTTAGGGTCCGAATACATTGATGCGACAAGGGTACCTGTTGTATCATTGATTAGCGCAACGACATTGATTGGAATCCCCTTCTTTTCAATAGCTTTTTGCAACATTGGAACAACATCGTGACCTTCAACTTCATTGATATCAAATCCTTTGGTCCATCTTTGTAAAACGCCCGAGTTTATTGCATGTTGTGACGCTGGATACGAAAACGTGAAACCCAAGGGGAGCACCTCAGTGATCCCTCTTGGGAATTTCTCGTTAACAAATGTTTCCAAACAGTCTGCAATATATTCAAATAGACATGTTGCCGTATCTTTTCTAATAGTTGCAGGTAAAGAATATTTGGTATGTGTATACGCAAAGTCAGAGTTACCTTTGAGTGTCACTAAAACCACTCTTAAGTTTGTTCCACCCATATCGATAGCCAAATAATCTCCGGTCTCCTCTCCAGTAGGTAAATCCATAACCCATGTAGGAATCATTGGAATATTAGAATCTCGTTCCAAACCATCCTTCATCTCGGTCACGAAACGATCCGTTATGTCTTTAAGTCTAGACCCAGGAATAGTGAATTCACGCTCAACATCTTTCAGTTTGGCCTTCAACCTTGGACCCATGAATATCTCCTCCTGAATTAAAACCTAAGAGTCAGTAAATCACGAAGAATGACATAGCAAGAATTTGGCTGTGGGTCTGGCTCTTACAGTTTTACGATAAGGCTGGTGGATCATTTCCTGAACAGTATTTTGGCGAACCTGTTGTAGACAATCGTTTCTTTGATAAGGCTCATTACCTTTTACCGCTGGCAAAAAGTGAAAGAGAAAAACGCTTTAAAAAAAATCCTTCAACTCCTGCCCTTTTTCTCAAAGGTTTCAGGTGTGAAGATTATAGTTTTCTACCGAATTACAAGACATTAGCAGGTATTTGAAGGGCAATCTAGAAATTAATGATGGGCACAGACCCTTAATGAAGAAGTGTTTTGCCATTCAACAACGAAAACGTTATCGAGAGTAAGGCGGTCATGTAAATGTTTCTAATGATAAATATTTTGTTCGAGCGCTGTCTCCTGCAGGATCATAATATCAGTTGAAAAAGGTGATAGAAATAAATTGGTGAAAGTAGAGGTCTCTCACATGTTGTTCTTCAATCTCGCGAGGGTTTCAAACAAATCACTCGTTGCTTCCTGATTAGTATTGTTATTATTAGGGGCATGGGCAGGGACAGGGGCACCAAGGTTCTGACTATTACTAGGGTGTGAATATTGATTACTAGCACCGTGATATGCTGGAGTAGGCGGCGAAGCCCCCGGAGCCGAACTTTGAAGTTGACCAAGTAAACCAGCTAAAGCGTTACCTTGAGGTAGCTGTTGTTGTTGGGTTTGTGGAGGCGCATGTGCTTGTGTTTGGGTTTGTGTTTGTGGAGCTTGGAATTGTTGCATCAGAGAAAGAACATTCTGCAACGTACTAGGATCCATATTTTGCATTGTTTGCAACAGTTGTGCTTGAGGTTGTTGCTGTACTGGTGGAGTCTGCTGATGTTGATGCTGTGGTGGTGGTGGAGCTTGATGTTGTTGCTGTTGTTGGTATGGATTTGGAGGTGCTCGCTGTTGATATGGTTGGTAGGAATTCTGGTTGTATGTCGGGTATGGACTATTGTTTGCAACAGGATACCCGCCATTGTTACCTATTGGATAAGGAGCAGGTTGTTGGGATGTGTAAGGATTATCCCTTGCGTTATAAGGAACAGCATTACTACCAGTTCCATAACTATTGTACGATTGTTGATATCTGTTTTGTCTGCCATTCTTACCTCTGGAATACAACGCCTGGTTGCTATTCTTGACACCTCTGTTGGAGTTAAAGTTTTGTGACATTCCAACACCTGCAGAACTTGAGTTTTTGGATCTCCCTCTTCCATAAGAATCTCTTGATTCTGATGCAAATTTTTTAGCCTTTGCACTCAAAATCAGCTCAATGGCAGCATTAATCGAGATACTTGTATACTCATCAAATCTGATACCTCCATCAGGAGTACTTTCGTAAACCATCACATTTAAACACTCATCTCCTGTTATTATAACGGCAACAGCACCATCATAAGCTGCAGATGTGACTGACTCTTGTGGAACTTCATCAGCCGTCACATTGGATTCTTCAACTTCCAAGATAAGTCCATCTTGTTTCAATCTTTTCAAAAGTTTGCTGTTGAAAGTTGAGTTAGAATCGGTCGTGGTGATCACTTTTACTTCTGTCTTGTTTGATATTGGAGATCTTGATCTAACTTTAGCTTTCCTTCCTTCTGGAGATCTCGAACGTCCTCTGCTGTTCTTTGCTCTTGGTTGCTGCTGTTCAATCGCTCTTTGTATTTGATGCTTGGAAACTTCAAGATGCATAAACTTGTTGTGCAATGGCACATTCTTCTCACCTTCTATGGCTCTAGAGCAATCTTCAGCTTTGGCAAATTGAACAAATCCAAATCCTTGCTTCATATTCACCTGTTTGATATCTCCATAAGGATGGAAGATCCTGTAAACATCTTCCTTTGTCAAAGTGTTGACTGCCAAATTACCAATGAAAAGTCTTGATCCAAGCGGAAAGTTATCCCATTTTCCACTGCTTAGAGAACTGTTTTCATCATACAAATACTTTTCATAAGACGCCGACTCCTCAGCAGACATTGGTTTGGTAATGTCAGGTCTAAGACAAAATGGATTGATGGGCACCATCACTTGTTGGGGTTCTCCCGGTCTGATACTTGGTCTGTTATAAGAAGTTGTACAACTGAAGTTCACCTGAGGCTTAACATTAACGTTATTGGCTTTATTATACTCCGCAATTAGCATTTCTTCTTTCGCCTCTGGAGTCAATGCCTCAAACTGTGGATTGTTAAAAAGAGGACTGCTAATGAAAAACTTGATAACGTCATTAAAGAGTTGGACGTCGACTTCTTTCTCTTTTGACTCGGCCGAGTCAGTGACACCTTCTGGAGACACATCATTACTGACCAAATCAGCTTCCGGGTCATAATCTTCATCATCGCTTTGATCGAGTACCACATCTGATGATGGTTCTGAAGGTTCAGTGTTTTGATTTTGCGGTGCTTGTTGCTCCTGTTGTTCGGATTGCTCTAGTTCAGACTCCTGTTCGGACTGTTCAGATTGTTCCACATCTTCAGGCTGTTCTGTAGATTGTTGGTCAGTTATTTTTGGTGACTCAGTTGGACTTTGTTCAAGTTCATCATCCTGCTTGATTTCGGTAGCCTCCACAGGAAGTTCTGACAACTTTTCCTGTTCCGACTCCTCTGGAGTCTCCTCGGAGACAACCTTTTCTTCGACAATAGCAGATTCAGCAGCTCCATCATCAACCTGTTCAACTGGATCCACCGTGACGTTCTCGGATTCATCTGGTGATGGATCCATAACTTCAGATTCGCCATCCTGACTTTGTTGCTCAACAGCCAATTCCACCTCTGGAGCGTAAGCAGAGTCAGGATGGTTTTGTTCTTCTTCGTTGCTCATTACAATAGCACTAATAGATGTGCGTCCAAATCGTATCCAGACGAACTGCTAGCTGTGATTGATGAATTGATATTGGAAGGAAACAGCTAAACAGTATTCCATTAAGATTTAATGAATGTTTAAAACTTTTTCTTTGAGTCCTTGAATGTTCCTTTTGTGCCACACACGACGTTCACGTGATTAACTAAGGTACCAATATTATCAGGTCAGCAACAGTCTACAGCTTATCGTTCATGTTTACGACATGACTACGCTGCGAATCTCCTGCTCTAAATTACTGCCTTTGGTGGAACAAAGGGTTATTGGGTAAATAATGTAAATGTCTTTATTGGACTCAATATATAGAATACAGTGGTGACCCCATTCTACTGACAAGTCCACACTTGCCAGACAAATGACTCAATTTGGTATGCCAAATTATTCCCGACACTTTCCATAATGTGGTAGTTCGCTCTATTCTTTGCGATGTTGGTCTATAATTAAATAGTTGTGCAAATTGGAGTTCTTTTGAAAATGGTTGATTGTCTATTTGTTGCGATCAGTGTTCGTCCTCTTTCTTCAATATTTCTTTCCTGAGCTGATTGCTAATCTCAGATTCACTGCTAACAGTTCTGTCGACAGGACATGGAACGAGACTATTAGCAGCCACCAAGCTGAATGCCACCAAGAACGTAGTTGAAAAAATCGACTTAGAGATTCGGGTTCTGTGGACGGCTTTGATGTACATGTTTAGTTGTAAATGTCTAATCTAATGTCCCCTATAGCGATAAAGCCAAGATGATTGTTTATGCAGGAAAGATGAACGATGCTATCAGTCGAAGAAACCAACTGTTTGTTTTTCAAGATCTTTTGGCAAACCTTATGAAAAAGTTCACATCCTTACATTGCCTGATCTTTTTGGCCAATAATAGACCGCGATTTATAAACCCAGGGTGAAAAATTCTACGACCAACGGTACACGACGCAAAAGAAAAAAAACAAAAATATTTAACATCGACGGGTCGATATTCGTCGATCATCACGACAGCCTCAAACGTTGTGTCACCCGGCAGAAGTGAAAAATTTCGCCCACCGTTCGACTGAAAAAGTTATGATTTCTTTAATAAATGTACCAAGTATAGTCGAATAATTGGAATCAAACTAGTTCGAAATGTTGAATTCTACAAGTATGAGTCTTCCAAGAGCACTTTTCAGGGGCAGATCCCTGTTGGTGCGGTTCAACTCGTCGTCTTCGCAAAACCTGCCTCCAAAACTTGCTACTACTCCAAACAAATATAATCCGAAATCATCAGCTTTCAATCTCAAGCAAAACTTGCCAAATGGATTTTTCTACCATCCTTCTCCATCCTCTTTAGATCCAGAAATCACACCAAAAGCATTCCTTCCAGAAACAGATCCAAGAAAAACTGCTGAAGTTTATTACCCAGAAGAAGATAGCCGCATCAAGGCCAACATCGACAGTATGCCAATCATCTCCAAAGCAAGTACTCCAAAGAAATACCATCTCACACGCGAGGATATCCAAGAATTGCAAAACTTGAGAAATCAAGGTGTTCCAAGACGCGAGCTTAAAGCCAAATTCGGTGTTAGTGACAACTTCATCAACATTGCAACTGAACCAAACCCAGAAACTATCACTAAGCAAAAGAAAAAGGTCGAAAAATCAGTGAAAAGATGGTCCGAAAAGACTAAGACGGCAAAGACAATAAAATTGAAACAGGAACTGATGTGGAAGCGGGATCTTTAAAAAGTCGGCTTAATTTAACGGTATATATATATGTTCATGTAAATACAAACTCATTTCATCATATTGGAAGCGATTATCTAAAAGCAATTGCAGACCAGTCTGCTAACCTGCAACAAAATCCCCAAAATCGTCATCGTCGTCATCATCTTCTTCAATGTTGAAGTGCTCTTCACTTTGCTTCTCCTCTCCTTTCTCTGTATTCTCGGATGCTCCAGTTTTAGGACTTTGTTCTCTATAATGATCCGAAATGAAGCTCTTTTTAAAGTTTTGTAACTTAGCAAATCTTTCCTCGAAGTCTCTAAGATTAGAGCTTAATCTAAGGTCATCAAAAAAATCATTTAGCACCATTCCAATAGCGATTCTTTTGTCTTCATACGTCACAATAACCACGTAATGTTGCTCTTCTATTTTTTGTACTGTCATGAAATTATCCAGTTGAGAACGTGTTTTAGCTACTTTAACAGGCATCCCATCTTGTGTTATTTCATTATACCAGGCGACACCCCATTCCTGATGGGCATTTGTCTTGATGGTTAACTTGCATTTGAGACTAGTTGATAGGTCATCTTGAGAATCTAGAGCATTCAGGTCTTGGAGTTCATGAAGTTCGATAGATCCTCCAAACAAAAAATTGGATTTCTTCTTTGTCCAAAGCTTTGGATTGAATTTATAAACCACCACCGGGGATTCTTTATAGCCTCGTGTGCCACTGTTGGTTTCGTTAGGTGACCCTGGGTCTGTTTGTGCAACTACAGAGTCATATGTCACTTTGGGTGGCGCGATTTTATAAAACTTGACTTTTCTGAAACACGCCAATTTTGTTTCCATAATGTTGGACGTTTCACCAGTGCTCACTAAAGACATGATATGATGTGATCTTGTTCTAGTTGTATGGATTGTAGGATAGATCAGGAAGAAGAAGACCGGAATCAGAGAGCACTAATTATGGTCGTACAATTTCAACATTCATAGGAAATAATCGAGCCGTTTTCCCGCCGTAATTCTACGTTATAGTACAGATTGTGTATTGGACAATAATATGGACCTACGATACATAAAAAAGGGCCGGTGCAAAAACGCTCGTGGATTTGATCATTACATCATAGTGCGCGAACTTACAAAGAAAATATTCTACGCGGTGCTAAAAAAATTCAAAACCCAAAATTCCCTAGAATCCCAAAAAAAAAAAAAAAAAGTTGTTGCTGACACAAGCGTCGAATGACAGACTTGTGAAGAGGGAAAAAAAAAAAGGTCAATGAGAGATGGGTTTTGGAATACAGGAGGCTGGATTGTTTTTATATCATCACTGGCTATTGAATCTCCAAATTTGTTTTGTCTCATACAACAGACTTCAAACCATAGACAGGCTTGTGATTAGAAACAAGCATTAGAAGCTGTTTTTCCGAGCTCGAACCTCGCTTGTACATACCATCTTGGCTCACAACAACTTCAATGTCTCTGTCTGTGACGGAATTGAATTATCTTATATGGAGATATCTCCAGGAAGGAGGACTCGAGGTGAGCGCTTTTGCTCTTCAAGATGAGACGAAAATAGATCAATATGATGAGAAATACAAAGATCGTATTCCTTTAGGATGCTTGGTGGACCTTGTTCAAAAAGGTATATTGTATTCTAAAGTTAACGAAATGGTCAATAGTGACAATGAACTTTTGCCAGAAAACATCATAAACATGAATTTTAACTTGTTTAATTCTCTTTCACATTCTGGCCCTGAAATAGAGGAAAGAGCGATTCTCCCAAGTTCGCATATACGACAACAACAACTACAACAACATAAAGAAACCAAACTCTTATCAGAGACACCGACAAGTAACGTCGAAGTGATGCGAGAAAATAACACGAATGGTTCAGCAGTGGAGAAAAAGTTACCAGAATCAGAAGAATCCGATTTCACAACGGTACTTTCAGAATGTTATCGTTTTGCTCCAAGTTTGGCCAGCGAATGGAATCCAACACATCCTGATGTTCTCGCATGGGGCCAGCCTCAAAACAATTCTGGTATATGTGCTTTAATAAGAGATCCAAATAGTGGCAAAATAACATCAGAACTGAAGTTACTACCCCATCCTGTCACTTGCAAAGGCACCATCTCTGTTTCTTGGTGTCCAAAGGGACATTCACTCATGACAGGCTCGGAGAATGGAGAACTAAGAATGTGGGATGCAAATGGGCAAATAAGATTCATCATGGCATTACATCGTTCTCCCGTTTTAACTGTGAAATGGTCACCCAACTCCGCTTATTTGCTTTCTTTGGACGTTACAAATAAGACTATAATATGGGATTCAAATACTGGTCAATCGGTTCAATATATTGATAACTCAGTTCCTGAAAACAGCAACAAATCACTTTGCCTGGGAACTGATGCTTGTTGGATAGATGAGACCAAATTTGTGATACCTGGCTCTGATTATTCTCTTCATGTATATCAACTTGGAGATAGTCAACCAATAGGAGTTCTTGCAGGTCATTCGGATACAGTCTCTTCAATTGTTTACAATACTGAGCTCAAACTTTTGTGTTCTGGTTCGGACGATCAAACAGTGCGAATTTGGAAAGGGAACTCAGTCAACTCGTTGCAAATTTTAATCGGCCATTCTCAACCTGTATCATACTTGAATTGGTGCAAACTTGATAGTGGGAAGTGGTGTATTTTAACTTGTTCGTTAGATGGTTCTTTGAGACTCTGGGACTTCTATAAAAGCAAATTGATTGATCTGAAATTGACAGATAATGGATTTCCTATTTTGACTGCTGCATTGTCATCAGATCACACCAAATTAGTGACTGGTGATTCTTCGGGTACAGTTGTGGTCTGGGAGATCAAAGATGATAAATTCAAACAAGTGAGCGCCTATGAACCTCAAGAAACGACTGGTCAGTCTAATTTTATCACTTCGATCTCCTGGAATTTGGATAATTCCAAGTTTTCAGTTTGTTATAGCAGCTCTGAGAGCTGTGTCATTGATATTCTCAATCAACAATAATAAGTGAGTCTGATGAGTCCAGTGATTTACGTGGATTTTGTGCCATCTGTCCCTCATTGGTAGGAACCAATCTGAATGATTCGCAGGTCAGTTCACACCTCTCGCGAAATGGCCTGTTTCGAATGTCATTCTGTAGTTGCCATTTTCAGGCTTTTGTAATATATGTACTACTAAACATCGGTTTATTTTTTGCACTTTTTTAGATCGTCGACATAATAAATAACCGTTAATACCAAACTAATCGTAATTAAACAAAAAACACATTTTCTTTATATGAGTCCCACCTATTTTGTCTGATTTTGCTTACCCTTGCTAACACCTTTATTGAACTTTTTCCTCTTTTCAAGTGCGTACTTCCATGATCTGTAGACACCTGCCGTTAAAACTCCTTTCAAACTTTGAACCATTGCTGGTTTACGAACTGTTTCGGAAACTGTTGATTCCAAAGCAGTAACCAATTGATTATCTCTCGCAATCTCTTTCACGAATGAACCATGCCTGACCTTATAAGAATTTGGCAGGTATTCCCAGTCTTCAATCGGAATATCTGTGAGAGGGTTTGTTTCACAAAGATTTTGTAGTTCGAGGAAAGACAATTCTGAGGAAGCTTTAATTGGAGTTAATTGCTCCGATTCTTTGCCTGGATATAGCAGTTTGCGAGAGAATGGATCTTTGGCTAATGACGATTCAAATTTGGTAGCGTACTTTGAGAACAACCGCTTCCTAAAAGAAAGTGGTAAATCTGCCAAAATTTCAGCTTTGGCTTGATCGGAAATATTGATTTTGAAAGTGTGATTGGAAGAATCATTTGGACTAATTTGTTGAACATGAGACGGTAAATAATTCAAGAGAAGAGGATGGTACATTTCTCTGAAAAGTTTAAATTGATTTGTAACAATATTATTCACCTTGTGTGGGTCTTCACCGCCAACTTTGGTTCTTGGATCTCCCATATAACTGAGTTGAGCGATTTGGTGGAACAGTTCAAATTCAGTGACTTCTTCTTTATTCAAAAGCAAAAGTGAGAGCTTTAATGCGTTTGTGAGATTGTATTGATTGAGCAATGAAATGTTTGGAGAGTTTCGTATTATGGCCACCGGTTTGTGTAATCTTCCACTCAAATACATTGTTTCCCAATTCATAAGATCATGAATCAAATTCTGTACTGATGTGACACCATATTTGAGCTCAAAGTTATCACGAACATCGCTTTTGTTGAACTTCAAGTTAACGAATGGGTTAAAATAGACACCAGCTCCCATTTCACCAATTGATGCTACCACATTTGAACCCAAATGGCGTAAACTCGAGTAATGCTCGGGGAACTGGTTAATGTTGAGTGAATGCCAGTGGTCTGGATATGAAACGGCAAAAATCATATCAATTTGTGAGTTTGAAACATCGACCGATTCACCTTGACTTAGAACTTTTGAGCCATATCCAAATGCGTATCTGATAGGAGCATTAAACTCCCATAAAATTTTCTTCAAAAAGTCAGACATGACAGTATCATTCGAAACAAGTTGATTACTACCAAATTTATATGGTAGCTGATTGGCAGTTTTCAGATCTTTGAGGTTTCTCAAATAATAATTGAAATTAATCGGGGCAGATTTCAGCTTCAGGAGATTCTCGTCCAGCGCTTGAAACTTATCCTTCTGTTGTATGTTTGCCAACTCATGACGCTCGAGAAATGATCCTTTGGCAAACAGTGAACTTGAAGGTTTATTTTTCCTGAATAGCTTGTCAAGAAGAACTGCATCCATTTCGGGGTTGGAAAGTTCGGAGTCAGGGCGGTGACGAGCCTCCGAACTGTACCAAACAGTTCCTTTGGACTGTCTAGCCAAAACGGCAGTTCCGACTGTTCTTAGTGATCTCTGTGATGCTCTTTGAGTCCTTGCCAGCATTTTGCCATAACATCCGGGGTAATTATATAACATTCAGAATGTTTAAGGGCGGCGCCCATGCCGTTATATATGTACCGAGATACTTCCTTGCACCGGCAAATGGTTCCACCAAAAATAAATAAAGATGGAATCGAGAAACTCAGCCTAGCCCCAGCCCAGCCCAGCCATGTCGGCCCGTTTGCGCGGGCAGAATTCTAAAACTCACGCAGTGGAGCGGGGGAGCTGGCTGGGGGGGCGTGGAAAACTCCCGAAATAAATTTTTGGGACAGATAAAAAAAAAAATTCAATATGCGTGCTATTGTTCGTAGCATGATAACCAAACACAGAGTGAGCGCGCGCTATATGACACGCGATGGTCACGGGCACACGGGACAGGCCGAGGGTGGCTAGACCGCCGCCGCATTGCTGCCGCTGGCGGCCGCACGACTACACCGCCGCAGCGGAAACGGTCCAGACATTTACCAGAATAGCGAGAAGGTCATTCATTCATTCAGCTAAACCTGTCCCCGCTAAAAATGCTGAGGTAAGCAGAATGGAAGAGAAGAAAACCAAAAACGTTACATCTCTACACCATACACAAGAAGGATTTCAACTACGCTTTTAGAAAACGCAAAACGACAGTGTATTATATCGCGTTTTATATCGGCAATTGAATTACTGCTTGATACCTGTGAACCAAATAGAATCACAATGACCGACGAGAACGAAAAGACAACCAAGGAGGAAGTTGCACTTGAGTCAAAAGACGTCGAAAAGGTGGAGGAACCAACATCTTCCAAGCGCAAGAACGAGGAAGCTGAAGAAACAAAGGCTGAAGAACCAAAGGAGAAGAAGAAGAGAAAGCACTCTCGTAGAAAATATGACGATGCTCCTCCTGCAGAAGATGAAAAGGGATCTGATAGCGAAGAAGAAGAGGTTGATGACGACAAATTGGTGGTGGAAGACGATGAAGAAGATGATCTTCAAGAAATTGACACAGCCAATATCATCACTACTGGTAGAAGAACGCGTGGTAAGGTGGTTGATTATACCAAAGTTAGTGAAAAGTTGAGTCAGGAAAACCCAGCTGCTCAAGATGATGATGAGGACGATGATGGTGATTTCAAGGAGCCACAAGTCTGAGTGAGCAACGAGCTGAACGCGAGTGATTTAGTTCAGTGACTCTTAGAATCTTCGTTCTGATGCGGTCACGCGTACTTTAAAGCTACTTGTGTACAATGTATAAATTCGACGAGAAGAATTTCTTCAATTAACGATAAATTAGCTACATCAAATCAATTGATACTAGAATCCAACATCTCTAAGGTTATGCAAGATATACCTGTCAGCCGCATCGAAACTACTGACAAACACGCGATCCCGCACCTCTCACTCTCTCTTCCTCTCTTAATCTCACATTGTTTAACAACATCCTGAGTTCTTTGATATCTTTTGATCTTTTGGAGCAGGGGTCAATGTGATCGTTTGTCCACCCAAGTTTTTGTTGTTTGCGCCGTTCGGTTCCGCTCCATCCATGTCAAACTTTCTCTTGGAAACCATTTCATAAATGTTTTTGATCAATTGGTGGAAAGTCAATTCCACATTCTCAGAATTCAAAGCAGAAGCTTCGGTGAACAACAAATTGTTTTCAGCAGCAAAATTCTTAGCTTCTTCTGTTGGAACGGCTCTTAAATGGTCCAAATCAGATTTGTTACCAACCAAAGCTATCACTATGTTGGCGTCTGCATGGTCCTTCATCTCTCTCAACCATCTTGAAACGGACTCATAAGAACTAGAACTGGATATGTCATAAACCACCAATGCACCAACAGCACCTCTGTAGTATGCAGCAGTAATTGCTCTGTATCTTTCTTGACCAGCGGTATCCCAAATTTGTGCCTTCACTCTTTTGCCGTCAATTTCCACTGTTCTGGTAGCAAATTCGACTCCAATAGTAGCTCTGGAGTCTGGGTTGAACTCATCTCTTGTGAATCTGGACAATAAGTTGGTTTTTCCAACTGAGGAGTCACCAATCAAAACAACTTAACATGCGTTAGTTTCCAGCGTTAATTTAAAAAAACATATTGTTGTAGTCACTACTTACTTTTGAACAGGTATTCGTAATCGTAGGAGTAATCTTCTGCGGCGTCAGTCATATTGTAATCAGATATGATCCCTCTTAATAAGACAGGTCAACAATTAGCCAAAAGGTGATTCTAAATGTTAATTTGGAATCTTAAATTTCAGCTGATAGCATTCGTTTCAGCTATTGCTTTCCCCGTGTATACATTTGATCAAAGTCCGCCAAATAACCCAGACCAAAAAAAAGTCGTTTTCTTAAGCATTTTTCGATCTTAAAATAAACAACACACCTTTACACGTACAAAATATCAATTACCCGGCACGTCGATCGACTATAAACGCGTCTATCTCCTTCGGTTTTTTTTTTCCACCAAAATTGGCAGATGCGCAAAAACGCGTTTCCAAAAGATCGAGTGAACGTTAAAAAGATTGAAACCGAATACATCACGTTCTCTCTTCAAAGTCAGATTCAATAAACTCATTGACTGAAAAATGTCGGAGGTCAACATTGATCAAACTGTGTTTCGCAGAAGATTGCATCTTCTGCAGAAAAGCATCTCCAATTCTGAATTTTTTAAAGCTGTCAATGGTTTACTCATCGCTGTGGGTTCCAGTGACGATTCAAACCCATACCAAAAGTCGACAATTCTACACACTTGGTTGCTTGGTTACGAATTTCCTGCTACTTTGATCTATGTTACTGCTAAGAAAATCACTGTTTTAACTTCCGTTGGTAAAGCTAAATATCTCAATCCGTTGAAAGCTGCCAATTCCAGTCTCGCCATCCTGGCAAGAACTAAAGACCCTGAGCACAATAAGAAACTTTTTGATGAATTCATCTCTGAGATTAAGGAATCTGGTAATCAAATCGGTGTGTTAACCAAAGATAAGTATGCTGGAAAGTTTCTGGATGAATGGACGGCCGTTTGGGATCAAGCAAAGTCTGACTTGGAGTTGATTGATTGCTCTGTTGGAGTTTCTGCCACTTTGGAATTTAAAGATGAAGATGAACAGAAAAACTTGAGAACAGCTTCAAGAAGCTCGATCAACATGATGAGCTATTTCACAGACGAAATGAGTAAGATCATTGACGAAGAATTGAACGTTACCAATGCACAATTGGTTGATAAGCTTGAAAATAAAATTGATGATGCTAAATTCTTCAAATCTATGGAAACTGATAAATCATTGAAAAAATTGGGTGCAGACTTTGATTTGAACAATCTAGATTGGTGTTACAAGCCAATTGTGCAGAGCAATGGTAAATACGAGTTAAAGTTCTCTGTGGAATCGACCAATGATAAGCTCGGTGGTTCTGTCATCATGTCATCATTGGGTTTGCGTTACAAAAGTTATTGCTCCAACGTCACTAGAACTTTCTTGATTGGCCCTTCCAAAGAAATGGAAAAAAATTATGACTTCCTTCTTAAAGTTCAAAGCAAGGCTTTTTCATTGTTGAAAGATGGTGCGGTTGCTAAGGATGTCTACAGCAAGACTTTGAGTTTTATTACTTCTGAAAGACCAGATTTAGCATCGAACTTCTCGAAAAACATGGGTTCTCTTATTGGTATTGATTTCAGAGACTCCACCGGAGTTTTAAATGCTAAGAATGAGAGAAAAATCAATGAAAATTCTGTTTTCAACTTGGTCCTTGGTTTCAGTGGTCTTAAGGATCCAAAACAAGGAGACTATGCATTGATGCTTGCGGATACTGTCAGAATCACTGGTGCAGATCCAATTCTTTTGACAGACTCTCCAAAATCAAGAAAGGATATTGCATTCTATTTCGATGATGATGATGAGGATTCCAAAGATATCAAACAAGAGAAGTCAACAAAAGTGAAAACAGAAAAAGATGTCAAAGCTGAACCAAAGGCTAAGTCCTCGATTGCTGATTCCAAGATTAACACCACTGGTGCCAATACAAGAGTTCTCAAGGCTAAGATGCGTTCTGAACAGAAAAATTCGGATGAGGATCAAGTCCAAATCCAAAATGAAATTCAAAAAGAATTACATGCTAAAAGACAAAAAGAAGGTTTGGACAGATTTAATCCTGAGGACGCAAACGATGGAGCTGACAAAAGAGCTGTTTTCAAAAGATACGAGTCTTATGTCAGAGAATCACAAATTCCTTCGAATGTTAGAGATTTGAAGATTCATATTGATTCCAAAAATCAAACGATCATTCTCCCAATTTGCGGAAGACCAGTTCCGTTCCACATTAACGCTTACAAAAACGGCTCAAAGTCTGAGGAAGGTGAATATACACATTTGAGACTCAATTTCAATTCCCCTGGTGTGGCGAATGCAAAGAGAGAAGATTTGCCATATGAACCTGGTGAAGACAAACAATTTATCAGAAGCTTGACTTTCAGGTCGAAAGATGGTGAAAGAATGGCTGAAGTTCTGAAGAAGATTACAGAGATGAAGAAAGAGGCTGTTAAAAGAGATGCTGAGAAGAAGGAAAAGGCTGATATTGTTAGTCAAGCTTCCTTGGTGGAAGTCAATAGACCAAGGAGATTGGATAATGTGTTTGTGAGACCAACCCCTGATACAAAGAGACTTCCAGGTACCGTGACAATTCATCAAAATGGTATCAGATATCAATCTCTCGGAAGAAGTGATCAGCGTGTTGATGTTTTATTCACCAACATCAAACATTTGTTTTTCCAATCCTGTAAAGGTGAGCTGATGGTCATTGTTCACTGTCATTTGAAAACTCCCCTGATGATTGGTAAGAAGAAGACTTATGATGTTCAATTTTACAGAGAGGCTTCTGATATCACAGTGGATGAAACAGGAAACAGAAAGAGAAAGTACAGATATGGTGACGAGGATGAATTGGAACAAGAACAAGAGGAAAGAAGAAGAAAAGCTGCATTGGACAAAGAGTTCAAAGCATTTGCTGAGCAAATCGCTGATGCATCTAATGGTTTGGTTGACTTGGATATTCCTTTCAGAGAACTGGGTTTCCAAGGTGTTCCATCGAGATCTGCAGTTTTATGTCTTCCTACAAGAGACTGTCTTGTCCAATTGGTTGATTTGCCATTTTTGGTGATCACTTTAGAAGAAATCGAAGTTGCTCATCTGGAAAGAGTCCAGTTTGGTTTGAAGAACTTTGATCTTGTTTTTGTCTTCAAAGATTTCAGTAAGCCAGTAGTCCATATCTCCACTATTCCAATGGAACTTATAGAAGATATTAAGGCATGGCTGACCGATGTGGATATTCCATTTAGTGAAGGTACTGTTAACTTGAATTGGAGCACAATTATGAAGACGATCCAAGCTGATCCATACCAATTCTTTATTGATGGCGGTTGGTCGTTCTTGACCGGTGATGGTGATTCGGATGAAGGTAGTGAAGAAAGTGAAGCTGAGTCTGATTTCAATCCTTCGGATGACGACCCTGAAGATGAACCAGTTGAATCTGAGGACGACTTCAGTGCTGGTGATGATGACGAGAGTGACTTCAACGATGACGAAGATGATGAAAGTATTGCTGAAAGTGATAATATTTCGGAAGAAGAGTTCAGCGACTGAACTTTGCCCCATTTTAGTCTAAAGTATATTTTGAGAAAAGTGTAGTATTTTTAATCTGCAAAACATTTGTTGTTTCCATTATGTGTATTTTACAAAAACGGCATCCAGCCTATATACATCTGCGATAAATTTTCAGTCGAAGTGGCCTGTTGTATCACCGCATCGACATGGGCAACCACTGAAACGGATAGTCCTCCGCTATCTTTTGCTCCGGTATCAAGATCTTTGGGATCGAGAATTCCCTTAATTTTCCGACGAATTGTATCCATTGCGACTTGAGGTTGTAACCCACCATTACTTCCTGATGAATCATCTGTGGCTCTTCGTCTTTTTGGTTTGACCTTCCAATCCATGATAGGATCATACAAAAACGTTTCCAAGACATTCATCAGACTATTCTCATTCTGTCTGATGATTTTCATAGTAACTTCGCATGTTTTTCTGAAAGTACCCTCATATCCTGTGACTCCCATAGCAGTTGTCATATTTTGAGTCAGTCTAAACGGAACCCTCTCAGGAACGGCAAGTTTTTTACCTTTTTCGAAGAGACAGTCAAAATCAACGTGCAAAATTTGCCCTGATGATTCGTTCAACATTATATTGTCACCATGTCTATCTCCCATTCCCACAAGATATCCAACAATAGACATGACGGCACATGTTTTGATATAATCGTTTCGGCACTGATACCAATTAACAGGATTTGGGAATTGATCTTGGAACCAAACCTGTAGCACTGGTTGATAAATACTTTGTAATTTCCTAAAATTGGTCATTTTTTCATCTACCGACAAGTTTTCTGCTAAAAGCTGCTTTATCTTGCCAAAATCCATTACAACACCTTGGCGTTGTAAGTAAGTCAACATGATATCTCTCATAGTGCGAACATTGTCAACCCATTCAATCACACCCATGGTTTCGTTCAATGGAACTACAGCGTATGTGTTGATAGAAAGGCTCCTTTTGTCGGCTTCAGCGTCAATTTTCAACAGTCTATCCATCACAGTTGTAAATTCCATCAATTTTGCATCTTTACGTAAATCATCGTGAGGTTTGCACAAAATGCTGTATTTTTTTCCATCTGTTCCAATAATGTATAATCTTCTTGGCTTCTGCATTGATGACAGAATGCTCACTTTAGATTCAAAGCTTTTGAAAGCTATGAATTTGTCAATATGGAAAGATCCAGTTTTTTTGGAAACACTCATGTTTGTTCCTGAAGTCAACAATTTTTGGAAATTAATCCGCAAAGGTATAGCTAATGCTCTACACTCTTGACCAGCAGGATAAGAGAATCGTAGCTCATTGTACAAATGCACCTTATTCTTCCGAGATCTACCAACATCGGCCTGACAAACGCCTTTCAATGCTTCCAAAAGCTGAAAGGCCGAATAGACTTGTTTGGATAGCATGGTGTTTTGGTTACTTTGCAGAACTTCACAAATTTGCTTTCCCCGCTTGACCCTGTCTGATGAAGTAGATTGCACCTGCGAATACACTGAATATAACACGGCTTCAGGATAAGTTTGAGCAAGCTGTGTTATGATATTCAAAATCATACTTTCAGTTTCGGGATCTCCATGTATCATTCTAGAAATCAGCTGAGACAAAACGGAGTACCATTTGTAAATTGGAATTTCATTTTTGGATGCCGCAACCTTGATGAACTTCAATATACTGGAATAGTTGTCTCTTCTCTTCAAGTTAATGGTTTCATGAGAGTATCCAACCAAATCAGCAGCATTTCTGTATTTGGCGCTGTAATCCAACCAAATTGTCACCGCCTTTGGTAAAACTTCAAATACGTAATCGTTTGAGAAAGCAGCAGATCTGATATACGCTTTGATGATGTTGAACTCCAAATCACCATAAAAGTCTTTTTCTGGTTTCTTCAAACCAGGAGTTTCCACAGACCTAGCATCTAGTAACTTGTTGTAGTATCGACCAAGGAAATATTGAGGTTTACCAGTGACACGATCATATCCAGCAGCGGCCTCGTACCCTCGTATAATCTCATCAGAACTTCCATTTGCAGATTGTTCTAGCCATTCCGTGTACGTCAACTGAATTTCAGGAGAGTTTTGGATACGAAGGACACTCTTCAGAATTTTCAGTGCTTGGCTGTGGTCACCTTGAGCCCAAAGTAACTTAGCCAACTCTAAATTGACCTTTGAATCGGACGACGTGCCAATCATGAGTGCGTTTGTGATACTTTTAGTTGCCAAATCAAATTTTCCTGCTTCCCGCAAAATCTGTGAACTTTGAACCATGGTATCTCCTAAATGTGATCTCACCTCAGCAAGAGGGTGCAGTTTTTCTATTGATTTTCTCAAGGAATGGATTTTCCAGTTGATTTTGAAATCGGGAGTGCAATTCCTTGCCCTTAGCTCAAGAAGACTTAAATGGTTTTCCAAACTAGAATTTGGGGTCAGTTGAGCTAGCTTTGCGAAGTCTTGTAAACAATGTAACATCACCATGTAGTTAGAAATTCTTGACGGAGACATCTCTCTTGAAACAGACAATGATATTCCCAAAGACTTTGTTGCATTTTCAATATGTCTCAAACAGGCTTCAGAGTTATTCATATTGAGCGTTATCAAGCCTTGAGCAAACTCATAATAGATCGACAGTATAGAGCCTTGTGAATTGATTGAAGAATGTTGCTCTGCATGGCGTATCCACCTTTTCAACTCATCAACCTGACCGCCGAAAATTGAGGCTTGTAACCCACAAAGAACCCAGTCTTTACTAGGGACGAAATATTGTTGAGAGGTTTCCAAATCCTTCAATTTTAACAACACTTGATCATATTCACAATGGTCATCTAAACATCTCAAAAGCGATGTGATAGAGTCAAGTTTCTTTTCCTGGTGGCTTTCTCCATACTCCAGCTCAGTCAGAGCTGCTAGAGACTCCTGAGTGACGCGCCAATCTTCACTATACTGAAATTGCAGCAATTTGTCATTCAAGCTGTCTGTTGAGAACTTCTTCAATAACCCTTGTAGAGCATCTATATCGTTGATTTCTGCGTACATATGTCTAATTGTTGCAAAAAACTCGTCTTTATCCATCTTCTTGGTTGTGTAACTTTGTTCCAAATTGAATATAGCTCTTTCATAAGAGTTACACTGCGCAGTTCTTTTAGCTAACAGCTCGGTAGGAATACAATTGAGAAACTTTTCCACTTTCTTTCTTTCTTCAATTAAATTTGATTGAGAATACTTCTTATCCCTCTTCCTTTCAGAAATCCATTCTCTGAAGTAATCAACTATGGAAAAGACTGTCCTGTAGCAAGATTTCAAGCTTTCAATTGCTGAATCGTTTGATAATTCCTCAAGTTCTTCATTGAGAATCGCACAAAGCTCAATTTCTATGTCTGCTCTTATTTTGTCATCCCCATGAACAACAAGCATCAAAGAAGCATATGGTAGTAAAAATTCAGAGATTGAGAGATCTTGATCCTTGATCACAATGGCACAAGTACCGAATATGGCTTTTGCAGTCTTAGGTAAACGCTTCATACTTTCAGATCGATGAAGAAGATCCTCTGTGAATTCTCTGATCCAAGATGAATGTTTCTTGGTATTCTTATAAGATGGATAAGTCAAAGTCACGTACCCATAAGAGTTTTTCATGTATCTGGAGACCAACAAAGGTTTCAAAACAGTTTGTGACAAGTTGGTGAGCTTCGCCCAAATCAGATGTTCTGAAGTTTCAGTGTTTTGGACATTTTCAGGGGTGAAATCAAGAATTTTCAAGTATTCTTGCATAGAGTATGCCAAAAACAGTTGTTTCTGAGGATCAGTAGATGCAACAAATGACTTAACTAAGATGTTATTCAAAAAATAGACCGAGAAATCTGCTGTTTCTTTGTGGTTCACCATGTTAGATGTCAAAATGATACGTTTATGATTCTTATGAAAGAAAGAACCAAGTTTTGTCAAGTCAAGGGCACCCATAGATGATAAAACTTCAGCGCATTTTCTTGGAATATCCGTATTTTTCACTGAGAACTTGTTTGAGGCTGCCAAGATATGAGCCAAAAGTGAAGAAAAGAGCGGGATCAACCTTCTGTCATTGATGTAAACCTTGTGAAAATCCAGCTCATGAGATTTCAAAAATGCCAAGAAGTCATCAAGAACCTGTAACACAACCCATTTATTGTCTGCTTGAAACCTCCTATCAAACTCAACCAAAATATTATGGCTTTTGATATCATATTTGTTGGTTATGTTGTCAAAATCACTTATCAAAGAAAGCGAATATACATAAGATGGGTGCTCTTTGACTATTTTGGGATCTTTCTGGAAAATTGCAATAAGTATGTTTTTCGCAATATCTTTACTTTTCGATTGAAAAGTGTTGTACCTTTGAATCAAATAGGAAATAAGCAAGTCAACAATGATAGAAAGTGGAGAATAACTCAGATTTGTCACAAGAACATGCAAGCATTCTAAACTTTCAAGTTGCAACTCCTCTGACTCTAATGCTATCTGTAAGCATGTCATTATTTGAGATAAACATGTTTCAAAACTGGTGCATATCTCTGTAATACACCGAATGGCTCTTATTGCTTGAATTTTCACCAAATATGGTTTACTTCCTTTGTGATCATGGATGATGGCTGAAAAAGATTGTGCCACACCAAGAATCATTAAATCCATTTCTCTATTCAAAAATTCATCTTCGTCATGTATCGTAGGATTCCCTATAACACGTGCTAAGCAGGTGTAAATGATGGCAGCTTTGATCCGTGCTCTCATAATGTCAGAGTTGCACAAACAGAGCAGCTCCCATATCAAATCCATCACACGTGTCTCACTGATCAAAGAACTCAAACTTTGTCCTTTGTATTTGGGATTGGAAATCGTGATTATTTTCATTATCTTGGTGGAGTCAATTTTGTCTTCAGATGTTAATAGTATTGCAAGGATTTTGACGATATTGTTGTCTATCAGCTGGGCTCGGTGACGACCAACTTGGCTTGCAATGAAACCAATGTAATCTTCTGAAAAGGATCTAATAAACATTGGTACTGTGTACTCCAATGTTCTATTCAGAAAAATAGTTGGATCCATCTTGATGCAATCACAGAAATTGTTCAGCAAGTTCGGATGTGAATTTCTCTTCTGGACCAGATCATAACTAATCAACGGGAAAAATGGTTCTACCAACTTGTAAGGAGTGATTCCTCTGGTTGCTGCCACAATTCTCAGCTCATGGAAAGCCAAGTTAGACCTGAATTGGTCTTTGTCGCCCATAAACTGAATCAGATGATTCAACATTACGTATAATCTTCCCTCAACCTTGCTGATGATAATCAATTCACCCCATGACATGATAACTCCTTCAAAAAGATACGCAGTTCTTTGACTTGGTTTGAAAGAGCTCAAATATTTCAACACAACATCAAAGTCGGACTCAAACTGTTCATCTTCTGTCGCAAACAGAATCAGAGGGAAAAGCTTTAATGTCAGTAATCTGACTTCTCTAACCACGTTTATGAAACAACTTTCCAGAAACCCCCAGAGCTTAGGGACCTTGAGCAAGCTTGGAGGTCTAAATGAGCAGAATATTCTTTTCAATGCAATCAAAATTGAGATTATCAGATGTTCGTTACTCAATGTTTTAGGATCCGAGATGAATTTATCTAATAGAATGTTGAAAGCAAGCTCCATCTCGGTTGAAGATTCAATTAGTGGTCGTTTACGGTCCACCAAAGCAAACAAATAAACTGATTCACCCGAGCTGAAATCGCATCTTTTGCAAGTTTTAGTATGACTATCGTAATCATTGGCAACTAGACAAGCATACCGTCCAATGGCGTTCACGGTGTACATATTCCCAATCTGAGAATTGTTAGACATTGAATTTGTCAAAGCATGATTGAGATTCTGGATCCAAAGTTTCAGTTTTGGGGCAGATGTGCAAGAATTTGTCGATAGGTTCCCGAAGGAACTAGAAGTCAAGTCGACAACTTCACGTTTATCCAAGCTAGCGGCCTTTGTGGCAGTCTGTGGTACAACAAAGTGGTTCTTTATGCTTTTGAATCTGTCAGAATCATCGACCATATTAATGATATTATAGGCGTCGGTTAATGGCAGATGGGAATCAATGTCCAAAGAAGACGGTTCCTCGGTGACGGAAAAAAGAAGTCGTTTGCGCAAAGACTCTAGTCTAGTGTTCGAAAATTGATTGAAAGCAACCTCGATAGCCTTGGACAAACAATCACGAAGATCTGTTTGTGTCTGTGAGTATTCCATTGTCTCCAGCCTCGAATTGACGACAAGTAACAAATTGAAAACTATTATAAGATCATTATGAACATTTAGATTCAAAAGTTTTGTAATGAAAGCCAACCTTTGAGAGAACAGGCCTAGTTTATTCCAAAACAAGACAGTAGTGTCAGATTCATAGCAACGTAAAAATATCCTCATCAATGATTCTGCAAGAGTTATTTGTAACGTTGTAAACTTGGAAAGCAGTGGCCAATTGAGGAGTTCATGGCATTTTGATAAAACGGTCTCGACTCTATTCATTTGATTATATCGATCTGTGCATGAATAGTTTGTAAGCGATGTGAGTAACAACGAATACAACTCGTCAAATTTAGCAGATATCCGTTCTATAGATGTTTGGGAAAGGAGTCCACTAGAAATTTGAGTGTTTTTAAGTCCATCAATCTGTTGATCTTCAGGGAACTTGAAGTTTATTGCGACGTTACCCATACAGAACCAGAGGCGACTGATCATGTTATCTATGAGTAAATGATGTTGAAGATGCAATAAGAGGGTATCGTTAATGGGTGATTCAATTAAAAGTTGTAACTGACGAACAGAAATGCTAAGTTTCGAAAAGCGATAATCGTTTGTAGTTGTGATTGCGTCGAGATCAATGGTTCTTGTGGAACTATTTGAATTTGTTATGCTGTTGATGATATATTTCAAGTTTTCGTCCAAAGCTTCCAGAACTTCATCTCTAAGCGTGAGTAAGAGCCTTGTATTTGTCAGTTTGCCCCGGTAGATATCTGTGATGATTTGGACCAGCGTAGTGTTCGCAGAGTCAGCTAATTCTTTGTCATGAAACCTTGCATCATAAAAACCACTTACACATCTGAGAATCAATTTGTATCTGTTATCTTCAAAAACAAGTGAGGGACTCCGGAAAACCAACAGGCGAATTGCTTTGAAGATTTTGGCCACTACTTGTTTCTCCTCTTGAACAAGGATCTTTCGGCCATATGCTGGAAGAACGTTGTTTATAAGGGCGTTAAGAGAGTTTGCATCTTGATTTTTCCCCTCAGATTCCTGTTGGAGCAACGTGTCCAGAACCTTTGACAACTGTTTGGTTTGTTCAGACATGTTGCGAGGGGATCAAACTAGTGAAATATATATGAATTTATTTATTTTATTTTATACAATTATCGATAGAAAAAAAATTAACATGGTTACGCGTCTTGATCTGGGGGGAATATCAGCCAAATTTTTGCCCCAATGATAGTTGGACTGATATAATTGCGGAGGCATCAGAGCCCTTAAAGTATCCATAAAACACATAATTTATTACACTAAGTAAAACAGGGGAGGCCGAGCATGGGGTATGAAGTTGGCAAAATTATGACATGGCTTGGGGACACGGCCGAGAACGAGTAGATGCAAGGGCGCCTGCAACAAAGTTGTTGCAGACTCGATGGGGAGGTTCAATGGTGATATATCTAGTTTTTTAGTCTTCTAAAGAGAAGAATGTGTGGCTCTGGGGCATGACAGTCATAATGGGCCCAACCAAGACTCTGAGTAATACCTAGTTGCCCACGCCATTCGTCTTCTGCCAAAATCTTGAAAGTACCATTTTCTGCAAAGTAGTCGCTTGGAATCAGTTTAAGAAGTTCACGGGGCAAAGCCACGTGTCTGTACTCGTACTGGTCGTCTGAGTATCTTGGTGAGTAGTAATACTTGTCGCGGAACGCAAATATCCGCTCTCTTTCTTGTGGAGTAAGCTCGCGTGGTCTCTGTTGGTAAGACATGGGCTGTGTGTTGTGTTAATTTAATGATAGACGATGGTGTGAACTGGTCGAAGAGAGAGAAGATAAGAAAGGGTTTTGATAAAGCTAAGCTATGTTTACGATATGATATATTATTCTAAAGTTTTTGGATATGTTTTTTTCGCCAAAGTTCCGCGATTATGAGTGGTAGATAAGTCGCGTCGACCGACGCGTCAAACGACTCGTCCAACTAGTGTTTTTCTAACGAAAGGCCAAGCGAATCGAAGCAGGTCTTGAATCACTCGTGAATCAGCGAGGAAGTAGCTGAACAAGTGAGCGACACAATTAACCACTATACAGTACGTAACCGCTGCATATTAACATGAAGGCTCACACGACTCGTTTTGCTCGCTCGTCGTTCGCTCGTCGTTCGACCTTGCCCTGGCGTAAGATATTCCGATGCCATCTTCCACGCGTGCCTGCCGCACCGAACTTCGCGCGCGCGAGCCGCACACTGTCAAGGGCTCGGAGACTTCACAAACTCCAACGGCAGAATGTTTCAATTCCCACACAGGGGTCACCACAATTATCTACATACACTAACTTTTGCTCTCCCTTCTCTCCTTTGTCTCCATACGTGTGGTGCCTGGCGATTCCGTAGTGAATGGAGGCGCTGTTGATGGGATCATTGGCCACCGCCCCACGTATTCATCGAGACAATAAGGCCCCTCGTCGCGCGCGTGAGGCTGTTTCAGTTTGTTAAAAAATAGTCCGAGACCAAATCTCAAGCAATTTAAGCTCAATCTATTGGAACGATCCATCACATTTCATTGCGATTCACCACCATACACACACAGATAGCCCAGATGGACAACGACATGCTGAGTCCGCCTTCGTCGACGCACGTAAGTGTCGGAATCAAACCACTGCCACTAGCATCTGCGATCGCCGCACCTGATACTCTGGTTAATGCTCTCACGGACGCTGGTTACGACTGTGTGTTGCTGCCAATCACCAATGCGTGGTACCGGGAGAACTGTCGTGTTTACTTTCAAGAGTTCAAGGTTCAGCACGGGGCAGATACAGAATCAGACGAGGCATCAGCTACTCCACATTCGTTGCAAGTCCCACCTCCAAGTCTAGTAGAAGTGACCGTCCCTCCTGGCCAGAACACTGCTAACATTGTGGGACTTCTTTCTCCTTGGATTGAACTAGATGCTACGAACAGCTTGATCAACGAATTTTCCCGCCAGGTCATTACAAACGAGATCGCCTACGCTCAATACATTGGGATCAAAACACTTCTCTTAGCTCCACCAAAAGATCTGAATCATCTCGCAGTTTTCACCAATAGTATAAGCTCTATTCTAGCGGAGTTTCCGCAGATTCATATTTCCATCTCCTTGCCCATCTGTGAGGACGTCCATTCTGCAGCTGCAGATTCTCTTTCAACTTGGGACGTTTGGAATACTATTCGTGTTCATTGCAACTATCATCATAATTTATCAGTATCACTAGGATCTCCAAAACATAATATCCCTGAAAATGTTGCAAATCGTTGGCTTCTAGAACCAATCAAGTTCTATCTCGTTTCAGCTTCACGATTCGTTCCGAATTCTAAAAATTACCCAGTTCTTTCTAAATTCAATCAACTCATCATCTGGAAAATTATTCAAAAAAAACACCTCTCCCCGCCTGTCATTTTACTTCACGGAGTTGACAAAGAACAACTGCAGTTCACCTCCCAGAAAAGCATTACCGTTGACGGATCTCACGGACGTCGAGTCTTCCTCGGTGACTTGGGTTTCCTCGACTATCTTCGCCATCTTATTCGCTCAAGTGACACCAATAATCAGCTGTTTCCTATTGAAAACTTCACCATCAATCATCTGGTTGCGGCAAACTTGCATCCGACTCAGCTTCTGTCGCCTCAGTCGCTGCAGAGTCCGCTCGAACCTTTGGTTAACAGCCTCGATAACCGCACATATAGTCTATTTGAAAAAGACTCTGCTAAATATGAAAGCTACAAACGTGCAATTGTTGCTGCTCTTACAGATCTTACAAATTTGACCCGTTTTCTCCATGTGAGATCAAATTCTTCACCCGATGTATTAACCGAAACATTGAAGATCTTGGTAGTTGGGCCAGGGCGTGGACCCCTCATTGAAAACGTGATTTCGGCCATTCGTTTCCTTGAACTGGATGAAACAAAATTCCAAATCACAGCAATTGAAAAGAATCCGAGTCCAATGTTGTACCTTACAATGAGAAATAACAAATCCTGGAACGATAAAGTCCAAATCATCAACGCAGACGTTCGTTCATGGTGTCCTGGTCCTTCAGACACCACAGGTTTTCATCTTGTGATCAGTGAACTCCTAGGTAGTTTCGGTTGCAATGAACTCTCTCCTGAATGTTTGTATCCAGTTGAAAAATACTGCGACCAGCAAAATTGCATTTTTATCCCAAAAGAGTATTCCTCGTTTGTGACACCAGCCATTTCTCCATCTATTCACGCAAAATTGCTCGAGAGTACAGATCCAAGCCGCTTTCATCGTGGATATGTGCCTATGTGCGACCAATACGACAGTCTTTCACCCAAATACGCTCGTCTGTGGACTTTCAGACATCCCGCAGAAAAACCAGGGCCTCAACATACAGCGAGACACACCCATACTAATGTCAAATGCCCTAAAAAGGGTGTCGTACATGGTCTTTTAGGCTACTTCTCCGCAGAACTTTATAACGGGATCACCATATCAAATTGTCCAACCGGAGCCGGCCCCGTTCCTCATAATCTTGTCTCCTGGTTGCCATATTTTCTTCCAATAGAACAGCCACTTCATCTCACGGATGATCAAGAACTCAGTATATTTGTCAAACGTGGTTGTTCTAGAAATAAAGTCTGGTACGAATGGTCCCTTGAATCGTTCATCTATCTTCTTCTACCACCAAATCAAAGCATTTCTCCCACAGGCTCAAATGGGGTTATCTCCAACACTCAAATTGCATCACACCAGACCAGAAACTCTGTTTATAGCAACGACTTACACCACCAAGTGAGCGCGCAAAGTTCAGGTTCTGCACCGGTCTCAAAAGAAATGTTGCTTGCTGAACCTAACGAAGAGCTTCAAGTCCGTGTCAGGACAGGTGCTTGTAGGATTCACAACCCAAACGGAATTTATTCGTCTTTCAGCTTGTACTAATACAAACAATTCCTTGCGCACATTGAAATCAAAAAAAATCACCATTAGTGTGTATATGCATATCAAAAGCACTGTATAAGAGCAAATAAACAATAAAAATGGAAGTAATAAAAGGTAAAGATAAAAATCAAACAATAAAACAAATTAATCGGTCATTTACAACCAGTCTCTATATATATATGCCTTGCGTCAAAAGCTGGAATTGATCGTATAGCCTCGTGTAGATGCTACCAGCACTTTTGTTGATCAAAACATTCTCAATGAACAAATCCAACTCATCGTCACTCAAATGCAATTGCAACCGTTGTCTCAGTTGCACAGACGTGTTCTCTCCCGCTTTGAAGCATGGTAATTGTGAGTCCTTTTGCATCAATTCAACCATGTTAACCAACGGGTCAGCGTTCTTTCTTAGAGATTTGAACGCACTCTTCATCAGACTCTTAAATTTCTTGAAGTAGAAAGAATCAGGACCTCCCAGTAAATCAATGTACTCCTGTGTAAGCTTGAATGGAGCTGCTTCAAATCCAACACCCCAACCAGGTGAATTCGATAAAAGGAATCCAAAATCAATATGGATAATATGACCTTCAGAGTCAAGCATAATGTTACCGTTGTGCCGATCTTTCACTTGCAAAACATAACAAATCACAGAGTATGCAGCAAGTGAAATGCAGAAGTTCTCCTGTGCAATCTTATATCTCGAAGAGTTCTCATCTCCAAACATCCGGATGAAATGATCTTTCAAAGATGCAATCTCTCCACGTGGATTCTCATTCTTTTCAGTCATATGTAAGGTCAAAGCTTTTTTGATGGAATGAACAGAGAGAGCATTGGTAATCGTCTCCACCAAACCTGTGGTGGAAGAAGTCACCAAAATTCTCATTCTCTTGACCCAAACTTTGACGTTGTCTTGATACCAGATGTTCGCCATAGCCTGGATCAGTTGACAAGCAAATGCCTCCTGGGATAAGTCATTTCCTGTTTTGGAAATAACAGAGAAAAGATCCCAATTCTCAAGATGTCCAAATTTAGATTCTTTCCGAATTCTCTCTTTCTTTGTAGCCCAATCTTCTCCAAGATAACTGATACCCGCCACTTTCAAATCGTTCGAAAGTTTCCGTTCTCCAGCCTCTCCGTGAATCTCTTCCAGGTGTTGCACTCCAAAACCATCCTGCATTGATTTCATCGAATCAATGATTCTAGCTTTGATTTGAGCAGCCTGAGCAACAGGCATGGTTGAAGCAGGAGAATCCAGTTGGGTCAACATCACCGCAGCAATACGCATTTGATTGACTAAATCGCTATCACTGTCTTTTGCGCCACCATCATAATGGGATTGGAAGCTGAGCTCGAAATCTCTAACTTTTTCTTCAATATCTTGCGACCAGCTTTGATCTTCGACGTTATTTCTCAATTTAACAATCCTGTGAGAAACTAGTCCTTGTTTCTCAATCTTGTTAGTCATTTTGACCACAGAAACATCACCAAGATCGGACTCTTCTGTATTTATTCCCAATCCATGAACCAAAGAGCTGGCTTTGCTTTCCAAGTCTCCGGAATTCAATCTTTGTAAATTGTCAATTGAGTTTGAAGACGATGTTGGATGAGGGTAAGCCAAGTCAAATCTGTATTGCTTGTCGGTGAGTTTGAAACTATCATGGTTGTCTCTTTGTTCTTCAATCCTGCTCAAGAGGTGTTTGTTTTCGTTGGTAGATGGGTCAAAGTCGGTTTCATCGGCCAGGTATTCGACCAATAAAAGATAAGGAACTCTTTCTGCAGAGTTCAAGACAGCAGCCTCGTTCACAGCAATCCTACAAATTTTGTGCAGTTTGCCCTTTTTGTTTTTTGGAAGTAAACCCGGTATATCAACCTCACAAGGAAGATCCTTGTTGAGCATTGAAAGCTCTGCCTTCAAAGTAGACAAACGGGCATCTTTCGGAACTTTAGAGAGTCTGATGGAGATATTTTGCAAAGCAATGACAAATTGCGTTTCGAACTTGAAGTAATTGGATTTGAGAAGTTTGACTTTTTGTTCATTAGTTAGAGCCATTTTTTGTGTAGTGGCTTTGAAAGAAGGTGAAATGGTTGACGAGATTGAATCATCACCATATTCACTTTCAATTTCACTACTGTCTCTGTAATCAAAAGAGTTTCTTATGGACGAAGCGTAAGATCCATCAGAAGAATAAGGCAAGAGATCATTAGAAGATGTGTTTGAAGTGGACAAGTGTAAATTTGGCATCGATGACGTAGAAGGTTCGTTTAATTTCTCAGTAGTGGGTGAGTTGGGGTAAGAGTTCATGCTGGAGCTTTCAAAGATATCACTTCTAGCTCTTAATTGTGACAGTGATTTATTCTTAGGTTTCAGAGATGGTCGACTTAAGTTTGGCATATTGATCTCAGCATATGAGTCAATCATGGCAAAATTCAAGTCTTCTGATCTTCTTGTTGGTTTTAGTAAAGACCCTGGAACAGCTGCTGATGATGGGATTATACGTTTGGATTTAGCCACAGATTTTGGTTTTTTCAATTCATCAAAATCCTCTTTTGTTCTACCCATCAACGCATTGTTTAATGTATTTTTCTTCGTCAAATTCTCGTTCAGACTTTTCTTGATGTCCTTCACCACTTCAAAAACCAATGATTTGAGTTGTTTGCCTTGTGTACGGACGATCGGTTCGACATAGCGGGTCGATTGAGGTAATCCAATTCCTGCAATGAGAGAACTTGCCAATATGATAGAAGGAGCCACATTTTCTCTGAACTCTTTGTGAAGGTCATGTTTGGGCACAACTCCCGATGATGATGTTGATGGTGACGTGACAGTTTGATGATTACTTGAAAAATTAAAAAGCTGATATTGTAGATCATTGAGCATTCTTTTGCAAATTTGAAATCCAATGCTCTCTGGCTGCCTACTAAGTTCTTGTAAAAGGGCTTGTAAATGCCAGAAAGTCATTAAACTACAATGGACATCTTGGGTACAAAGGTTCTTTATCAGTTCCTCCAACGCCATCGAATCAGTTTCCACTGTAATGAGCAATTGTAAAAATTGTGGAATAAAGAATCGTAATTCACTAACTGTGTATCTGGATGCACGTCGACATAGATGATAATGGATTCCGATATTATCGGAATACTTTTGCATGTAACTGATACAAAGGAACAAATCAAAATTCGGAGAATCAATCAATCTCAATAAGAGATCGTTCCCGCTGCCTCGGTCGGAAGACTCCATATTCGTTATTTTGTTATACTGGATATCAGAACGCTGTGGACAATAAAAAGTATCGATTTAAGTGCTCTAATTCTCATCAAAAGCGCCTTAATTTCTAACTTTCTAAAGTTTGAATATGATGTATTCGTTGGTGCTATGTTGCTATAATTGAATCAGTAAGGCACGTAATTTTGTTTTTCAACCCACAATGCCAGCCTATTGACTGAAACACACGCCTGGTTCTATCCTGCACTCGTGTAGAGTCAATTTGTGGTATACGTGGTCAGCACAGAAAACGGCTAATTCAATCAAACTGTCAGCTAGTACAATTTCAAGGCAATCCGAGTCTAAACACACACACACACGGATTGAAAGATTTGGATTCCCTCTGCCGTGGTTAGGAGCGCGTGCTGGACACAACAACATGAATCGCTGTTTTCCCCTGTCTCGAGCCTCGAGGCTGTGCGAGGAACGATTTTAAAAATTGTACATCCTTACACTGGTTAAATTAACACTGTCGCCGATATAGCTTTCAAAAAAAAAAACATTAGTGCCTTTTGTATCATTTACCTCACATACTTATCTTTGATTACACACCAGCATATCGGCACGCCGCGATGTCGTTGGTTCAAGATCATCCGTCGGTTGGGTCCCGAATGACGCCGAGATCTCATGCGACACCCAAAAGATCCCACCATCACAAATATGAGGCAGATAACGTTCCATCACAACATCTCAAAGTCGGTTATCAAAAAGTCATTTTGGACATAGATCTCGCAGAGCAATCAGTACTAGGAGAAACTGAATTAATGGTACTGCCACTAGATTCGTCTGTTAGACAAATAAAGCTTGATTGTAGAGGAATGCAAATAAAATCAGTCACTGTTAACAATCGAAAGGCAAACTACAAATATGGAGATTTTTTCCAAAATGATGAATATCTGAACGATCCAACCAACCCTGTGGTCTCCGATTTCCCATATAATTCACATCATGAAGCCAATTCCACCACACTATCCGTTTCGCAACATCATCTGTACAGAGCCAAGTTTTACCCACTTTTCTCTGACCAGAACAATTATGAAGATTCTATGTCATCATACTTAGAGACAACCTCAGAACTGGTAATTTTTGTACCTGAGTCCATTAAATTGAAACTTCAAGATAACAATTCTAAACAAACGTTTTCACCAAACATTCAATCAACAAAATACACCGCAACTCCTTTAGCAACGAATACGCTCATGGGATCGGAAAAAGTCTACACACCATTGAATATAAAAATCACTTATGTTGTGAAAAACTCCAAAAATGGTCTTCTTTTCCACGGTGGTAAAGGTACAGACATCCCTAGAAACAAATGGTTTTGCTACACCTCGAATAACGATCTTGGGTGTAGTGCTAGTTCTTGGGTCCCATGTATTGATAATTTCCACAACAAACCAGCTTGGGATATAAATATTGTTGTGCCCAAGACGATTGGAGACATAGGTGAAGTTAAAATAATTGGTACCAAAGAGGCCGAAAAGGCATTAAGGAAGCTTCATATGGACGAAATGGATGAAGATGAGGTTAACGATGACAGACAAGACCAACAAGATGACGAATTTGACGAGATCGATGATGCTACACCAATCGTTGTTGCTGTTCCAGATCTCATCAGTACTAAAGAGTCTCCCCATAATATTGACATTGGTAAAAAAGTGATCAACTTCCAATTTTATAATCCGGTTTCACCACATCATTTGGGTTTTGCAGTCGGTGCGTTTGAAAAATGCCCATTGGTTGATTTGATTCCTACGAATGAAGAGGCTTTCGTCGAATCTTCGAATAATCCAGTGGCACTATCAAGTGATACAAACTCTAACAAAGTGCCGACCATGTTCTATTATCTTCCTGGAAGAAAGGATGATGTTTTGAACACCACAATCTTCTTGTACAAAGCATTGGATTTTTACTCTAAAGAGTTTGGCTCTTTCCCATTCACCAGTTATACCATGGTTTTTGTTCCAGATATGCCTAACGATGTTTGTGGATTTGCAGGAATGACAGTTGTTAATGACAAACTCTTATATGGACCGACACTTATTGAGCCTATCTATGATGTTACAGAGAAACTTGCTGTTGCTCTCTCTGAACAGTACTCGGGTATCAATGTTCTGCCTAAATCATTGAACGATATATGGTGTACTATAGGTATATCGTATTTCATGGCAGGGCAATTTTTGAAAAAATTGTTTGGAGTCAACCATTACCGGTATGAGATAAAACAGAAGACAGATTTGTTGTGTGAATTGGATGTAGGAAAACGTCCCTTAGGCAATCAAATGTTCAGATTCCCGCTCAATTCCGATCAAGATTTTAAGTTTTTGAGACTGAAGGCGCCTCTAGTTCTCTTTATCCTGGACAGAAGAATGACGAAAACCGATAAATCATTTGGGCTTTCTCGAGTTATTCCAAAGATTTTCTTGCAAGCAATGTCCAGTGACTTGTATAGCGGGAATTGTTTGTCTACGGCACATTTCCAACACGTTTGTGAAAAAGTTGCTCTTCATAAACTCGAGAGTTTCTTCCAGAACTGGGTTCATAACAGTGGTGTTCCAGTTTTCAGAGTCACTCAAAAATTCAACAAGAAACGAAATGTGATTGAAATGAGTATCAGACAGGTTCAAAAGGCTGGAAAAGTTGAAGGAGAAGAAGATGAGATGGAGATGAATGTTAACAGTAAAGAGAACATTCGTAAACTCTATCAGCGTGATCATTTTGTTGATGAGGCCAATCGTTTCTTGACTGAAGAAGAGGCATTTGACGTTCAAAATGTTTTTACTGGTCCTATCACAATTCGTATTCATGAGGCAGATGGTACACCATATGAGCATATTGTGGATATCAAGGATGCTAATACCAAGCTCGATATTCAGTACAATACCAAATATAGGAGAACAAAAAGAAGGAAAGATGATGAGTTAGAGGAGAAGGAGAAGGAGAAAAAGAAAAAGGATGAAGAGATGAAAGTTAAGAAACTTGGCGATGTCCTCACTTCGTCTGCTGAAATCGAAAATTGGCAGCTTAAAGAAGAAACTCTTGTCAACAATGAGAACAATGCTGTGGAGCAGACGGGAGATGCTTTTGAGTGGTTGAGAGTTGATGCTGATTTTGAATGGATCTGCAAACTCTACATAAACCAAAATCATTATATGTTTGAGTCTCAATTACGCCAAGATCGTGATGTTGAAGCACAAGTCGAAAGTGTCAAATTTTTCTCCTCTGCTTTGAGGCCTCCGATGCATTATGCCACGGTGCTTCTCAAGACTTTAGTTGATAAAAGATATTTTTACGGTGTCAGAGCAGAAGCGGCTCAAGGACTTGCTTTGATATCCAAAGAAGAAAATGATCATCTGGGAATGAAATACCTTTTGAAAGCTTTCAAACACTTTTACTGTTACAACAACAAAATCAAAAAGAATTTTGATGTTCTGAATCCGCTTGAATATCTGCCCCTTCCTAATGACTTTTCGGAGTTCAGTGACCTGTTCATAATGAGAGCCATTACAAGTGCTCTTTCATCCATCAAGAACAAAAATGGAGATACTCCAATAGAATTGAAAAACATTCTGCTGAACATCTTGAAATACAATGACAATACCAACAACGAATTTGATGATACGTTCTATGTTTGTCACTTTTTGGGCTGTTTGACAAATGTTATTGTCAGTACAAACAGATTTATCAGTAATCACAATGAATCGGTGGTTGATGATTGTAACAAAATGACGGGTGATTCCACAGATGAATTTCTCCATGAATCTATCATTGAGATGAACAGATGTCTGAAAATGGATCAATGGCTCCCGTCATATCAAAGTTGGAAAACAGCTACTGTTTTGAAAGAAAAAATCAGATTGGCCAGTTTAGGCTTAATAAATCTGACTTTTGTCGAGTTGATCGACTTCACCAGACCTGAGTTCCATCCGAATGTTAGGTTGACTGCTTTTGAGGGACTTTTGACTTTGGGTGGATTGAAAAACTCCCATGTTCTTGCATTGTTCTTCACTGCCGCAAAAATTGACCCTTCGTTGCACGTGAGGTTCAACTTAATCACTATATTGACCAAGGCTATTGGTGTTACAGCTCTTGAGGGTACGCCATCGAACCTTGAAGATAAAGAGTTTATTGATTTGGAACAAATTGGATCTGACCCACAGAGCAAATCAGGAGGTGAATCTGGTATGATTGGAAACACCATGGTGATTATTGAGGAAAATTACGCCAAAGGAGATATGAAGTCCCGTAGGGATCAAATCTCTAGAAGTACCATGAAAGGTGCTGTGGAAGTTCTTCGTAGGGACCTGAGTATTGGAAAGGGGTTGAAGAAACAGTTGTGGGAAGCTTTACACTCTTGTCTTTTTCCAATCAACTCGAAAAGAAACCTTTTTGATATTGCCCAAATTCTGTACGAGCCTGTTGATTCGTTCAAAGTGACTACAGAACTTCCTTCAGACAAAAAAGTGGTGGCAAAAGTTACAAATTTTGATCCAACTGCTGAGACTTTCAAGTTGGCCATCAAGAGGGAGAGTAGACTAAAGATCCAAATTCCGACGATCAAACTGAAAGTGTCTGACTCTGTGAGCAATCCAACTTCTGCCAAGCCTGTCTTGAAGATCAAAAATGTAGATGGTCCGAAGGAAGCTATCAAAACTGTTCTCACTTCAGCTAACAATCGGACGTTACCTCCCCCATCGCTCCCTGCTATCAAGATCCCAGAAGTCAAAAAGAAGTTCGAGGTTACTTTTAGGTACAGAAAACCAAAGTCATCAGTTACTCCTCAAACTTCTGTAGCCAGGAAGAGAGTTGATTACGATGTCATTAGAACGGATCCCATGTTACCTTTGCGTTATGTGAAGTTGAAAATATTTGAAAAGAAAGTCGTGGTTTCCACAGATGAACACTTCGGTAGTGTTCCACCAGTTGAGGATAGCCATGTCATCGACCTTGAACCTCCGTCTCTGAAAATATCCTTCAAGGTCAATCCTGAAAAATTGAAATCGTTGTCCCAAGCAAAAGCTTCCACTACAGCTCAATTACCGAAACAAGAGGAGCCAACACAGTTGAAGATCAACCTAAAACTCAAATGATTGTACTCCCAATCAATAACAACTGTACATCTTTTTTGTATATTATAGATAATATATGTGCCATTAATGAATTTTGCCAACATGCGTCATGAGACGTTATCAACGTTGTGGTAACGGAGGAGGCTTTCTCTTTTCGTGAGAATCGATGCTGCTAACTCGTCTAGGAGGGAGAGCTGGGAGCCTTTGGTTAGGATCCAGAGACTTTGGAGTTTCGTCATCGTTTTGGAAGACTAAATAATCCCCGAAGACAGGTTTTGAAGACTCGGAATCTCCAGATTCTGCTAAAACGGTTTCGGTTTCGGTTTCGGTTTCATCTGCATTTTTGGCAGCGACCGGCTTTGGAGTATCAACTACAGTCTCATTAACAGTTTCAACAGGCTCAACGGGCTCCGCAATCTCTTCCGAAAAAAAGTTGGTGCTATCAAAAGTGCTGTCATCCTGATTCGACGGATTGAACATATTCTGATGGGAACTCAAAGAACTTGGAGAAAGAGAATGGTTGAACGATCCACTCCTAAATTTTTCACTAATGAACATTGTAGGACTTGAAGGTGCTGGTGCATTTTCTTCTGAAACTTGTGAAGAGTCTTTGGTTTTATCGAATATATTGAAAAGTTCAGTAGAGATTTGTCTGTGATGGCTACTCACGTGGTTTTCAGAATTGGCATTTGTGGATGATTCCAGAGTGGATTTGCGGAATAATCTTCTGTTGGAGATCATTTCAGGAGGAGTGTAGTCTGGATCTTTATGATTTGGCAGCGAATTGTTGGATGATTCCGCGAACTTCTGCTTAGTTGTTGAGTAAAATCCTCTTAGTTTATTGACAGAGTTTGAGAGGTTGTATTTTTGCTGTAGCTGCTGTTGCGGTGGTGCTGACGGTGCTGACCGAGCAGTTTCTGTGATTTCTCTCGAATTGGTATCCAAAACACCTCTTTCTTCGGGTTCCTTCAACTCTTTTGACTCATCACTTGTATTGTCTTTCTTGTCTAACTGAAAGTTCTTCTTCGAGAAAACAGAAGCTTTCTCTTTTAGTTTGCTCACTGTGGTTGCTGAACTTCCCACTGAGCGCACAGATTCTGCTGTTGGCTCTGATGAATCATCAAAGAGAGTATCTGTCGTCAAGTTTTTCTTCTCATTCAAAGATTCATTGAGTGAGACAAGCGATTTTCTATCAAAGTCTCCGAATGGGAAGTCTTCTTCGTTACCAAGCGGAATTTCTGCAGTTATAACCGAATCTCTTGTAGGTAGCTGTGGTGGTGACGAGGAAATACTGTTGGTTTCCTGAGTCTCTGAAGGAACTGCTGTAGGAGCTGGAACCACAATTTCGGTCGGTCTGCAAGATTTATCCCAAACTCCACCTCTGAAAACCTCATTGTCGGTTTTAAAAATAACAAGGTCATCCATGAATGGAAGCACTAAGGAATTGCTGAATGCTTCTTTAAATCTGTTGGTGATAATGTTAGTGATGAGGTTATAATTCAGTAACCTGGAACTAACAACAGGTTCAATTTTGAGATCCATCTGTGGCATTTTAGTAAACCCATACCATATTCTACTTGTAGGAACTGGTTTCACTTTAACGACAACTTCACCTTCTAGTTTTTTGAATTGGATTCTTAAATTGACATCGAACTCCCTTTGTTTGAATCTGGCTCCCAAATTCAAAAACACTTTTGTAGAAACTTCCAGAGTGAATCCTCCAGTGTAAAGGAAATTCATTTCAAGCTCCAAATCACCTTCAGTTGAGATGCCTTTAAGTCTGGGATTCGTGATAAAGGGAGCGGAATGGCCGACATCGATGTCTTTAATTTGCAAGTTATCGAGGAAACCAGGCGTTCTAATTTTCTTCAACTTTTCGTCAACTTTGGCTTTAAATATACTTTTGAACTCTTCAGTCTTGTAAAACCCAAGAAACATTCGGCCAATAAAAGCATTAATCCATTTAGTGGTCAATTGCCCTTCAGAAGAATTTATTGTTTGAATGAGGTCAACCATATCGGCAGTTTGGTAATGCAGAGGACGAGCCATAAACGAAGGTTCTAATGCATCCTTTTTCGTTCCTGTCTTCAAACAATCGGTAGTTGTAGCACGCAATAGGGCAAAATACCAATCTTCTTTTTGATGGTTCATGTCTCCATAAAGGAAAAATGTATCCTTTGGTGGCTGAGCAGATGATGACTTGTTTGCGATTAAAACATCGGTGAGAACATCAATTGAAGAGTCTAATGATTTTGGGTCTTTCTTGAATAATCCAATGGCAGATTTTTTGGTGAAAAGTTGACCATCCTTCAGTGATCTTGGCCAAATACCAACCACATAGTTAGACAACACAATCACATACTGAACGTTCATCTTGTCTTCATCATCATAAAGAAACAAATTCCCATGTTTCAGCACAGCAAAGTATCTGTTCTTGCGCCTAACTGCTTTCAGCTTTTTCGCATCTAAAGATGCCGGATCTTGTCTTGATTCCTCGGTCACTCCTGCAGCGGGTGCACTACCACCACCTTTCATCATCTTCAAAAGACCTTTGCCCATCATTTGAGTGCTGCTTCCCGCATCACTACGTTCATTGCCACTTGCAAGCGAGCCGTTGGCATTTCCCAATGTTTGAAACTCACGGGGGTCAATCTGTGTGAATTGATAGTATTCTCGCGTAACTGTAAGCCAGCCTTTATAGTATGTATTGAGGTTGAGATCATTCTTTTCAAGAATCTCGGCAGCCTTCAATGATCTATAACCGGCAGGCTCGCCTCTGTTTTTGCTTTGCTCCTCTTCTTCGGCTAATTGGATTTCTCTTCTTTCCGCCGGATCTTCTGGAACACTAGGTGAAAAATACCATACTGTCAGCAGTACCAAAGGAACGAATGTAAGTCCTCCAGTGACATAAACAAGCAAAACACTGAAAAGCAAATACATGACAAACTAGTCACACTCGATGAGTAGCTCGATTTAATTGCAATTGCAAATCAAATTTGGATCACTTTGTAGTAAAGACAGGTTTTAAAATAATTTTTGAAAAAGGCACATACATAATAGATTAAAAAAATTGTTTTGCTGTCTGATTCTGTCTGAGCTCAAAATACGGGGTTAATGAGATCGATGAATTTTTTCGGTTTTACAGGAGTTATAGAACAATGAACGGAGTTTGCACAATCAGCTTTGACTCAAATAGGTAACATCGTCTGTCTTGCCTATTCCTTCAATTGACTAGTATGAATGCAGAAAACTGAAATTTCAAAAATAAAAGCCCGATGCGGGGCTTGAACCCGCAGCCTTGTGATTAAGAGTCACACGCTCTACCGATTGAGCTAACCAGGCTTAATTATCAAAATATACCAGCTGGAACAATATGTTCGTTTCCCGAGCCGTCAATTTGGTAGCAGAGATATGTCTGGTTATCGAAATTATCCTTTTCGAATACTAATTTGCTGGAAAGTGGATTTATAAACCCAGGATCTCTACCTAATTTTCTATAGTACATCATGTCCGAGAGTAGACAATGCTAACTAAAACGACCTGCAATCGTTGTAACTTATCTAAATTATCTACTCATGATAATTGAACTAGTTCGGGGTAAAACAAGGATCATTTAATTGCAGAACGGAAAGGACTTGAGATAAAACTGAAGAAAGGGTTGGAGAAGAAAGATACAAAAGAATGGTGGTTTGTTGTTTTTTTTGAGGAATTCCTATAATCATTGAGATGTCATGAAATTCAAAATTAAAAAAAATAAGTATTTTAAAGTGTGCCGTTTCATTTTTTTTGATGAGCTTCTCAAAAACAAACCTATAGGAATGCTTATGCATTACTTGATTACAACTACATCATAAGTTACCAGATCTAGCTCAGTTCACGATAACTGACTGGTACTCTCAGTACATTAAAAAATTAAAAATAAAAAAAAAGCCCGATGCGGGGCTTGAACCCGCAGCCTTGTGATTAAGAGTCACACGCTCTACCGATTGAGCTAACCAGGCTTTTGTTGTAGTTTTAAAGCATGGGGGCCAACACATGGGACAAGGAGAATTTAGTGAATACATGAAGAAATACGTTGTTAGTTTCTTGATTGTCGTCTTGCGAAAGACTCGCTTGGCTTGTAATTCACTCATCATTTACTATTCGCTTCAATTACTACACAAACAGGTATAACAATTACTTACTTGTCTTAACTTTTTTGTTGACAATTCTTCCCGACTTTTGCTTTCTCTTTTTCACCATCGAAGTGAGGTCATTAACTGCGGGCGTGGAAGCGGTGGCAGATGAAGCGTCTGAAGAAGATGCTGCCTCTCCCAAAATTCCCATCATTATCTTTTTCTTCTCCTCTTTAATTGCAGCATCACCTTTTTGGAGATCTTCTAAACGCATTTCCATTTCATGAAGAAGATCGTCATCACGTTTTTCGCCTGGCTGTTGGAATCTCTCACGAATAGATTTGAGGGCGTTTTGCATCGCATCAATTGATTTTTCACTGGAACCAGTATCTTGCACATTGAACTCTAATGCAAGAGAAAGCTTGTAATAAGCTTCAGAAATAAGACACGAGTGGAACGGATATAGTTCAAGTCTCAAATCGACCAGGGTACTCAAATCTTGTGAGGCTTGACCAAAATTCTCAGTTTCAAGCGAGATTTCGCCCAACAGATCATACACATCGCTCAATTTCTTTTTGATAACAACAATTGGTGATTTTATTTCACTTAATTTTTGCTTTTCGGATGTCATGTATGGTTTCTCAAGTTTGTTTTCTTCTTCAATTCCACCTAAGTCTTGTAGTTTTTCTTCGAAAAGGGCTCTTGTAAGGTCTAAAATCTCCCAGGAGACTTCGAAATCTGTTTGTTCATCTTCGGGAGCTTCTTGATTATCGTTATCATCTTTTTCATCATCATCTTCCTCTTGTTCCTCTTGTTCCTCCTCCTCTTCCTCCTCATTGTCCTCCTCCTCCTCAGCTAACGTCTCATTAAACTGGAACATTCCATTCTCGTTGTCTTTCTCGTCCTCATCATCTGCATCTGTGTTAACTTGGCCGGACCTGGCCTCGCTACCTGCTCTCTGTTCGGACGCAGATGCACCTAGAACACCTGACTTTGAAACAGCGTTTCCAAACAATGATTTAGCGTACAAAAATAACAAATCAGGATCATCTTTGCCGGTCACCAAATTTGATCTTTCACAAGCTTCGGAATATAGCTCTACTGAAAGCTCGTAGTTCTTTTCTGCATAGGCTTGCGCGCCTTTTTCAAGCAACTTGGCGAGTTCTTGGTCTGTTGCAGGCTGTTGAGCTGTCATTACGTGTGATTGTGTTGTTGATTCTTAATTACGCGTAATCCTTGTAATAACTTGATACAAGTTTGTATAAATTCTCTGACCGGGTAAATTATTACTTTGCTTCCAGATCTATACAAATTCACTGTCATTTTTTTACGTTCCAGAACGCGTCGCTTGTTTTTGTGTGCTGGGCAAAGAAAAAAACTCCATGGAGTTTTTTTTTTGAAAGTTGACAAGAAATAATAAATAAAGCTTTTTACGGCGTATACTTAGTTGTTCTTTTTATTTGGACGCTGAAATAGCATAGATACAAACAAGTGTAATTCAGTGCACAAGATATTATTAGTTGAACATGACAGTTGAGAGTAAGTGAATTTGATAGTGAAAAGCGGACCGGCGTCAGCGTATTAGATCCAAAGAGTACACGCATCATTTGATTGAATAAACATTCAACAAATTGATATTATATTGAACGTGATTTCAAAGGTCTTGTACGTCATTAACGACAGAATATAATTGTACTAACACCACGCGTTAGAACCAGAAGAGGTTACAGTTGACGTTGCGGGAACTGAGGCTTCGCAACACGCTTTGGGCGGATCGGCGGCTGACGAACATCAAAAACCTGAAGTGAAGGTGATCCGCCGTAAACTTAATGGTTACGTTGGATTTGCAAACCTACCAAAGCAGTGGCACAGAAAGTCGATAAAGAGAGGTTTCAGTTTGAATCTGATGGTTGTTGGTGAGAAGAGTCTTGGTAAATCTACTTTGATAAACACTCTTTTCAATCGCGAGTTGTACCCAATTGAAACCCATGCAAAGGCCAAATTCCCAGACCCAGAGGAGCCAATCAATGTTTCCATCGAGACTGTTAGCGCCGAAATGGAGGAGAACAATGTTAAGTTGAACTTGACAGTTGTTGATTGTCCAGGTTTTGGTGAAGGTATTAACAATTCTGATGCTTGGACTCCGATCGTGAATGAAATCAACAGCAGATACGACATGTACTTGGAGGCTGAAACCAAGATCAACAGATCTACCATTGTTGACAACAGAGTTCATGCTTGTTTGTACTTCATCGAGCCTACTGGACATTCTTTGAAACCCCTAGATATTGCTTTCATGAAACAAGTTCACGAGAAGGTTAATTTGATTCCAGTTATTGCCAAATCTGATACTTTGACTGAAAACGAAATTACACAGTTCAAGCAAAGAATTATGGATGACATAAACAACCAAGGAATCAAGTTGTTTACTCCACCTGAGTATGACAATGATGATGAAGAAACCAAATTGGCTTCAAGAGAGATTATGTCTAAAGCACCATTTGCAGTCGTTGGATCGACCAACCAGATTCAAACCCCAGATGGAAGACTCGTTAGAGGAAGATCGTACCCATGGGGTATCATCGAAATTGACAACGAGGATCATTGTGATTTCATCAAACTGAGACAATTGTTGATCAGAAACTTCATGGAAGAGTTGAAGGAAACTACTTCCAACGTTTTGTACGAGAATTACAGAACCAGCAAGCTCAAGAATCTTGGTATTGAGCAAGATGATTCTGTTTTCCGTGAGTTTGATCCTGTTTTGAAACAAGAGGAAGAGAAACAACTTCATGAGGCTAAACTTGCCAACATGGAGGCTCAATTAAGATCTATTTTCCAATCTAAAGTTAGCAAGGAAGAGAAGAAGTTACAAGAAACTGAGGCAGATTTGTTTGCTAAACATAAGGAAATGAGAGATAAGTTGTTGAAACAAATCAAACTTTTGGAGGAGAAGAAGAAAGAGTTAGAACTCGCCAAGCCAGCTCACCACAGCGAACCAAACCCAGCTCCAGTTGCTGCCCCAACAAAGACTCGTAAAGGATTCTTGCGTTAGAAAGTATGAACGCTAACTTTTAGCATTATCTCTGGCATTATGACCCTTTGGTTAAGCGAGTTCTGGTTATCATATGATTTTTAGTGCCACTTTCTACACTTTTTGATAATCAACGGGGTTGGGTTAAATCGTTTTCATTTTTTCATACAATTTTCACTTTTCAGTTTTCGCTTTCAGCTTTAAAAAGAGTATTTTTTTCAATTATACTATTCCTTTCAGTAGATTTGTAGCGTATTGGAATGTTTGAATAAACCGTAGGATCGGGATCTTAATATCGCACGTGACTTCGAAAGTTGGGACGTTTTTTTTTTGTAGTTGAATTTTTTTTTATCGAATTTTCTAACCGTTATGAGGGCTACATTAGCACTAAAAGGACCGAGAAGGTTTCGAATTTGTTTGATACTTCGATTAACGAATAACAGTCCTGTCAAATCTGACAAGCTGGTGGACTTGTGTGTTGATTGATATAGTGTACCTCAAGGACAGAAATCAGACTAAGTAAAAAAACCAGTGGGTACTCACTATAACATATATGGGGTCAGTGTCGTTATACGAGATATTGGGCGTTGATTCATCTGCTTCTTCGGGTGAAATCAAGAAAGCTTACAGAAAACTTGCACTTTTATACCACCCGGATAAAGTTTCTGAAGATGAAAGAGCAGAAGCTGAGATTAAGTTTAAAGAGATCAGCAGTGCATATGAAGTTTTGATTGACGAGGAGAAGAGAAACAATTACGATTTGTACAACACTACTGATGGATCCGTGCCCAATAGGAATGGTGGATATAGTTATGATGATTTTGACAGTGGATTTGGAGGTGCCGCTTTTGGAGAGAGCGATTTTGATTTCAATCCTAATGATTTCGCCAATTTCTTTAATGGAATGGGTGGTATGGGTGGTGGTATGGGCGGAGCTGGTGGTCGCCCTCGCAAAACCAAGACTGACAATGCTCAATTTGATATTGAAGTGAGTTTAGAGGATCTTTACAATGGAAAAGTGATCAAGATGTCATCAACGAGAAACAAAATTTGCAACCATTGCAAAGGTACAGGTGCTAAGAAATCTGCCATTCTTTTGACTTGTTCACACTGTAAAGGTGAAGGACGTGTCACAAAAATTAGACAAATAGCACCTGGATTAGTTACGCAACAGACTGTTCTTTGTTCACATTGTAAAGGTAAAGGAGAATATTTCAGAGAGAAAGATTCATGCAAGAAATGTCTTGGAAAGTGTGTTTTAGAGGAATCTAAAGTTTTGGAGTTCAATATAGCAAAAGGGTCTCCTAGCAAGGGATCTGTTGTTTTGAAAGGAGAATCTGATGAAGAGCCAGGATTAGAATCAGGAGATGTGGTGTTGAATTATACAACTAAACCACATCCTGTTTTCCATAGACAAGATCAGAATTTGTATACCAAAGTGAGAATTTCGTTGGTGGATGCTTTATGTGGATTCCCTGAGAAAAAGCTTGTCAAGAGTCTAGATAACAGATGGATTGCGGTCAAAGTTCCTGCTGGAAAAGTGTTGAGACCTGGCGATTCATTTGTTGTTCCGAACGAGGGAATGCCACTTGTGAGCAATCCAAACAGGAATGGAGATCTCTATGTTGGTGTTGAAATCGAGTTTCCTAAGGACAATTGGTTTTTGGAGAAAAATGATTTGAACAAGTTGAAGTCGATTCTAGACATTTCTTACGGGAAAAAGGAGACTGAAGATGAAGAAGATACCAGTGATGTGACAAACGTTGCTTTCAAAATCCAATCGAAATCAGAGCTACCAAAATCTTTTAACTCATATTTCAATGAGGTTGAGCTTAAAAATGACGATAAAGAGCATAAAAAGGGCTGGTTTAGTGGCTGGTTTTGGTGATCAACTCATGAATCATGTATATAGGATGAGTTAATCGATTATTGCTAAGTTAAAGCGCAGACATAAAATTTTTGCGAGGGCGGTATGTAAATAAAGCTAACGTACGTAGACTATCTAAAGTCTTTTCGGTTTGTATGATTTTTGTGATTCGAACTGTTGGATGATCGTTTCCAGTTTTTGAGATTCAGTTTCTTCACCTTCTTCAGGAAACTCTAACTCGAAAGTCTGGTTCCCGAAATCAAGACTTGGGTCACCAGAAGTATTTTTAAGATACGAGAGATCCAACTCGAGCGGATCCTGAAACTCGTTAGATTGTTTCGACGCTTTCTGATAAGGACGTAAGAATAAATCATCCAAAAGTTCTTGAGGGAGCGGTTGGACATGGTCAGGGATGTAAGGTTTTTCAGACTCTTTTTGAGGAACAAATTCGATTTCATCATCATCCGATGCTGAGAGCGAATCTTCCTCTGTTGTGGGTTTCTGTTGTTCCAAAACTTTTTCCAAAATAAGTTTTCTTTTTGGGTTTGAAAGAGGCGAGTCTCTTTGAACTTGAAACTTTTTTGTACCAAACTCCTGTAAATCGCCAAGCGTGGAAGTTGTAGTTTTTCTTATTTTATTGAAGTTACTCTGAGGAAGCTGTTGCTCAGCAACTGGTGGGAACCCAAGAGAATTCGACGATTTGGTTCTCAAAACAGATTTGGAAGACTTGCCAGCAGGTCTTATACCATTTGCAGATGTTGTTCTAGTGAGTGTTTTTTTGGCCGGCAGGAGAACATTTTCCTGTGAGCCCTGTTTATGAGATTGTTGCTTCACCGGCCTCAGCGCATTCTCCTTATTATGAGGGTCCTTTGGTAGCGGTATCGACGACATGGGCTATTCTAGCGTGAGTGTCTGTATGGAGGAGTATAAGCAATTATGAAACAAAAAAAAAAAAACAACAAAAATGATTTATTGTAAATAAAACTTTGTAACGTTTGATTTTTGTGTGCCGGTGTAAGGGTGTGGAAAGAGATTGGTGTCACAGGAAACACTCTTCATGACAGAAGTACAGCATGTGAATAGTAAATTCTTCGTGTGTCAATCGTCTCGTCAGACTAGTTTGATCAATACTGTACACTTGAATTGAGTTGTATGATCTTCTATGCTCACAAAACTGTTCCTCATCTACAAGAATACCAATTCTTTTCAGTTAAGTCGCGGATTGGAAATTTTTCACTTTATCTCCTAACTATACTCACTCACACAGACCTTGATGAGGTCTAATGTCAATCGAAACACCCTTGTAATGCTGACTCCAATACAGAGAAGACAGGCAATTCTTGATTTTTATCGAACGTTGCAAAGAGAACTGCGAAAATGCCCTCTAGATTCTCTCACACAGCACCGGTTGAGTCGATTAGTGCGCTTGGATTTTGATCGGCCCTTGAAAACAGCTAGCCAACCTACTGATCTGATCGACAGGCTACGTAAGGGAAACGACCTCCGTACAGAGCTGGAACGTATAAAGCACAACGGTTCAAATGATGCAATCCAGCGCGTTCTTAAACTGGTATATGTTGAGAGTCAGCCAATGACAGGTAGAATGCCCATTTGGTTGGCCAAATTTCTCAAGTTCAAAGTTATAGGGAGACAGAATAAAGAGAATTTTTTACAAAACTATGGTGATCTGACTCAAACGGCACATGAGATCAAAAAATTTAAAGCTCAGCATAGTTTACTCAACAAATACTTTAGCAAATTAGACGAGTATGAGACCGTATCTACACCAGAAAATCATTCTATAAAATCCATTTTGAATGATGAAAAGCCATCTGAGAAGCCAAAAAGCCCCCCAAAATTACCCACAATCGCCAAAGAAATTGAGCTACTCTTGAAACTGCGTGCAGAGTTCAAGGAACACATCAAAACCAAATCTAGTTTACCACATCTTTCAGTTGATCTGAGTCCAACTCCATTTGGTTACCCACTTTCTCCCGTAAGAATCAAAAACTTGAAAATGAAGAAACTCAAACAGTTTCAAAACTACCTAAAGAAATATCAACCAATTGAAATAGAAGTTTTGAGGTATCTGGATGACCTTTATACAAACACCGATTTTTTCAATCAAAATCATCAGCTCAAAGAAGGTTATCGGATTTTTCTTTCGAACCAATTCAGCATTGAAGAAGACGCCAAAATTCTTCTGCCTTCTGCCACAAGCGAACCTGCCATCCCGATATCTAAAGCTATTTACAACTATTACGTCCATTCATGACTCATTTCATTCATATTCCTGTATAATATTATTAACATTACAACTCAATCACCGTGTAATTTTTCCTTGAAGAATCCATTAAACACCCAATGCTTCTCCGCTGATTGATTGCCAGGTATGTTGGTACGAATTCGTCGGTGCCACCGTTGTAATCATTACGCTTGAGTATGTGGTTTCTCGAGACCAAAACCTCATTTTGTCCTGCAAGTAAAAGTTTTGGAATTGAAAGTATAAGCAAAACACTCGATGTTGCTGTACCAATCTTGAAATTGATCAAAAAAATAGCCTCCTCAGCATTCACAATTTCACCTTGAATGTTGGTCAGATTGGCAGTATCTGGAAGCAAGCTTTGAAATTTCAATTTAATATTGTTGTAACTTAAGTCAACACAGTTGAATTTAACTAGTTCAGCAAAACCGTCGCGATAAATCACCACAATTCCCTGTTTATCTTGAGAATCTTCAAAAACTTTCAAAGTGGTACTTGTAGATCCAACGTCTGCAATCTTAACCATTCCTGATGATTCCATTGTCAATCTCATATTGTTTTTGATCGCATCAAAAAACTCTTCACATTTGAGTTTAAGCTGATCAAATTGATCAACTATCTCTTCATCTTTTGTTGGTTTGTTTAGTCCTTTTGTAAGGAATTCAATGACCTCTTTGGTTTTGATTAATTCTGTACTTTTCTCATCAGTGGTAACTTCGCTAAGGATAGAACTCAACCATTGAACAAAGCTCTCAAAACATTGTTGATTGTCATTCAGCTTCAAAATTAATTTATAAAGAAGACGCAGCAGATCCGAAGCAATTCTTATTGATGAAACCAAAAGGTCTTTGTTCAATCCTAATTTTGTTTCGTTTTCTTTCCAACTTGCTAAACCTTGAAGATCTGATAAATAAACTAAAGCGTGCTCTAATGCTGGGATCAGGTTATAAAATATGCTTTTTCTTGAACTTTCGTAAAACTGTTTCCCCAGTTTTGTCCATCTTTTGATTCCACGATCCCCCAAATAATCACTAATCCAGGTCAGAGTTGCCTCAGACATCACCCCGGTAAGCAATAGATCATACAAATCGTAAATTGGGTCGACTTCAACATCTTCCTTGGAATCTGCCTTGGCCTCTATTTCTCCTTTTAAAAGAGCAATGATTCTCGTTGTATAGTCTGTAAATGGTCTTGATTCAGATACGAGATCGTCAATAGCATCTTTGATGTAAGTAAGCAATCCAACCAATTTCGAACACGTGAGACAAACACGTGGAAGTAGAGAGCCATATATTTCAACAAATTTCGTATCGAGTTTCAAAAGACAAAGACCATCTTGTTGTTCAACCAGAATGAAATGGGACACAAGGTCGCTAGTTGAATGAATAGAAAGCAAAGTGGAATATGAGAATTCTAATTGTTTCAATTGGAAATTCTCGATTGTAAAAATTCCATAAAGAACAATAGAAATAACACCGTTTTCAAGTCCAACAAGAAGAAAATCCAATGAAGAGTCTTCACATTTGATTAGTTGATCATCATTGACTAATTTTTTTGAACTATGTGATGAACTTAGTTTCGGGAGTGAATTTGTAAGGTTCATATTAAACAATTGACCAAAACGGTTGGAACTTTCAGACAATGCAGGCCGACTAAACCATCCGCAAGCTTCGACAGAATCACCAATCTTAAATTTGAGAATCAATTTCCCACCTGTTGAGTCAAATAAATTGACAACACCACTCGTTGATATGAGTGCAAAAACTTTCCCATCAGGACGCCAACAAAGACTCTCGAGCTCTTGTTCTTCATCAAGTTCAATTGTCCAGACACGTTGATTACCCAATCGGTAGATCCATAGTGTATTCTCATTGAGTTGGAACGAGATGAGATCCATAGTTGGACACCATACAAAATTATTGGAGGATCCAACTGCAAACGGGAGCGTATGCGTTGAGATTGTCTCAACTGAAGGAGGAGCCAATTCGCCCATATTGTGAGAGATAGTGTTCAATTCAAAGAGGGAACAGGTCTTTTGAGGAACCAACAAGTACTGACGCTTGATACAATTTTTTTTTTCAATAAACAAACTCTGTTTTTGATTCACTTTTCGCGTCGCCTAAAGTCGATCGACGCAGTGGGAGCCCGATAAAGTTTCAAAGGACTGACTGGCTGTAAAACGCGCTTTCTCCACGCATTTTGACGCACCCTCACACCAAACAAAAAAAAAAAATATAAACAAAAAAATGAGGGTCTTGATGGGCAAAAACTATTTTGAAAACATAATTGTTTTGAATTGTTTTCCGCCACTTGTTTGCTATCTGACAATTCAACGCTATATTATTAACAAACCTATTTGAAATGTCCTCCGCTTCTGCAAAGTCGTCAGTCTCAAAACTGACTTACAAAGGTAAGTGAATGAAATTGCTATCTTTCAAGTATCGCCCAATTACTGACAAATGTTTTCAATTTCATTCCAATAGAACTTATTATCACTGCTATCACAACCCTCAAAGAAAGAAACGGTTCCAGGTAAGTTAAATTGATACAGTTGACATCAAAAAACGCGTTAAAACACGCGTGTTTAATACAAACTAACACACCTGTAGTCGTCAAGCCATCAAGAAGTACATCCAGGCCAACTACCCAAATGCCGCAGCCACTACTTTTGACAGTCAATTCAATCTTGCTATTAAGAGAGGTGTGACTTCTGGTCTGTTCGTTCAACCAAAGGGTCCTTCTGGTCCTGTGAAACTTAACAAATCTGCCACAGAGACCAAGAAGCCAGTCAAACCAGCTGCAAAGGCCGCTAAGTCTACTAAGACAGCCAAGCCAACAGCCAAGCCAGCAGCCAAGTCAGCTTCAAAGACTAAGAAGGCTCCAGTTAAGCCAGCAGCTAAGACAGCCAAGAAGGCTGCTGCTAAACCAGCCGCCAAGACCACCAAGAAGGCTCCAGCTAAACCAACTAAGAAGGTTACCAAGCCAGCTGCTAAGAAAGCTGCTGCTAAACCATCGAAGGTGACTAAGCCAGCAAAGCCAGCCAAAAAGACAGCAGTTGCCAAGGCTACTACAGCAAAGAAGGCTGCGCCAGCAAAGAAAGCAGCCACTACAAAGAAGCCTGCCGCTACTAAGAAGAAGACTGCTTCCAAGAAATAGGCAAGGCGAGTTGCTACTTCAACCTATTGAAATATGTTCTTTTAAGTGTTGTATATTAACTGGTTTTTGTGTTTAATTCTTTTTTATGTTTTTTGATTATTTTTTGTATTCTTTTATCACCTTTTTGTGAAGACTCTTGAGGAGCCTCTCTCTTTTTATGTTGTTTACTCACAGTTGTTTGTTTACTCTTTCCGGTGCTGCGTCTTTGGTGAGGTTAGGGTGTTAATTAGGATCTCAAATTGCTTATCAGGTGAGATCCGACTTTTTTTAGTCCTGTGAAATGTGTATATTGCTGTTTAGTTAGCTTTTTTTGAAACAAATTGTGAGCTACTACTTATCAAGCATGCGATGCTTGCGACGCATCGCGTCGCATTAGACTAACAAAGTTTGCATCTCTGCACCACTAAAAGCTTGAAAACACCCTTGCACCATTAAGAGCTAGTGCACACGCGAGCCCTACATAGATTCAATAAGGATTACGGAAAGGAGAACTCCATGCATCAAAGCAAGCAAGCAAGTAAAACTTTTGCGCAGCAAAATGTTGTTGCGGTTTAAATAGTTTGTTGCATGGAATTTTGAGGAGTGATTATTTCCTGAAAAGGCAGGCCAATCACCTGATTCAGTTGTCACAGGCGGGCCGAGCAATTCGGCAATTCCAAAGATTCCAACATCTCAGATGAATTGAAAATTCAGTCGGATGAAAAGAGGGCCAAAAGTTTTACTGAAGTAAGATTTTCTGGGACAAGGTTGGCTGACTTGGCTAAATTAGACGGTTTGTCCAGTTCAACCTACGATTTCAAAGTCAATGAGCGAAATTCGGTCTAAATTTTCACAACGCCGAGCAACCCGAGTGTGCCGAACCAAATTCTTGGAGTTTTGAATTTTTTTCGCTCCGGGACTGAGGCCGCGGAGCTACAAAGCCGCGCCTATATTGTTGGATGAATTAGCCCACAAGTGGGATGTAAAGAGGCAGATGCATCTATTGCCTAATTAAGGCCGCGGATACCGAAAGTATGCAGAGCTGTGACTGGTGATTCGGAGGTTTTCGCCCGAACTCAATGGGAAGGCTGTGGGGGGCGAAGTTTCGGGGATAGGATTTATGTGACTGTCTCACACGGTTCAATGGGGAGAAGGTGGCCAGATATTTTTCCCGTCAACTGATACGAAAGATTTTTATCGTGGTTCGGCAGGAGTTTTTTTAATTTTTATAATTTTTTTTGTTCGGTGTGCACTGTCTGGGTTCGCTGAGTTCGCGATTTCCGGTGATTTTTTTCGCCGTCATCTGGTGGTCGCCACCGACGAGGGAGTGTCTTAGAAACAAACGACTAGATTTCGATTGATAAAGTACTAGAATTGCCTAGACCAATTTCGAATGTAGTTGGAATGCACTAGAAGCTGATGGAAATAACTATAGGTAAATTGAGTGTAGATGACTTGCCCTTTTTTTTTTCCTCGCCCGCCGTCGCTGCGCAGAGCGGCTGTGAGGAGTCACTGCGGGCTCGCGGTGCGGGCTCGCGGTGCATGTTCAGCGGGGGTGGCAGAGAACTGGGTTCGGCGAAAAATGTGTAACAACTTGTGATGTAAGTTTGTTACTCTTCCGCAAGTGAGCGGGTTTTAAAGAGTGATTAACCGTCAAGTATTCGGCTTCACCCTTCACGACGGAGGAAAGGATTCTCTGTGACTGAGTTTTTCCCAAGCTGCAAGTTTTTTTTTAATTTTGAAAACATCTCTTTCCCATTTTCTCTTGTAGACAGTTCAGCATGACATCTCCGGAGGTCGCGGAATCAACAAAGAGCACAAAATTGGTGAGGCTTGACCAAGAGTCGGTTAACTTGGATGAGCTTCTTGCCCTCTTAGAGAGCGAACAGCTTACAGATCTCACCTATGGTTTAGAAAAACCAAACTGCAACAGCGACAGCGATCGGTTTGTGTTTGTGAGATTTGAGTGGCAGCACCACCTTTTAAAGTTTATTGAAATGCTCGAATCTCGTAATACAAAATACAGCATTGTCAATGACGATCAACCCGACAACCGACCACTGCAATCACCCGGCAACCTGTATGTCAGGGGTTTGCTACCAACCACAACCTCGGAACATTTGTACAACATATTCAGGGAGTTTGGTGAAATCCAATCCTGCAAAATAATTTATGATGACTACGGAATCTCCAAAGGTTACGGATTCATCAATTATGCTAACAGAAAAGAGGCCAATAATGCAATTGAAAGTTTAAACGGTCAAACAATAGACGGCAATACTCTTTTCGTTAACCATCATATCTCAAAAAAGGATAGATTAAAAGAGTTAGAACTGAAAAAGTCTAAATACACAAACTTGTACGTCAAGAACTTCCCACCAGACATCTCCAAAGAGAGGTTTTTAGAAGTGTTTGGTAAATTCGGCGATATTGAATCTGTGTTTATTCCTCAAAGTAAAGAAACAGACTCAAAATCTAACAAAGGTTATGCTTTTGTTAATTTTAAGTCTCATGAATCAGCATCAAAAGCTCAACAGGAATTGGAAGGTTTTGAGATTTCTCAAGGTTACTGTATACAACTGGGAAGAGCTGAGAGGAAGAAAGATCGTTACCAGTACCAAAATCTTAACAGTGGGAATCATTTTAGTATAAATTATCTCCCACGGCAACAGAGGCCAAGCTCCAATGCTGCAGCAGCTGCCGCAGCGGTTGCTGCTACCACGTCTCCTACTGCTGCAATGTTTCCACCTTTCATCTTGTCTCCAGATTCCAACCTAATATCAACAACCACAGGACTTCCTATAGCGGGACCACTTTACCAAGACTCAAACTTGTACATTACACACCTTCCGCTAAATTACAAAGATGATGATTTGCGTCAACTGTTTTCACAGTTTGGGCAGATAATGTCAGCCAAGATCATGACGTATCCCCTGAATGAGTTGGCAGTTGAAGATGGTGAGCAAGAGGGGAAATGCGAGGAGACAGAGACGGAATTAACAGAGAAGAATCCCGGAAACGGAAGTGGTAACGGAAACGGAAACAACCAAGATACATTAAAAAATGGTCGTTCAAGAGGATTCGGATTTGTTTGTTTCAATAAACCAATCGATGCATCCAAGGCTCTCGTCGCTATGAATGGGTATCAAATCGACGAGTCACACACCCTGGAGGTGTCTTTTGCCCAAAGAAAAGAGAATAAATACGAAAAGGGCAAGATGCATCATTATAACCAAAATCATCTGGGTAATTTTTACAATTATTTGAACCAAAACTTCACCAGAAGAAGTCTTAGCTTTCCTGTAGGATCACAACAAAACCAACAACATCATCTCAATTCCTCTCAACAACCACCTCAGACACATAACCCTTACCTGATTACTCAGCAGATACATTATCACTCATCCCCACAAGATCAACCAACACAGCCTCAACAGATTTCTAGAGCAATGTCTGTTCCTTACATATACAATCCATACTTTTTCTATCCATATCCTCCTACCCAAGAGTACCATGGCACACCACAGGGATATCCTGCAGGATCAGCACCCCCAGGAACGCCAGGATCACCCGGATTCCCCGATGGAAGACACAGTTTCAATGCCCAAAATGAGATGTTTGGTGGTCATTTTCAAGGCCGGGATGATTCTCAGCCGTTTGGTCAACCAATGAATAAAAAAGTTTAAAGCTCAATCAATACATAGATACATTCTACACACACACAAACACACACTCACTCATTCCACACTAAAACAAGATGATTCGCTGAGCAACAAATCGAACATGAGTAACTTTATGTTTTTTAAGCTGAATATATACTATACATATGTAATTTTAAAAATTAGTAACACTTTGTCATACATACTCATGAAAGAAACAAACAATAAATAAAATCGTAATCACAAACTTGGAGGAAGCTGTTCCTCAGTAGTTTCTTGACCGGCTAACCGTGATGCAGACGATGAAGAAGATGAGTATTCATGAATTGCAGCCTCATCTTCATCAGAAATTTGTTGAACACTTTTGACTTCATCAATGTAGTATTTCAACATCTCTTCAATACCGTTTTTGAGTGTAATCTCACTTGAAGAACAGCTTTTACAAGCTCCAATCAATTTCAAATAAACTGTTCCTGATTCTTCGTCAAATTTGACAAATTTTATATCACCTCCATCTTCTTGAATTGCAGGCTGTATTCTGGTCACCAACAATTCGTGAATGAGGGCCACAACTTCGTCGTCTTCATCCGCCTCATTTTCAAGAAATTCGTCGTTTTCAGTATTTTCAAGAGTTTTAAGGTATTTTTGATGTATCACTGCTTGTCCGGAAGTGAGATGTTCGGTGAGGATAGAAAAGATTTCAGGTTTCAAGAGTGACCAGTTGTGAGACTCACCTTTCACCACAGTTATGAAGTTATATCCAAAAAGAATCGATTTGATGGATTTATCGTTCACGCTGAGTAGCTTGAATGCCAATTCCGATTTGTTAAGCGCATCTTTGATACTGTTGACCTCCAACGTTGGGGTAGTAGTGCTGGGCAAGAACTTGAAGTCCGATGGAACAAACTTGAGTGCATTTTCGTTTGGTGTTGTTTGCGTCTGAATAAACAGTGTGCGGAGCTGCGACACAACAGCACTTCTCAATCTGAGACTTACAGAAGGTCTGGTAAGCGAAAAAGCAAGCATAACGTGACGATTTAGCGTTTATGGATGCTATTTGTGTCTTTACTAATCATACGAAGGCGAAATAAAAAAAAAAAAAACCACTCAATCAAGCAAGAGGGGCTCGAAAGTTTTCAAACTTTCGTCGCGCCTATCGTCGCGCTGATATAGTAAAAGAAATTGTTGATTCATCATTATAAACATTAAACCACATCTTTTTCATCAATTGAACTCGATGCGGGGAGTTCTGGTTCACTCTTGACATCTCTTGGATCGCGTTTGTCATGGAAAAGAGCAAATTGCAAAAGAAATATGAGATCGAATACCAATGTCACTAAGATAATGCCTATTTTGCTTCGATTAGAGTTCACCAACATGTATAGAGTACCATTGTTGCGTAACACAAGTTCCAGAAGTGAGAAGAAACATCCAGTTAGATCGAGTAGGATTTGTAAGCGCGAGATCCCATACATTGACCTTCTCCTCAGGTTATAAAAAACTTGTGGGAAATATTTTGTGAAACTTACCATTATCTTGAAGTACGATAAATTCAGCGTAAAATTCATCAATTGTAATTCCTCTTCCCAATGATAGAGACTCCAGAGACAGAAGAGTAAGAACGCAAAATAGAACACTTTGGTCATTCTGTTCAACCTGAATGAGACTCTAGAATTATGAAAACCCCAAAGTTTGTTTCCAAAAATAATTTGAGAAAAAATCACTGTGTTAATCAATAGACCATGCGTCGAGTAAGCGAGATCGCTAACAGAAAGCAACGGCGCTCCTCCAGCGAACGCCTGTTTGAACTGTCTTCTCACTTCCTTATTGTAGACCTGTAGATATATTGATGTCGTATAGCAAGCATATCCAAGAAAATTGAGAACAATGTAATCCAAAGAGATTGAGTCTGAAGAGCGTATACGACAGTTTAGAAGAATTGTTGGATAAAATGAAACACTCTATAGGGTGATGTTAGCGATGACCTCGTGTATCTTTTAACAAGTTACTTACCCAGCAGGCAGCATAAAGCCAGCCCAGCAATGATGCTCCATCTAAAGCCATTGGTCGATTGAGAAATTAATCGAAGTTCTGAATCAAGACAACTGAAACTTATGTCAATGTTTTTTTTGGTGATTTGGGTCTAATTTTCTAAGCTTACGTCATCGAAAATTGTATTTTTTTTTCCAGCTTCAGGTTCGCGACGGACCAGAGAAAGGAAAAATCACAAAGCTGACAGAACAAGGGAAAAAAGTACAACTTGACTTTTTTAATAACGAGCATCTAGTACGGTAAGTCGTATACAGACCTTTAGTCAGCAATGACGGCTGAAAACAACATGATAAGCGACGTTCTTGTACGTCGCAGTCAGCGGTCGCGATACCAAAACTGGATATCGTGGTCCAGACAAGGCCATATCGCTTACTCGTCGCCTCATGCTGGAAGTTCTAGAAATAACCTTTTAATAACTTATTTGGAGTGTGTGGACGGGAAGACATGGCAATTGGCTCCTTCTACTGGCTTAGAAATTCCCACCTTTGACAGATTGGCAGGAACCAAAAAAAATGTGTTAGATCATGAATTTGAAGATGAAAGTGGGTTACTAGTACCCCCTAAAATAACTAATGTCTTGTTCAGCAATACCGGTTGGGATGTGATCACTGCAGATGTTTATGGACACACATCGATATGTGTCACTGGAATCAAAAAGACCTCACAACCATTGAACCAACAGTCTCCGCCACCTTCCATTAACAATGCATCGCACTCCCCGAATGCCCAACAACAGCAAAGTCACACAACGTTTCCGATGGCTCAATATGTGCGAACATCTTTTAATAGCTCAGAACTACTCTATTCAGACAATACAACGCTTCCTCTCCCTGATTTATCTACTTTGGCCAAGCGCACAGGCAACCAGATGGCAGCTATGAAATGGCTTAACATTGACAAGCCAGTGATAGCAAATTCTCCAGCAGTGAGAGTGCTGTCTACGCCAGAAAATCCGGTATTAAATGGAGCTGCCTCGAAGCTTGGTGCGGCCGCACGCGACGCTGCCGGGTACTATTACACTTACAACGCTCACCAATACAAGTCATATGGAGCCATGCATCCACTTTCAACCAAACAGGCCTGCATAGGAATCAGAAGAAACGGTGAGGTCTGTTTGTGGCACCAGGAAGACCATGGAATTGAGTATAAGAGAGTTACACAGCAATTACCACTGGAGAAAAACGAACTTATTGACGATGCATCAATTGGATTTACTAGAGACGGAGGGGTGGTCTTTGTTGTTCATTGTGCTGGATCCGGTTACATCAAATTTTTCAAATTAGAAATAAACTGGGGATACCTTTTAGAAGCTGCTAAGCATTTGTCGAAAAATCCTACTTATCGGGTTCCTGATACCGAGAGGAATCCACCAAAACTTGTTTTGAGAAAGACACTAAGGATAAGTATTGATGACATTGATCCCAATGTTGCTGTGCTTACTTCAATTGACCTTCTCTCGCCTAACTTCCACCAATCGACAGAATTCGACTTGCTTCTCACGTTTGAGAATGAAAGAAATTCTTCTTCTGACCCTGCAGCATCAACAATCTACAGATATCAGTTGGAAGAAGAAGATGAGTTGGATTCCGTTCACTCAGCATTCAAATCGATTGCAAGCAAAAGAGGTGCGGACGTTGACTCAATCGTTTCGACAAAGTCACTCAAACTGAGTTACAAACAAAAAATAAAATTCAATGAGTCAATTTTGTCTATTGAACCACTCAATCTGGACATGTTGGTGGGAATTGTGTTTGCAAATGGTGTGGTCAAATTGTTCAATAGAGCAGAATTGAAACCAATGGAAAACATATACAACGGGGAAGGTTCCAATGATGTGAATATCGACACCAAAGACAATGATAATGCTTTGCTTCCATCATCAATTTTCTCTCTTTTCGACTCTGGTTTCGAGTTCCCGAAAATGGATTTTCAACCACGTTACACGTGCATTTCTCCTAATCTTTGTTGTTATGTTTCGCTCCCATTCAAAAGTACGTCATTATATGCAAAGTCTGCTGAAACAAAAATAGACAGTGTTAACGAACCGACCAACAGGAAAGGACTTTTGCTTGCAACATCTGTTGCAGTGGCTCTCAGACATACAAGTGCTTGTTACTTTGGATTTTCCACCGATGATCTAGTGGCCACTATTAGATGTGAGTTGGAAAAATCCAAAGAGATCAGAGGCGAGGAGTATGCATATAGACTTTTGATATCTATACTACAGGAGTGCCAGAGAGCAATCAATCTTTCGATTGACATCTCGACGGACCAAACCGACAAAATGCTTCAAAATCAACCATTGCAACGGATTTTGACATTACAGTTATCATTAGGCACTGGAATTAATTGGAGAAGAAACAAAAGTGGTAGAATTGCTTGGGCCTTAGTCAATTTGAAGTTTGTGACTTCATCTATAATGTACACCATTCACACCATATTTTCCAACATGCAAAGATTTGCCAAGAAAAGTTTGAATGTTCCAGATACTTTGGCAAATGCCAGAGCAAGAGAAGAAAGTCTTATTTCTGTTTTGGGAATTATTCGTTGGTGTGTCGATTACATTGTGGGGTTAAATCAGGAACTTCTGGCACTGAGCAATGCCTTCAAGAAGGGCGACCAGCAGGAAATTGAGAGATTGTTGAGTCAATCTGTTGGAATTCCACTTATTTTGGGTAAAGTTCCAAGAGCCTTCTTGTTATTCGCTATTTCCAATATTAGGCGACTATTTTCGTTTGTTCAGAAGTTCATCGAAAAGAATGATCCATTGTTGACGTCAGCAATAAGTCCCGATAACCAAATGGGTGCGTTCAAAGTGATTGAAAAACAATTACTCTCCGATTCTTCGTGGACTATTGGTGGAAACTCCAACAAGCTTCAACCTCCTGGTCCTGCAAATGCACATAATGCCTCAAGATCTATTGTGGTCCATCCTACAATTGAGGCATACTATCGGCTGGGATCTTTATTAAACAATGCACCTGTTTCGCTGTTCAACTTCGAGAAATTTTTGGTTGAAGCAGATGCTCCATTGAGAAACATGCGTTCTGATCAATCGACTTCGCTCGCCATTGAACAACAGATTGTGTGTCAAGGCCATATTTCGAGAACATTTATCGAGCCGCTCAAGAATTTGTGTGAAGTTTATGAGAAATCCGTCATTACTGCTGGTAATGTTGATGTTTTAGAGTTGTACTTTTATGATGTGAATTGGTTACAATTGGAATCCCCCAACGAAGAGACAAATTGTGATGAAGATGATCCTGTACCAGCTGGTATATTAGAAGAAGCCATTGAAAGAAGTTTACCGCAAGAAAAATCCGACACGAACGGATTGAAGCTTCCATCTTCGGCCGGACTTCTAGGTACCACCAATTACCAAGCATCTCGTGTTTACAACAAAAAATTGATCAGGCTTCACATGCACGAGGGATTAGTCATCGATACTTTACGCAAACAATTAGTGAAACCTGCTGAATTTATTGTGCCAACTTCTGCGGTTAATGGAAACTCACGTGCCGTTGCAGCTACAGGGTCAACGGCCCCACATACAGCCAACACAGATGTTCATCCGAACGGTTTCAATGGTGCTGGAGCTGGTTCAAGTTCTAATTCCGGGTCTAGTTATCGTCTTGTTATGCGTAAGTGTATCAGATGCGGAGCGATATCATCAATCAACGAAAACGAGGTTCTTTACAGCACTCCAACGTTTATTTCTAACCCGGTGTATCAACACTACCAACGAATTTGTTTCTGTGGTGGTGCTTGGGCCAATCTGTAATTATCTAGTTGATGTACGAATAAAACACTTTTTCCTGATAGGAGAGAAAATTTACCTATATAGTACTTTTCTACATGCTATAAAACAACTATTCAATTGGGACGGGGTTTCCATTGACAACTAATTGATGTTTTTCAACAACTTCTGTCAAATTAGTAGCCAGTCTTTGCCAAGTAGTGATGGTATTCTCTGTTGAATCGATTTCGAAGACTCTCATTCGGCGGGTAGTTCCTCCATAACCAGCATAACCACCTTCTCCAGCAGCTCCACCATAACACATCCAGATGTCATCAAAGAGACAGAAATCGTTACAGTGGTCATGGCCTACAGAAATCACGTTTATGTCCAGTTCTTGGAAGAGATCTTTCATTCCAGAGTTGACATGTGGGGCTGTGATGCCTTCTTTCAGCGAGCCAAATTGAGTTTTCTCTGTTTGAGGATCGGCGTCAAGGTTGAAATTGCGGTATTCTGGTAAAGGAATGTGAAAGAAACCCATGGACAAAGTTTTGTGTGGATAATATGCGTCTCTCAGCGGAGCAGTTTGCTCGTACTCGCCCACCAGCCATTCTTTTTGTTCTTCCTTTATGTAATCATAACCTTGGACTTTTGGATTCAGCGAGTATTTGTGCGAGTCTAAGAAGTAAAGACTCAAAGCGGAGGCTGATGATTTCCCGTAAGGAGCCACTGTAAGCATATAGTTTCCGACACCAGGAACGTCTCGTGGTCCTGCGTACGAAACAGAGTAAGGAATTGTTGAAACAAGATCCATGAGTTCTTCCCTTGACAAATCACCTTCGTCGTCGTGATTACCAAACACCATAGCGAACGGAATCTCGTTGAGCGAGAACATCGTGGCGACTTTGAACAATGTAGATTCGGAATCGAATGAATCATCGCCGAAAATTTGATCACCAGTCATGACAACGAGATCCGGTTTCTCAATTTCCAGTATATCCATGACAAACTGGCGAGTCAACACATCTGCCTGACAGTTTGCTTGCTCTGAAGCAGGAAGTGGTGGGAAAGTATCTCTACAAGTTCCATGTAAGGTTGCAAAATGAAGATCAGCCACTTGAAGAATTTTGAATTTGTTGTCTGGACCCATTGTAAGTTTGACAGCTGGAAGTTGGTGATCTTTGATACCTGTTTTAGCATACAGTAATACCTGATCTTCGCCGTCCTCCTCCAGTTCGATTTCACCACAAAATTCCCATGAAGGACGAGGATCTTCCCACGAGTCATCATCAAACCGAATACTGACCTCAGAAATGGTTGTTTTCGAGGAGAATTCGCCATATTTGACCCAAAGACCGTATGGTTTTTTTCTCCAGCCTGATTCCTCTAACATATTTTCAGTTGCACCGGACTTCACAAGATCTTCGGCAACCTCGTCAGGCAATCTATCAAGATCACCAGCAACTATTTTGTTGACGACATTAGATTGCTGTAAAATTGATTCGGAAACAGTCACTGTCTTGTAATATAAATATGTTTTTTTGAAAAATTTAGCTCCGAGGCTGAGGTCTTTTGGCAATCTATTCCATCCTGTGCTACGTTGTTGGCGTGCTGGGGTTCCAAAAAGATGGAATTCTGTTCTGATGTCCAGATCAACAATTACTGTCTTGTTATTGACGTCGATTCCTTGTAATCGTTCCAATGACGCGTGTTTGACCTGAGCCATGTAGTCTTTACCATTCTCAGAAAAACCAATGATTCCAGATGAACCGGCGAATAAAACAAGGAGAACAAGCAAGTAAACAAAGGCACGCTTTACCTGTCGCGTCAATCCCCACCTCATGATTGTTTAAGCTGTTCTGTGAGGCGACAAGGGAAGGCTATAGCAAACAAATATGTTGCTCCTGTGATAGTGGCTTTTTATGGATGAGTTGATTCTTTTTTTTGTAGCTGGCGTCGATCGACTTATTTTGATATTTTGGCCGATCGACGAAAACAAGTCGATCGACGCTGAAACGATCGACGTTGGAAAGCTGAAATTTTGATGCAGGGAGAAATCACGAACGGAGTCACCCCTGTCCTTATGGAGAGAAATACATCACTGCCTCTGATATACCAATTCATTTGGAATCAACTGCTTACTCAACCTGATTGGTTTACTGATAGACCTGGCAGACTACTTTTCACAAATCCACTAAAACTTTACTCGCTTTTGACATTGACATCTTGGTCAACTCACTTACATTACCGCACCGCCTCCCAGTGGAAACCGCCGCCCACCACCGCCTTTCCCGCCCCGTTCGTTTCGCTTCTCTTTGTATTTTTTTTACCCGACAATCACTCGGCTAAAACTATTTATTTTACCTACAGGGATCTACAAAGAACGTGTCTCGCACGACCTCAAAAAGTAGCACTATAATCTCATTTACCTGATTTGGGAAATGGGGGTTGAAGAAGGTTCATTTTATGAAATTTAGGAATTCCCAATCGTTCTCATCATTAACAACCACCAACGACAGCGATCATCAACATGTCAATCTCAACCTCTTCGCGATTCCCCTCGGGAGATAATCAATACGCCCAAACTCCTTCAATGACCTCGAAAACGCTCGATTCCGGTTCAATGCTTTCGAGAACCGTTACTGGGACTTCAGCAGTCTCGGAATCAACACTGTTCACTACTTTCGAATCCACATGGCTACCAAACTCAATTGTGGTTAATCAGACAAAGACCAAGGTTGGTCTTGTTTTGACTCCTAGCGAAATCGAACTACTTAGACTCTCATGGCATAAAGTGATCACCAATGCCGCTACTAAGAACAATAAAAACGGTGATTATGAAGATGAAGACGATATCGGGTCCAGATCTGTTTCGAACTATTCACGTCATTCAAGATCCGCATCGGTGGCCTCTGCATCCACTCTTTCAAGTCCTGTAAGTCCAACTACCAATAGAATCCAAGTCACGTCACCTACGAAAACAATGCAAAGACCACTCACTTTGTCAAGCAGCACTGTTCCGCCTTCATCTTTTGCGTCGTCGTTGTTTTGCATTCAATTGTACGAAAATCTCATTGCGAGAGAACCCCAAATTGAGAGATTGATCCCTTCCATCAGACACCAGGCATCAGCATTTGCCGGAGTCATCAACGTGGCTATGTCTACATTAGAAGATCTATCAAGAATGAACGATTCTCTTGAAAACCTGGGAAGACTTCACTCACGAATTCTGGGTATCGAGTCTCAGTTTTTCCAAATCATGGGTGAAGTTCTTATAAAGACTTTTAGAGACAGATTTCTTAGCGATGAGGATTCGAGTTTCTCATTAGAAACAGAAGAGGCATGGATTAAACTCTATTGTTTTCTGGCTAATTCCATCATTCAAGGAGGTCTTGATCCAGTCATCCAGTACGGTGAGGTAGATTCCTCCTCTATTGCCGACACTACCATAGATACACCAGACGTCTCTTTCAATTCAGATCAGGAAAGTCTTGTCCGTCCTGCATCAACAGCAGCTTCGTCAGTGAACGAGTCACGAACTCTTCCAGAATCCGAATCTTCTCAAAGATTCCAAAAGGCCAAGAGTTATCTGGGTGTCAATAAGAAGAAGCTACCGCTGAAACCTACCCCATTCGAATCTGGGAATCCCATGCTTGATCCTACTAGACGCAGACCTACTACTCAGGACAAAATGAGAAAATCTGCCAAAGAGGCGGATTGCATTATTATGTGACGAGTGAATAATTACATCTTTTGCTATCAAATTAGGAGCGAGTCTTTCTAATCATGTCTTATTTCTCTCGTCGCTCGCTTTTTCAATTTTATATCGTTTTCAGCTAACTTTTTGGCTAATTTGGTGAAAACCATTTCTTGGTAATTTGAAACTTTATTTATATCCATCTCAATGCCTAGTTTTAAAATTGTAGCTTCTGTAACCTCTTCTTCATCGATTATTTTGAAAATTGATTTGTATGTTGTGACCAGCCAGTCATTCAAAAACCGATTGTGTTGGAAAGATCTGGTTAAATCTTGGTCTTGTGATTTAATTTTTGAAAAAAAATCCTTTTTTAAAATTTCTGGATCGAGTGGAGCTGAAGTAGACCCTTTTTTGTTGGGTTTGAAATGGGTGAAATGTTGTATATGACTGTATATAAGATCGAATTGCTGTTGTTTATTATTCACTATTTGAACATAAGCTTTTTCGAAAAGATTGTATTGCGATCTTTCTGCTTCACGAATTTGTGTTAACTTTTGAATTGATTTTTGTAGTTTTGTAATTTCATGAGTTTGCCGTTGATTTTCAATTGTCAGTCTGTGTGTTTCAGCTTTCAACCGAGTCATCTCGTGACGGATCTGCTCCATCTTAGATAGTTGGGGGCGACTTATAGGTATTATAGGGGTCATTACAGAAGTGTTGGGGAGTTCTGGGGCAAATATTGGTGGCAGAGGGTTACTTATCTTTCTCATTGGCAAAATATAATTTTTTGTTGGTTCGGGAACAATTGAAGTTGAGGGACTTGGTTCAACTATTCGCTCATTTTCACTGGTGGAGCAAGAAGATGTTGTGCGGCGTGAATCTGTATTTAGTCTAGCATCGTAGTAAGTTTGTTTTTTTTTCGAGTGTTCACTTGAAGAAGCACTGCTTACAGGCAGTTCACTGGTATCATGATAGTTTGATTCGCTGTCGGTGGCAATTTCATGAGGGGCTATGTCATCACAGTCATTGTAATCGTTGTAATTATTGGGATCATCGTTTACCTGGCATTTTTGATCATTTTCACTGTAATATTCATTGTTATCATCGTCAAAATCTTCATCACCGGCATATGTGTGTTTAGGAAAACCTACAGTTTGTTCCACGTCCCGAACGGTGACAAGCTCCCAGGGAACGTCAGGATCGGAGCTGTTAGATGAAGAGGTCAGAGGGGCCATTGCTGGTAGTGAATAAGATAACAAATAAGGTATCGTGATGAGCGGGATTCTGTTTAGTATGCAATGAAGTAGGGTGAAAAAGGGATGAAAAAATAATTAAAAGGAAAAAAACAGTGGGAGCCGCCGAGGGTGGTGCGAGGGTGGATGGATATATAAGAGCTGATAACGAACTGAAGACTAGCGAAGTCAAACATTCAATGGATTACTGGCGAGTAGTTAAAAAAGCATGCAACCACCACAACTTCTGCTATACCCATTCATTTCCCACTGTATATGACTACGATTCGCAAATTACTCGCATAACTCGTTTTGGTCGCCATGTCTGTCAGTCACTTTGTCATTTCGCGCGTCGATCGACGTTCCGTTACTCCACTCAAGCTAATTTTCGTGTCACCCCTTCAAAACGCGAAAACGCGAATTTCACCACATCCGCGTACTGAAAAATTTACTCCTTTTGACACTTATTAGTACTTTAACCTCTTCTTCTCTCAATAAGTCCTCAGGATAATTAATCATTCAGGCTAGGTTGGAAAAAGCGGACTGAGAGAAGACCGCCAATTGCCTGTTCAAATAATAATTACATGGCAACTTTTCAGAATCCCGCGTCGGCAAAGAATACCACACAACGTGTGAGGACTCACCAACCTCAGTACTCACAGTACTCGCAAAACTTTCAGCACGCTCAATCTCCTCCTTACACACAGGACTCGGTTTCAATGAGCACCGTACAGGACGATGAAGACTTTAAGTGTCTTGACCGTTCCTCTTCATTCCAAACAAGCACAAGTTCCTCAATTAAAGAGAAGACGGGCCCATCCAACATTTCCGAAATGGGAGACTTAACTGACCTCAGCTTTTATTCAGGTCCCAGTCTTAACCACAGCTCTCTGAATAATCGCAAACACGCTACACATGTGCGCCGTTCTATCATTATTTCCCCATCACTCACTAATATGAGTCTTCAAAGTATTGAAAAAACTGTCCCATTGCCAAGTACTACTACTTCAGAGGTTCCAACCAGGAAAATTGGTATGACCAACAGTCCAAGTTTACAAGCTCTTGGAGACATTCTCAATAACAAGCAAAGAACAAGAACTCCCAGCCATATCTCGGCTATATCCGAGGAGGACGAAGGAGCTCATCCATACGCTCCTTATGCACAAAATGCATCAATGGCTTCTTTCCATACTGCCTACTCGTCCGAGACGGCTCATTATAACCGCAGCTCTGTCTACGGTTCTGGAAGAGATGAACCTGACTTGATCAGCTTGACTAGTACCGTCAAGACCATCGAGAAACATAGCGAGCCCCAAGAACCAGAAAACACAGAAACAGTCTCACCTAATTTGATGACACCAAACTTGTTTTCTCCATCTATGGTGTTTAATGAACCAATCCAAGGGCTCGGAATGCTCGACCAAACTTCATCCATTCCGAATTCTGTTTCTCAAAAGTATCTGAGACAGATAGAGGATGCATCGGTTATTCATGAAATTGGTTACAACGAAGGCGATTCAACGCTTGTTGACTCATGGAGACCTTCTGATTACGATTTTATTGCTCAGGAACCCCCAAGAATGGATAATCGTCGTTACTCCATGAGATTGGTCCGTGATTCGACTCTTGACGATGTTCAGGAAGAACTGTCTCCTGATTTGAAACAGGAATCTTTCCCTGCCCCAACCGTCTCTCCAACAGTTTCACCATTGGTTCCTAATCCATTTGTGCAGAAGTCGTATTCTTCACCATCTTTATTGCGCTATGAACAGGAATTGGAACCAGAGACTCCTGTCGAGGTTCCTGTCGAGGTTCCCGGTGAAACTCCTGCTGAAGCTCATGTTGCGACTCAATTTGAGGTCCCTACCATCACTGCTGTTCCAGAAGAGCAAAAGGAGCTTCCACCTGTTCCTCGTGAAACTGTGACTCGTGCGACTACTGAGCCTGTGCTGCCATCTTCCGCAAAGTCTCCGGCCACCCAAACTGTTGAACCTAAGAAAAAACTCACATTCAAAGGAATATTCAAACGTTCAAACACCCAAACACCAATTGCGCCAACTCCAGTGACTCAAACAACTCGTCCAAGTCCAGCATTATCGCAAGGGTCATTTGATAGACGTCAAAAGGCTAAAAGTTTCAGCAGTTTCGAAGCTCTAGAACGTCCAAAACGTGAAGAGAATAAAACCCGTAAAGAGAAAGGAAGAAGCCTTCTGGGAGGTTGGAAAAGAAAAAGTATTGCTGGAACCATGCCTCTTGAGGAGTCAAACGTCCAAGTTGATGTCAAGCAAAAGGCTAAAAACAGAAGAAGTATTTTCGGCAAAGTCAAGTCTTCAAGTCAAATGAGTCTTCCAATCGAAACTGCTAAACCAGTTGACGATCAGACACAAAAAGAAAATACAAAACCTCTCTTGGAAACCTATGGTTTCAGTGGTTCAGAAACAGGTAATGAGCAAGGACCCGTTTTTTCGACGCCATCGGAGTCGCAGCTCGAGTTTGGTGACACCACAGACCTATTGAAGACCCCAACATACAATTCACCAGAAGGTTACAGAAGGTCTGTTTATCATGATTACGAGGAGTTTGGTGAGGAGCAAGAGGTGGAAGTGGAGCTCCCAGCAGCCAAACAAACAGAAACACCTGCGCCTCCAACATCGGAGCCTGCTGAAGTCACGTCTCCAATCCAATTAGCTTCCCCAACGTTTGACTATGAATACATGATGTCTCTCACTCCTGAACAATCTCCTTACCATTCACCATATCAACACAATCTGTCTCCCAAGAGTCCAAACAAACTGCACGTTGGTGATGCTTTGTTCCCGAAGACACTTGGAGCCGGTGAAGTTGAGAGCATTGTGACTCTTGAACGGTCACGGTCGGTGCGGTCGGGTCGTTCGTCGCTGGTTCAGTCACAGTCTTTTGGTCAAGGAACCTCAATTGTCGAGCTGATCAATGGTAGCAACGGTACTGATCCTGTTGTCACTTCAGACGGAATGGTGGTTGTTAGATCACCAATCAAGTCGACAGACAATGCGTCGCTACTGTCGACCCCTCGTCGTCAAACCAGTATTTTGAAACACACCCCAGTCTCGTCGCCAACGAGACGTGGTAGTCGATTGGACCCGCGCACGCTGGACGTGGCTGCGGCTGACGATATTGATGAGGAATTGTACAGAATGATCGACTTCGGTGACGATGTGTCGATTGACACGAACTTTTATTTTGATGGATCAAAAAGCCCTTCGTTGTTGGGTAGTCCAATGAGAAGTCCACTGAGAAGCCCAATGAAGAACCAGGGAAGAGAACAATGGAGTCCGGAAAAGAGTCAGGGACGGATGGAGAACACTGCCCAACATGATCCATCCCCATTAGAAGAACCTGCAGCGGAACGAGCTGGCTTACAACCGTCTGTGCAATTTTCTTCACAGAATGCTCCACAGCCAGCAGAGCAGCCATTTTCGCCAATATCGCCTGTTTCGCCTGTTTCGCCTGTTTTGCCTTCCGACGCCGATAGTCTCAACTCCCCAGAACAGTCCTCTCGCTTCAGCGAACTCTTCGCCGCTCCAAACACTCAAAGACCATTATCAATGTCATTCAAAGGTCTCAAAGGTCCAAGTTTCAACTCTGCTCTCAAACCGACAACGCGCTCGGCAATCATGGGATCATTGGCACACAGCACTGCGGGTTCGCACACTTCTCTTGTCGTGGATTCCCCTGACATTGACGAACAGGAAACTACTGAAGAGACCAAAAAATCTCATAGACTTTCGCTGCTACCAAAAATGAATAATTCACGGACCAGTTTAGGATCACCAGTATCGGAGAAACCAAAGAAACTTACACGCAAACAAAAGGCCAAATCACAAGGCTCAATTGCAAAACTGGGCTTCTTCGGCTCACGTTCCAGCGTTGATACTGGTGAATTACTGGCCTCACCCCAGCTGGACTCGGGGTTGAGTGTTCGGTTCTCTTCGCGGATTTTACTCTACGAAACCTACCACGAGGACGAGTACGACCGTCACCCTGAGACTGCCACGTGCAACAGACTTACTCCACAGCTTGCTCTTGAAATCAAAAACGAACTCAATGAGTTTAAAGCCCAAATGGAGATCCATGACATGTCTAGATGTTACACTCATTTTTTCTGAGCCATTATAGCATAGATAATATTAATTTACACTGCCAAATCGCGAGAACTGTAGATTTGCTAATAAAAAAATTAGTTTGTGAGAAAAAACTTAGCCAACAACAACAGTTGTCGTTTTTTAGGCTTATAAACTCATCAACACGGTCGACGATGTCGTTGGTAGAGCTACAGAAAAAAGGTGTGTATCAGTCAATTGGCACGGATAGTTTACATCTGGGCTGCCATGTAATCCAACAGTTTACTAACAACACCCCCTTTCCCAGCCCTTCTGGCCAAACTAAATCAGCATCAAGCCAGCTTCAGACATCTGATCGCCGATGAAACATCATTCCCCATTATAGAAAAACTTCTCAAAGATGAAGTACTCAATCACGTTTACACTTTTTACCACATTGACGACGAAAACCGTTCTTCTAACAGAGACCAAGCAATCTATATTCTTGATCCAGTCTCACCATACTCGATAGACTGTTTATTAGGAGACTTTAGCAGCGGTCGCCGCTATCATTCTGCCGTTGTTTGTTTCCTTCCAGGACTTACAAAAACCACATATGCCAAACTCAGAGCAAACAAGAACCTCATGGAAGCAACGGGTGGTAAATTTGACAAAATTGAATTTCTCAGTTTAGATCCCTTAGAAAATAGAGTGTATGTGACAAACTCTCATTTTTCAGTGCCCATTCTGTACAATGGACAACTTCATGGTCAAGATCTTAACGAATTTCAAATTGACAAGGCTGTCGAATCGATGCTCAGCTTATGTATTCTCACCAACGAGTATCCAATAGTGAGATATTACAACTCTCCAGTATCACGCAAAATAGCTACGCTATTCCAAGAAAGTCTCGACGAGTACTACCGGAGAAATCCAGAGCTTTCTCCAGTTGGTAGCAAAACTGTTTTCCTGATAGCTGACCGCACAATGGACTTGTTTGGTCCTTTCTGCCATTACAAATACTACCGGTCCCAAGTGTTTGATCTGATGGATCACGAGGTGCGCAAGGCCCGTGGTGAATATACATATATTTATGACTATGAGATTCAAACAGGACAAGGAATGGAGACAAAACATATTGTTTTCGACGATGCAGATCCAGTTTTTTCGGAACTCAAGAATCTCACAATTGAAGAATATACTAAACGTATCATTGAAAAAGTTGGAGAACTCAAAACGACTGAAGCAAAATTGTCAAATCTCAAATACACCTCTGACTTGACCCATGCTGCTTTGAACCAGAGCGACTTTTTGTTCAACAAGCAGCTGGTAACTGGCCATTTTGAGCTCATCAGAAAGATAGATGAGACTTTCCGTAATGAGGATCTGCTGGAGTGTATTGTTTTTGAGAACAAATGTGCTACCGATCTTTGTGGGAACAAAGATCTTTTCGAACCTCTTACTGAGGACTTGATCAATTTGCTTGCCAATCCAAGAATCGATATGGGTAACAAGATCAGACTCATGATCGTTTACTCTTACTACCGTGGAGGAATCATTGAGTCTGATCTCCGAAAACTTTGTCAATTTGGATTACCAGACAAAAATAAAGTCGATTCCATTTTGACACTGTTTAAAAATTTTGAGAAACTTGGATTCCAATTGTTGAAACCAAGTTTGAATGTGAAACCGTGTAGAGTGACCAATTATTTCGAAGCTCGTGATACAATGGAATTGACGGAAAGGTATGTTCCCAGCTTGACGAATATTATCACTCGACTTGGTTTAGGAAAGCTACCAGAAGTTTACAATGAATCGTACTCTTCTTCTCATGGTGATGAAACTCCAAAAGATTTTCCTTACATGAAAGGTGCTCCTATTGATGACGATGATGAAGCCGAACAAGAGCGGTTCAATGCGCCTGTTCGGAACATGCCTCGTTGGAAGAGTTCGAAACAGACGACAAACGATTTAAAGAAAGACAAGATTCTTTTGTTCTTTGCTGGTGGACTGACTCAATCTGAGTTAAGTACGGTGATGTCATTGGAAAAGAAGCTCAATAAGAACATATTTGTGGGCACTGACGAGATTTACTCGACGTGGGATTTGATTGGTGATATTCGACTGATAGACGATAGTCGGAAAAACTTTGAGTTTCCATTAGATCAAAAGTTCAAGAAACGTCGTGTTCCGGCGTTCATTTTTGAGAAATCTGCTCCATCAGCACCTAAGCCAAGTGTGAGTGCAGGTGCGGGTGCGGGTGCCAAGAGCAGCTCCACAACGACTCAGTCTCTCTCGACTGGACGATCGTCGTCGTCTCCTTCTCCGGCAAACCCGAGGATCCCTTCTGCAGCATCATCGACGGATAGTAAGAAGGAGGACAAACGGAAGAGAGATAAATTGTTGAAGAGGTTCAAGGGGTTCGGAATATGACGAGCGAGGCTAGTTGCGAGTAGCAAGTTGGGTTGCGGCTATTGATCCCGAGAAAGCTAGAGCCGAGGACCAAGACGAGCAAAGTGGATTGTTGAGAAGCCGTTTATTTCAGATATTTCCCTTATTGTTTGCAATGTTCCGAAGTTGATTGAATCAATTTTGCAAGCAAAACGAACGATCCTCGCACTCGGTTCATTATACGGTCTCTTCCGTTGTATACATATATATAAAGACAGTGTAATAAGAATACGTTACGAACATAACTGTAGGTAGAGGTGACTTGGAAGTAAAGTGAACGCGGTTGGTTGACCCCTTTCGCGAGGTTCAGTCATTTGTTTGAATGACTTGGATCGTTTGTCATCTCGATACGGGCACTCCGTTGATCGTCATTTTTTCGGACCGAAAATTTCACCACCCCGAACGCGCCCAAAATACACCTCACACTACTCTTTCCTCCTATCTCTTCTCTCCTAACCAGACAAGCAACCATTAATGTTCGGCTTTGGTAAGAAGAAGTCCACCGAAACGGTGAAGAAAACTGATCTGATCGATGTCAGAGTTCCATTTGAAGGTCCACCGACAAGACTTCATCCACCAGCAGAGAAAAAACTTACTGCAGAGCAGAACGAAAAGTATCAGTCTGTTCTTGAGCACTTTTCGAACCCTGATTTGACCGTGGCAACCTCTGAATCAGACACAAAAAACAGTGAAAAAGTATCTTTGAATGATGATCAGAAAGCTTGGCTTACAAGGGAGTGTTTTCTCCGTTATCTCAGAGCTACCAAATGGGTTGTCCCCGACGCGATTAAACGTATTGAAGGTACCTTAGCCTGGAGAAGAGAATTTGGAATTGATTATCAGCTAGATGATTCAAAGAATATAGTGACTCCTGAATTGGTTGCACCAGAATCCGAGACCGGTAAAGAAGTTGTTCTTGGTTACGATAATGAGTGCAGACCTTGTCTCTATCTCAAGCCAGGTAGACAGAATACCAAATCTTCTCATCGTCAAGTTCAACATTTAGTGTTCTTTTTAGAGCGTTGCATTGATTTCATGCCTTCTGGTCAAGATTCATTGGCTTTGTTGATTGACTTCAAACAACATCCAGAGATCGCTGCGAACGTTGAAACTTCGAAAATCCCTCCTTTGAGTGTTGGTAAGGAAGTTTTACACATTTTACAAACTCACTATCCCGAAAGACTTGGAAAAGCTCTTTTGACAAACATTCCGTTCTTAGCACGTACTTTCTTGCGTTTGATCTATCCATTTATTGATCCTCTCACCAGAGAAAAACTTGTTTTTGATGCTGATTTTTCAGAATTCTGCCCTGCTGAACAGCTTGATAAAGACTTTGATGGTCGTGTCGATTTTGTTTACGAACACGACAAGTATTACAACACTCTCGTTGACATGGCTCACAAGCGCAGAGAGCATTATATGAAACGTTTTGTTGAGTTTGGTGGAGTTGTCGGTTTGAGCGAAATCGACCTTCGTGGCAATGGTGAATCAGTTACTGTTCCTGTTGGATCGCATCCATGGGAGGAGACTAAGGAGGTAGTGGAGTCGCAATCGACCAACTCAAAATCCCCGGAATCAATCGATGTGAAGTCTCCAGAGAGCGTGGCAGAAAAGACCGCCGAGCTTAAAATTGCTGATTAGATTAATGTGTAGATAATATTACAAAGAGGGCAAATAACTAGTTGGTAAGTCGAGTCATTAATCATCCCCGCCATTTGCTCCTCATCAAGGAGTTGAGTTTCATTATGTAAGCAGTGAGCTGGTCGTGCTCACCGCGGGCGAATCTTGTATTTCTGTAGAGTTCACTGCCAAACCAATGAGTCGATCGCTCGCCACTCCCGCCTCAGTCACTTACCGACGAACGTCTTGAAGAGTCAGACGATCTTGAGTCGTTCGCCGCATCCTCGCTCCCATCCTCGCTCTCATCCTCACTTTCGCTTTCGCTCTCACTCTCGGGAAGAGTCTCTAAAATTTCTCTCATTTCCTCAGTTAAAACACCCAATCCAATTGCAGTAAAAAAATTGATGGCAAATCGAACATGTTCACTGCCAGTATGTGGAAACATCCCAGACAAATATGGTCTCATATATTCCTCATTCACGCGCTCTAAAAGTCCAGATGTTCCCAACTCTTCTTGGAGCTTCTGGAACATAAATTTCAGGAAGATACGGCTAGCAGAGTTCGAGTCAGATTCGGTCAGACGGATAGCTTCCATAGACTCCCAACCCATTTTATCTGAAGCAAACATATGTCCCCAGAACCACGCAATGTTCCTCAAAAGATTCATCTCGTAACGATGACACATTGTATAGTTCTCACGAAAAACAGCATCAAATGCTTCACTCCATTTGCGACTCACACTAATCAAGCGTTCGCCAATAAGTCCATAGAACTTGGAGTATGTCTTTTCCTGAGCGCAACATTTCACCACCATATCCACCAACATGTACTCCTGTCTATCTTTATCAAGCGGCGGAAGCTTCAAAAGCTTGTGAACTGCCTCATCGTGACCCATACTTGACATCATAGTCAAATACACCTTCTTCTGGAATTCTGTCAGTTCAGTTTCTGTTAGATCTTTGATCTGCTGCTTAACGAGGTCATCTCTATCCTCATCACTTTCACTTTCACTTTCACTTTCACTTTCACTTTCACCCTCACTCTCGCTTTCACTGCCACTCTCGTCATCTTCACCAAGAATTTCAGCTCGTAATGTCCGATACTTCTCCTCGTTCTTCTCGTACTCCTCATCATACTGAAACACATTCAGAGACTCATGTGCCCTAACACGATCGTCTAAATTGAACGTATGAGTGATCTTATCCTCCTCCTCCACCAAATCAAGCTCTTCGTTCACAATAGGCGTACCATTAAACTCATTTTGTCGCAATTTAAATGCCTCTTCAACAGTATGCTGAACCCGTTTCGAAACAAGATTCTCTGTAAGTACCGTCCGCAATCGCTCGAAAACCGCATTGCACGCAACAGGCGAGGCTTCTGTCAAGTAAGGCCCTATGTGTGACATCAAAACACACGAAATTTCCACCGTGTCGTCGGTTGGCGTCTCCAAAAGCAAAAATAAAAGTTGCAAAACAACAACTTCGTGGCACACCTGATAGTTTGCTAGTTCCGCAAGGAAAATCACACTGGCCTTGCACGTGTCCTTATCGTTGGTCTTGAATGCCCTTCTGAACTGAAGGATGAGTCGTGAAATCAACAACTCACCAATTGATGGAATCTTGGAGTTCAGAACACATACAAGCGAAGAGTATACCGTTGTATAGCTGACAGATGACACCTGAGACTTCATCAAGCTACGGACTAACGTACCACGTCCTCTTGTCAGGTTAAGTCTAAAGAGATCGACAACAACCGTCTTGATGTTGGCTTTATTCACCTTGTTGATGAGTCCATTGATCGATCTCTTGAGCTGCTCCCATTGTAATCTTTGGAACTCCTTCGACTGTTTTGATAATTTCACTCCAGCAAGAAGCTGTTTGAGTTTTGCTGGTGGCACGTATTTGCCACTTGCCCGGATTTTCTCCAACTCACTAGCAGCGTCGGTCATGTTTAGGTGGATTAGAAGAGGCCAAAACGTTATCAGTGAATAAATTTTATGTTTTAATTTTTTCAGTAGAAAAAAATTGCTAGAATATATAAATATTCTTATAAACTATCATTACTCAACGACAAACACTATATAATGACCTCTGACTCCCCGCTTCTTCTTTTGTCTCTCTCTCAAATTAACAATGACCAATTGCGCAACAAATTGATCTATACCGCTCTTTCTCTCGCAAACCCTAACTCATCTCTCACAATCCTCATTGCCTCCATACCATCTGATCTCAGCAGTCTACTTCTCAGTCTTGCAAAAATTTACGAAACTGCAAGATTCCACAACAAAACAAACATCGAAGTTACTTGCGTATACCAATACAACACTAAAACTTCACATGATGTCGTTATCTCCCACCTGTGTAAGCCTACATTCATCCCGCAAAAAATGTTAGAGATTTCAAATGATGATCTTGAAAGAACCAACTGTGACCTCTGGACACCTGATTCTACTTCAGACGCTATAAATGATCCTGCAACGCATAAACTGTATAACACAGTGGCAGTTGGAGGAACGTTTGACCACTTACATGATGGCCATAAAATCTTATTAACCGCATCAGTTTTCCTTACAAAAACCCACCTCATCATCGGTGTCACCGGGCAAGAACTACTGAAAAATAAAAAATATGCTCAATTTCTTCAAAACTATGAGTACAGAACTGAGAAAGTGTCTGAGTTTGTTTCGTTAATCAATCCAGAACTTGATTTCCAAATACACCAGATCAATGATGTTTGCGGACCAACGGCTTTTGTCAAGGAAATTGACGCCCTCGTTCTTAGTTCAGAAAGTGCTGGTGGTGGAGATTATGTCAATAACGTTAGAAAAGGTAAGGGCTTTCCACAACTCAAAATCCACGAAATTGTTGTCTTGGGAGGTTCAAGCCAAAATGGCTTCAAAGATAAGCTCAGCAGTACGGAATTGAGACGACTGGAATGCGAAAAAGTGAATAAATGACCTTGTCTCCCTAGTCAAGTATTATTAACTAGGCTTTACGTTTACTAGCTTTTCTCTTCATTTACCAAAGGCTAGAGTGTCCAGATAGATCGGCATACTGCTCGCGAAACTCTTCCTTCTTCTTTATTAGGATAATGAGTAATTCCGATTAATGTATCAAACATATAACATAAAACAAAAAATCACAGTAGTGAACAAACAAAAACAATAAACAGCGATAGCGCAATGGTAGCTTCATTCTCTGATAAAAATTGAAGGCTCAAAAGTAGAACCCTTCCGAACATTTCTATCCGGATGGTCGATGCACAATTGCACGTTAGGAGTATTGATAACATCATAAAGTTTTAACGATTCTCTCTCTTTAGTATCCAGATACTCGACATCATTCAAATTGGTTAGTCCAATCCTAACACTGTTGAACTCCTTATCACTTAATCCCAACAGCTTATGTAATCTCAATTTGGTCTCAGAAAATGGTTCACCCTTTATCAAATCAAACACAAATGGTATGCTATGGGCATTACTAACTTGTCCAAAAAATTGGAATCCAGTAACTAATCTCGAATTCTTGGATCCTGATTCTAACAATGCCTTGTATCTAGGGAAACTTCCAATGACTAAATGATCAAACGTGTCAATAGTGGTATCAAGTGGATAAATGCGAAGATGAATGTGTTTTTCTGGAGTCCAACATAATAAATTATCCCGGTCTTCAGGTTTAATGTTAACCTTTGTTTGTAGTCTATCAATCAGGTTGTCAATTGTACTGGATCTCGGTAAGAAAAACTCATGCTTTTGCTCCCGACAAATACCTTGTCCAACCCAACTAACTTTGCAAAGTTTCATCTCTTCAAACTCGGCAAGTGTTAAATTCAAAATTTCATACTGAAGCTCCAAAGTCTGCGATTTTGGAATCTTGTCAATCAATCTCCGGAAAACTGTTTCTCTCTTGAGCGGAATTCTTTGATTAGAATAGCCGAGAACAAACAATCTCAAATAATCAGGATCAACATTTATTTGATTACCGATTTTCTCCGCCAATGATTTATAATCTGAAAGTGTTGAAAACCATAGCTCAAAGGTCTTGTTGGAGCTTGGCTTGACCGATTCCAAAGTTTTAGCAGACCCGTCAGATTCAAATGGAGAAATATCAATGCCTTCACCAGTCTTAACATATGCTTCTTCATCTTCGTCCACTTTAACCAATGGCGACACTCTAAAGTGGGTTCTGTTAGCCATAAAATCATAAATCTCTTCCACACTCTTGAACTCAACATTTGGTGCCGGGTTGGATTCAAATTCACTCTTTGTGAAGCACACTATGTCACCATTGCCAAGTTCAGATTTGTAGAACGTCTTTGTTGGATTCAACCATTGAATTTGGTTTGGTCCAAACTCCTCGTAATATTTCAAAGAGGTATGGATTTCAAAACCCATAATGTTGTTTAACAGTTCCGTTAAATACTCAATCGGACTCTCAGATGGCACAACAATATGTGTGATTCCTGTCACCGTTTGTTTCAACTGATCAAAGTATTTCACAAAGATCATCACATTACCAGAAGTGTCTGAAACTGATTCCAACTTTGGGACGCTGTATTCCTTACCGACAATGTCAATGATCTTGTTGAATTTCAAATCAAAAGGTTGGATAGAGTCAATGTCTTTAGGCGTCGCACCCTTTCTCTTTAATTCATAGAAACCGTTAGAAACGAATTTCAATTCTTTTGAGGATTCCTCCAAGTACAGGATCAATAAAGAACTTTGATTGGTTCTTCTTTTCTTCGACATCAAAGATTCATGATGCTTGACAACTTGACCAACAGTAACATCTTTATACTTTTCGTCGTCAGAACTGTAGGGAATCGGTAAGTAAGGTCTGTAAGCATAATTATGCCTACTCACTATACTCCAGAATCTCAAATGCTTATCATTGAATTCGGTGTAACCGAGTTTCTCAGCAACAGTTTCATAAACTTTTGCAAATGATTCAGACTTCAACATGCGGAATTTCAGCGGGAACGACTCGGGATCGTACAAATCTTCTGAAAAGTTAAGTCTATCATCCTCGTTCGGACCAAGGTCAAATCCTTCGTAGTTCAAGAACCCTTTGTTGGTGAAAACTCTGAAGTTCGCATACAAATGCATTTCTTCTTGTTCTCGACGCAACCGTTCATATTCTTCTTGTTCATATTGAACTTGACGAGAAAGATGAGTAGGAATGTCATCATCGGTGACTTCATTCAAAATCTCTTCAAGTTTGTTCTTGCGAATGTAAACCAACATATAAGCAGAAGTATGCCTTTTCAATTGATATTCTTGTTGTTCTTCTCTGGTCATCTTTCTTGGATCCACATTCAAACTCTCAGCACCAAAATTACCTTCAAACACTTCATGAGGTGTAACTCTCCAAACCTTATCGTCCTCAAATCTGAACCATTTGTCTTCGAGAGTTGGCTTGATCATTGCATAGTAATGTCCCACAGAAACATCACCCTGATGAACCAAAACACCATGCAAAACATACTCCCAGTCCTCATCATAATGTTCAGCATCCTTGTCTAGATATGGTTTGAGATCAATCGAGTCGAAATACTCATAACGGTCATTGATTTTCACCAATTGGTCATATTCAAAATCATATTCGAATCTTTTCAATTGCAAATGTAAAACCGGTGGGAAATTTTCAAAGACAACTCCTTTTTCTGCCTCTTGAAGTCCATATCCAGATGCATCATACTTGTTATCTCCCTTGAGTAATTCGAGTTCAATATAGTTTTGGAAGGATTCTTTGATGTTTTTCAAATTTTTAACATTCAACTGAATATCCCAAAAATCTTCAATACGACTACTTTCGTACTCGACATTGATACAACGAATAAAACTCTTCATTTTACCAACAAAAATGTCATTCAGGCAACCTTCGATCTCGGTATTTTTCATTTTTGATTCCAATCTATCCATAAGAATCCGATTCAATTCTTGAACATCATGCTGGGTGAATGCATCTGCATTAGTCCAACCAAAAGAATGAGTCAATTCAAGGGTATCAATTGGTTTATCTGATGTTTGAAGTTTGTAAAAAATCCTTTGCAGAGCCAGAGAAACACTTTTAGGCTGTTCCAAATATTGTTGAAAAGAATTACCGATATCCATGTTAAGCTCATCTTGTGTAGGAATTTGGTAAACTTTTTTTCTAAACAATTTGGTGAAATAATACGATTGTAGCAATGAATTAAGATAACAAGTTGCACCTTGGTTGTTCATTCCCACATAACCAGTCTCTTTTTTAGAGTCATAGTCAAGGAAATCATGCCATAAAACTCCGGTGTGATCCTTGATGACACGCACGTAAGCGGTGATATTGATGCTGTTCACTTTAATCATTTTGGAATCCAACAAGAAGCGTCCGTTCAGAAGTCCAACAAACCCCCAGTCAGTGATTCTCTGGTTGAAACGGTAGAATGAACTGTTCGATTTGTGCATCGTTGGGTCTGAAGGATTCCAAATATCTATGGCAAACTGAGCGCAACAGTGCCAATTTTCTTCAGCTTCCTTATTCAATGGATGTGCTTCGAGATACACTGAATAGGCGGTAACATTTTTACGGACTGGAGGCATCACCAACAGATTGAACTCAAAATCATTACCAACACGGAATCTTGGGCCAGAATATTTTTCACTTTTAAGTTCAGACAATTCAGCGATTTCCCAAGTATTATAACCTTCATCCTCCTTTTCATAACATTTCGGGACTGGATCTAATACAGTCTGGAGATTCTTGGTGAAATTTGATGAATCATGTGGTTTGGTCTTACCATCAGATTGTGTGGCAGTAGCGGTTGCGGAAGAAACTTGTTGGCCGGTGGCGGCATTTTGATGGTTTGGGTCCCCGTGGTTTCCGCCCTCATCGGTTGAATAATCAGACGATTCAGACGAAGAAATGTCTTCTTCGTAACCGGCTTTAGTGTCGCGGTACAGGCTGTCCATGATGATTTAAAATCGGGAAACCGGATACACAGCGGGCCAGCTTGGAGAAGATAAAAGAATTAACAAACGGTGGTTGGCGCTGTCAAAGGGTTGAAAAGATGGAAAACGCTGAGATTAGGGTTCAATTGCTTCTTGTAGTGACTCGTTTGTGTGTTGCCCCTGTATCCTGATTCGCGCTTTGCCCTCGTGAAGTTTGTTCGTTGTACTGTCTGCGAGTGACGATGGAGCGTGCTGCAGTAAAGAAGTGTGCAAACAGAAGACGTCTGAGCTTTCAAGAGCAGAACCTGAGTTGTGTACGGTGTCAATTGAAGTTGATTGAATTCTTTGCTAATACTATTCTCATGATCTTTTTTTTTTTTTTTGGAAAACAAGAGAACAAACGGCGTCTGTCATTCTGCACGTGTCAAGACGAGCGACTAGAGAAGACTAGCCAAGACTTCCCACGGTGGAACTAGACAAGCTTGGCAAGAAGAGCGAGTAATGAAGAGAGTTAGGTAGTGAATTTGCTGCGATACTGCTAGTCATTCGGCTTTGAACTAGCTGACTGCGACGGTTCCATACTGTACAAAGGATACTTGACATAATGAGTAGCATACGCAAAGACACTCAGAGCAGTCACTTTTACTTCCAGATCGATGTGATAACATCGGTCTAACCACTTGAAATTCATTTCGATCATTATATTATCATCACCAATTAGTGTATATAAATTAAAGGGTTTCAATATGTGATAAGTAAAGACTTTATAGTCACCAGAAATACTAGAGATCCATCACTATCTGCTCATCATCAGCCCATCACCCGCTCAGTGAAACCTCAAGCTATCCAACCTCGAAGAAACAGTTGCATAGCCCAAATCAGCCGTCGAAGAAGCCTGAGATCTCATTGGAGTGCTGACCTCCTCACCAACGTTCGGGTAAAAATAGTTATTCTGTGACTCGTCCTGATCATCAATATCAATCGTAGAAACAGACTCATTGTTCGCAAGCGAGCCAACTCTTCTCGGTAAATTTTGCGAAACCTCTCTTGAAGCAACCTCTGCTGCAGTGGGAGGTGATGAACAAACATCGGGAGGATCTATCTCTGAATCATTATAATCAATTTCGAAATCGTCGTCATCAGCAGCCACAATCTCGTTTTTGAGCTTGGAAGGCGGAATCGGAACAGGACGTGAAGGTAAATCTGTGGATGAATCACCGTTCAACGTGAATTCAGCCCTAGCTTCATTATCGTTATTACCCTCTTCATCATCTTCTTTTAATAGATCATCTGGATAGATCAAGTTTCGATTCAAATGGTCTTCGTCTTCTAGATCACTATCAGGACTTGAGCCGTGACGGCGTTGGTACGTCGTATATGATTGTTTGTTTTTATCACTCAAAAGATGAATAAATGATTTTTGTTCTTCACGATTGTTCCAATTTAACACCCTGGAAACACTGTCGATATACTCGGTTTTAGATGAACGAACAGTTGGGAATGGGAACGGTGATGCACATATACTGACGTAGTGTCCTTTGAGCAACTCAACTCTAGATCTACCATCAAATGAAGCCCACGCAGTCGCACGAGACCGAGCTGGCACTTTGACTTTCAGAACCATTGAATCAGGTAGTAAGATTGGACGGAATGAAAGTGTATGCGGGCAGATTGGAGTCACACTAATAGCACTCACACTTGGATGGACAAGCGAGCCACCGGCCGAAAGCGAATAGGCAGTCGAACCCGTTGGAGTAGCAATGATTAATCCATCGGCTTGTGCCACTGTAAGAAGAGAACCATCACCATAGAGTTCAAGCATTGAAACCCATGGGGAAGGACCACGATCAACAGTGAGTTCATTCAGAACCTGTTGCTCACAAACCAGACTGCCATCTTCACGATGAACACGGCAGGTGAAACGCATTCTCAAATTGGTACGAACTCCGTTCCTTGTCAAGGCAGTTAGAACATTTCTGAAATCTTCGAATTTGAAATTTGTTAGGAAGCCAAGAGATCCAAGAGCAAATGACATAATCGGCGGAACCACACGCTGGAACAATGTCGAAGCATACAAAACGGTACCATCACCACCAAGTGTGATAACTAAATCGAATAGATCAGGATTTTGACGGATCAAACGTTTTGTCCAGAATCTCAGTCTGCCTTTTGCCGATGGAATGTCTGCCAAAAGTCCTTGCGGGTCGAACCGCTTCGACCTCTCTAGATGATAATCAACATAAACATTAGTGCGTGAATCTTTTGTAAGTAACCATTCTGCCATTTCTTTGGTGAGATAAACTAATGAATTATCTCTAGCTTTAGTAATAATCATAACTGAACGTAGTTGTAGATGTATTGTGGCTTTGTCAAGATTTTTAGCAAGGATTCTAACGCCATGTGCTGTTTTGGCAAGTTGGGCATGTGATTTGACTGAGCGCAAGTTACTATTTGATAAGCTTGTTAAAATAAGGTCATCATCTTCTTTAGGTGAACGCAAAGCTGTAGAAAAACGTGGCTCCGATTCTATTGGTGAGCCCGCTGGAGTACTCACAAGACTGTCCAAACGACTCGTATCGCTCGGTTCACTAGTCATGGCGACGCTATCCTTTGGATTATCGGCGCAATAAAGACTATCGTGCAAAACTGGTTGTTTGCGTTGTTGCCACCCGGAGTTACTGGGCGTTCTATAAGACGTCATCCTATTGTTCTCGGCCTGTATAGCGTTTGTGGAGCGCGTGGAGTGCACGTTCGTGTGCGTTTCGTCCGGTGGAAGGTCCATTGATGTTGGGGAATCAGTAAACAAAGGGAGATAATTGTGAGAAAAAAGAAGGTGATTAAATTCCCGGAGAAAAATTACGCTCACAAATTACTAATTGAGCATTTGACGGCGAGTGAAATTATGGGGAGATTGGGGGATCTCCGGGGCTTCGAAAGGTACTCTTTACAGATAGCAATCAACTTTTGGTTACTTCTCGAAGATCACGATGTGTAGATCTTGTATACTGGTTTGGCTCACGTCGAGTCGCCGATAAAAACGTAGTCGATCGACAGAACAATATTAATAGCCGCACACCTCACACCTACGGAGTTCGATAATTTGACAAGAATGAGAAGCAAACTAAAAGCGAGCAAGCCAGAGCTAGAGCTGTATGTGAATAAGGTTTACAACGCTCAGTCACTATTCCGCTTCGCAGGATGTACTTATTAGCCCAGATCCTGTATTCTTATATCGAAGTTTGGTTAATGTTTTATTGTAGCTGTACAGAACTACTAAAATGTGGTGATCGCTGGATTGAATGACTTACTCATCCATTCACGACTTACTTGAATGACTAGCTAAGCTTGCCAGTCCCCGCCCGCCGTCTGCTCCTTAGATCTCTCTCTTACACTTCCATCCTGCTCCCTCATCCAACAAAGGCAAAGAAGCACCTAAACACCAACCCAACTCATTATCGCTGATCTTCTTAGCAGTGCGCAACTCTCTAGAAAGAGGGATATCGTAACCAGTGTGCAACAAAGCAGTCATGAAAGACAAATCCAAACACCACAGTGGCTCATCCTCAAGTTCTTTGACACTATCGGAATCAGACAAGTACTGTTTCCACATGGAGGAACCAGAACAGACAACCTTGGTCAAGTCCTTCATTTCATCCAAAGTGAAAGACAATGGCATTCCAATTGGTTCCAAACGATCGTAGAAGAAAGAGAAGACAAACATGTCAGAAGTTTGAGAGAATTGGTGTCTCAACGAAGGTTGGTAAGCACCGTTGAATGAACAAGATTTAGACTCGCAAGCAAGCTCCTTGTTCAAAATGTTCTCGGCCAATCCACGACATTGAGTAGATGCTGCATTTGCCAATGGATCAGATTCAGACTTGGCCATAGACACAAATGTCACAGCGTACTTATTTCCATCAGTAGTTTCAATAACAAGATCTTCAGCCTTCACTCCAGGTGGAAGACATGGATGTGGAATAGAAACCTCAGCAGCAACAGTCTTTTGGCTGGCCTCAGAAGCACTCAATGGAGTCAAGTTGTAAGAACCATCTTTCAAAGCAGTTTCAACAACCAATGAATTAATCTTGTTTCTACCTTGCATCAAACCGTAACCCAAGTGAGAGAATTGGTACAAAGTGAAATCTCTACCTCCGAAACTGACCTTGTACTTGTGTTCTCCTTCAATCATAGATTCACCATCTTTTGGCTCAAAAACAATTTGAGTAGAACCTCCACCAAGATCAAAAACAGCAGCGGTTTCCTTCTTTTCCTTAGATCCAATGTTACCAAGCAAGTAGTTGGTGGTGATCCAAGCGTAAACACCTTCATCACTACCGTCCATAATAGAAACACCATTTCCATCAACAACAGGGAATGGGTAGTCTTCTTCCAAATGTCTTCTAACTTCAGCCAAGATAGCATTGGATTTTTCCTTACCGAGCAATCTCAAACCAGCAGTAGCCTTAACAGCCACTGGAGTACATGCTTGTTTAGCCTTTGGAACCTTAGCAACAGCCAAATCAAGCAGCTTGTCTAATGACTTGGCTGCTCCCTTAGTATCAGAATCGAATGAAGAAAGTCCTGGCTTCAACATCTCAAAGTCTTCGTTCAAAAGCTTTGGAGGAGAAACACAGGCATCAAAGGAGTAAACGTGAACACGGGAACCAGAAGAACCGGCATCAATCATGACGACGTATTCTTCGTTACGGGAACAGGTGCTAGAACTGACAGATTTGGTGTCGGCCTTAACATCAGACTTAACATCAGACTTAACATCAGACTTGACATCAGACTTGACATCAGACACGGTCTCTGGCTTAGTCTCTGGCTTCTTCATCTCGTCCTCGCCGAAAGCCGACACGTTGGTGGCATTTGGCTTGACAGCGGCAGCCTTGTTTGGTGCCTCATCCTCCTTAGTTGGCTTGTAGCCAGAATCAGAGGAGGCAGTCTCTTCATCATCAGCTGGAACAACAGATCCAGCAGATGCAGGTGTACTGGATTTCAACCCAGATTGGATGTTGTTTGGAACGAATTCTGCGATCGAATCCGTAACCTTTGGAGAAGCTGGTGATAACACCATAACGAAATAAATCAGGGCCACGACAGCCCCGATGATGAGAAACTTGTTATGACGGTTCGACACGTAAAATGACATCTTTGGTATCGAAATTGGTGTGTCCCTCAAACGTGTCCTGACGTTTCTTGGGGTCGATGAGAAAAGAAAAAAGGGATCTCTTTATATCAGACGAGATTAGAAAAATTAGTTTGAAACTTGTCCTCTTTTTTTTTTTTTTTTTTACTTTTTTTTAGTGCGTCACAGCCACATGTGGCGGTGAAACATATTTTTTTTCTTTCCCCAGAAAGAAATTTCAAAGATATGTGTATCAACATACATTTTATCATCTGTCGAAGTCTCTCACCACCCCAAATGTCCCGAAACTCAGAGAAAGCACAGTCATTGCTTCACAGATACTATGCACAACAATACTCAGTGCCCACAGTGCGTCCACGTGCCACCCAAGCTGCCAAAACGCTAGCTGAAGCGGAACGGTTTCGCTCTATGTGCATTCAAGAGATCTCTAACAAAGTCGTTCGAATCAACGACATTTTAGTCAACGAATATCAAGTTCGCGAGCTCAACGATGAGCTCAACTCACTCATGCGTGAAAAGCGTGCCTGGGAGCACCGTATCAAGGAACTTGGAGGGACCGATTACATCTCTAGAGGAACTGGAATAGGTAGTGCTGGATCTGTTGTTATCAAAAATTACCGGTATTTTGGTAGAGCAAAAGAGTTGCCCGAAGTGAAGAGATTGGTGGCAATGACAAATGAGGAAAACAAGCGTCTTCAGGAGCTAAAATCACGTTCCAAAAACGAAAGAGACACGTTCACGGCCGTTAATCAACTCGATCTAGGAGCTGAATATTATGGACTAAACGAAGGGATCAGTGCCGAAATAGTTTCATCAGACTCTCATCTGATCAATCAAGTGCAATCAAGGTTGGGCCCTGACGTGTTACCAAAAACCCTGCTCGCCCGAGAAGAAAGTCACTCGAACTCCGACAAACCAATCTCACCACCATCCTCCTTGAGCTTTGACGAATTGGCATCCGCGCCAGACTTAAAAGAGATAGAAGCACATCTTGTCGCCAGAAAAAGGGCGAAATTACTCGCAACACTTAATTAATCACACATATTATACGCTCTATATATACACATATGTATTCACACTAACAAGTTGATACCTTTGACCACTATTTCTTTGAAATTGCTGGCATAGTTCTTCTCGTCTTCCCAAATAATCCTGTCGATCTCGCGACGCCCAGAATCCAGATCCAGCTGGTCCAGACGATGGATCTTCGTACGACGTCCAACTTTGTAAAGAACATAGCATGACAGACAAACCATTAATGATCCATAACTGGAGAAAAAATATGCAGTAGACCAGTGCCCTTTAATAAACACAACAAATCCAACCACAATGACTAGAACAAAGGTTCCAACCATCCCGAAGTAGGCTAAATATGGCTGTAGTGGGGATTTATATGGATAGTTATCGTCATCTCTGTTGATAATGTCAGGTCTTAACTTCAGTCCATAATAAAATCTGATAAATGATAGGCACATTCCAGACCAAACAAGCAATCCGGTTGATGCACAAACACTCAATAACCTCTCAAAAACAAGTGCGGTATCGTTGTTCACAGACAAATAAGCCAGAGACCCGAAAAGTCCTGTAAAAATAACACTCACATAAGGAACACCGTTCTTTGAACAAACAGAAAACACCGACGGAGCCTTACCTTGGATTGACAAGTAGTACAACGTCCTCGAGGAAGTGTATAATTGAGAAGAAGCCGCAGTCAGTGCAAAATACACAAGAAATGCATTCACAACGGATGCGAAAGTGCACAATCCAGCACTCTGTATAGCAATAACGTATGGAGACTGATTTCCATTGCTGAATCCAGCCCATTCCAACAGAACACTATCGCAATTCTCACCTCCATTCAACGCAACAATCTGTTCTTCTAATTTGTCGATAACCTCTTGTTCGGCCGGCGAGTTATGGACCCAAGTAGGCGTGAAATACCTTAACAACCTCGGATCCCCGCTGTAAATGTTCAGTCCAATAATAAAGGTAGCTAGGATGTAGAAAATCAAGATTCTCCAATAAATATTTCTAGTAGCAGCAGGTATAGCATGTCGTGGGTTCCGAGACTCACCGCCAGCAATGATCACCACTTCTGTCCCCACATAAGCATAAGCTGCCACCACTGATGCAACCAAAACCTGGCAAATTCTTCCTTTGACTCCTCCTATTCCGTGTAACGAGCCGGTACCAGTGTCCTCAACATCGAATGTTTTCCTAAAAGGTCCGTAAATGATACTAAGCTCCCAATCCGATTTTGATGTATCCCAATATCTGAACCCTATTCGGTCATGTCTGGGACCCACTCCTCCCAGATTCAAAACAACCATGAAAATCATCAATGCAACCAATATGAGGAGTTTAATAATCGTGGAATAGTACTCAAATTCTCCATAGACTCGAATATCACACAAGTTGATCAACAGAGCCGTTGCCAAAAATAGAGTTATCCAGCCTGCTGTCGAAGCACCCGGTATTCCTAAATTGGGATAAAAACTTAACATGATTGTTGCAGCCGTCACTTCTGTGGGGAATCCAACAGAATAACTGAACCAGTATGTCACACCTAATGCAAACCCAAAAGCATCATCGACAAACCGTGAGGAAACTCCAGAAACACCTCCACAGAGCGGAATCATTGTCACCATTTCGCAAAACGAAAGCATGGTGGAAAGAACTAATAGTCCCGCTATAATGAACCCAAGAAGACAACCTAAAGGTCCAGCGATGGAAAAGGCTTTACCTGAAGAAAGGAGCAATCCAACTCCAAGTGTTCCTCCAAGAGCAATTTGATGCAGATGTCTGACATGCAACTTCCTCTGGATTCTATACTTCTTGTTAGGTTTCCAGAACCTGAATCGTTTCTTTGATGCCACTGGATCTATTTTTGTTTCCTGTTGGTCGTCTTGTTCGATCCTTTCGAAGTTATAATCAAGATTTTCTTCGATGCTTACAATCATTTCAGGATCAAGCCCCTCTTCGTCAACGCTTGAATATGTCCTCTCAAACTTGTGTTTATGTTTGTTGATGTTTTGCATTTCAATGGGAAGTTCCTCAACATCCACATAGTCATCGATCAGAACTGTATCAGAACTGTGAACAGATCCCAATCTTTTTTTATCATAAATGCTGTCGGTGGAAACATCGTTTTGTGATGATTTTCGGCCCCAAAATGACCAAAACTTGGCTTTAGTCTTCGGAAGGCTGTAGCTTTGTTGTTGATGTTCTTTGGCACGAACATAACCTTTGGAAAGTTCTTCTTCATTGAGGACCGTCAATAAAGTTTTAGCTCCTCTGTGCCCTGAATTTTCTACTTTTTTGAGTTTTCGCCTTAATCTATCTTCACGAACAATTTTCCTGTTATAAGCATCAAAATCAGAAGCATCAGAGTCATTTGTGACAGAGGGATTTGCATAGTGGTCGTAAAGATTGCTGAAATAGAACTTACTTGAGGGGTTGAGGCCGCTATGATGGTCTCCGTGGTGCTCCAGGACCTGCTGGACCACCGAAGAGCGCAAGTCGCCATCATCAGTAGAGTATCTCTCTAAATGCGTATCTGATAATGTTGATGATTCCTCTGGTTGGTCGGTTCTCCACGATGAAGTGTCTATATTGTGTGAATGAGGCCAGCTGCCGGCAGTCGAGCCAGAACTCCCTCTTAGCATCGCCTGCTGACCAGAGAGGTCGAATTCAGGGAACAGACCGCCGCTGTCTCCATCGGTGTCGCTGTTGTTATTTTCCATGATACCAGGGATGTTGTCTGTGCAGAGAGATCAACGAAATGGGGTAATTATGTCATTAAATATTTTAAATAAGCTTTGTCATTCTGTCTTTGTCTTTGTCTTTTTTGTCGTGTCGTGCGCGAATCGACGGCGCCGTTTTTGGCGACCAAAATTAAAAATCAACTAAAAAGTTGCGACTTGTTTAGTAACAAAAGGGCAAAGTACAATAAAAATATAGTACAAGAAATACAACAAGGACTGCACAACACACGTGCTTTGGACCTGAACAAAACAGCGGATTGGACTGTAAGCTTTGCAAAGTAACCGCTGGAGAGAATCGCTTGACAAAAAGTTAGCAAGAAAAAAAAGGGTATCATCATCTTAGCATGAACAGTGTTCAACCCGTTGCAGGTGGACCACCTGCTCAAGGCACCACGACTCAAAAGTTGACTCCACCAGCACAAAAAGATCCAGTGGCTGTGACGGTGGCAACATATTTGCGCTACCACAAGCTTTTGAAGCAAAGAAAGGGTCTCAACACGCTCAATAACGAGAAACACGATTTCTTCAGGTACAAAAGATGTATCAGAGCCCTGTTGAGCGACGACTACAAAAAGCAACGCGAAAAGCAACCTTCTTTACCTCCGGTGGAGGATAATGCGCAAGCCCAAAGATTGTTCATTATGCTCATTCAAAATCAGTTGATCCAACCTGTCAAGAAACTGAAGACATCAGAGGCAAAACAACGCAAAATCAAAGTCGAAAGAGGTGTTCCAGCAGTTGAACCATCAACTAAAGCAGTTCTTCAACCGGACGAGTATTTCATATGGAATTTTACTCCACCAAATCCATATTTGATTATTTACTCGATTCTTGGTCTAGCCGCCATTTTCACTGTCATTCTCTTCCCATTGTGGCCATTCTGGATGAGAAAAGGTGTTTGGTATCTCAGCACTGGTCTGTTGGGTTTGATTGGTCTATTCTTTGCAACTGCAATTGTTAGACTCATAATATACCTCATTACTCTGGTGGTTCTTCCAAGACAGTTCTGGTTGTTCCCTAAATTATTCGATGATTGTGGCTTCTTTGAGAGTTTTGTTCCACTCTATGAGTGGGAGGATCCAAAAGCTGAGAAATCAAAGAAAAAGAAGGTCAAGAGGGAGACTCAAGCTACTCAAGCAACAACTTCTCAGGCATCTAAGAATTCTACAACTACCAAAAAACGTATTGCCACAGTGGAGGATGTTGAGTAATTGATGATTAGTGCAACTAGTGCTAGCCGTTGTGAAGTTTTTAGTTTATTTGGGTGACGGAGCTATCATGTAAATGTCATGAAAAAATTGAAAAAAAAAGCACATATAAAACGGAGTCGAGCAAAATTGTCAAGTGACAAAATGACGAGGTGACAACTAGCAGAGCAGGTTGTTCAGGGATTTACTGTAAGTGGAACTGTGGATGATCAAGTCATTTTCGTCACTTCACATTCCTCGTCCACAATTGTTAATTACATCTGGCAGTTAGCCATACATAAATATAATAAAATTATCATAAATTTACTATTTATAAAAGCAATTATGAAACCGTTCAATCCATTTTAAAACCAACCAAAAACCAAATATTATCATCAATTAATCATGGTACTCATGACTCGGCTGCCTGGCCTCTGCTAATCGTTTAGTCAACCTCTTCCACGGATGGACCCTCAGAACCACCAGGAGCAGCACCAGCGCCTGGGAATCCGCCAGGAGCAGCACCATCAGAAGGAGCTCCTCCAGCAGCATACAAATCCTTGAGGGCGTCATTTCCAATCTCTTCGAGTTCCTTCTTCTTGTCTTCATATTCCTCAGTAGTAGCAGATTGGTTGCTGTCTAACCAGGCAATAGTCTCGTCAATAGCCTTTGTTAAAGTCTCTCTCTTTGAAGCATCAACCTTCTCTTCGAACTGTTTCTCGCTTGCAGTGGACTTGAGAGAGTAGGCGTAAGACTCAAGACCGTTCTTAGCAGCAATTCTTTGTGCCTCCTTTTCATCCTCCTCCTTGAACTTCTCGGCCTCAGAAACCATTCTTTCAATCTCCTCCTTGGACAATCTACCCTTATCGTTGGTGATGGTAATCTTTTGAGACTTACCGGTACCCTTTTCAACGGCAGAAACATTCAATATACCGTTGGCATCCACATCAAAAGTGACCTCAATTTGTGGAACACCCCTTGGAGCAGGTGGAATACCAGATAACTCAAACTTACCCAACAAGTTGTTGTCCTTGGTTCTAGTTCTTTCACCTTCATAAACTTGAATCAAAACACCTGGTTGGTTGTCGGAGTAAGTAGAGAAGATTTCAGACTTCTTGGTTGGAATGGTGGTGTTTCTTGGAATCAACTTTGTCATGACACCACCGGCAGTTTCAATACCCATAGAGAGAGGAGCAACATCCAAAAGAAGCAAGTCTTGGGTCTTGGAGGATTGGTCACCAGTCAAAATAGCAGCTTGGACTGCAGCACCATAAGCAACAGCCTCATCTGGGTTGATAGACTTGTTTGGATCCTTACCGTTGAAGAAGTCAGAAACCAACTTCTGGATCTTTGGGATTCTGGTTGAACCACCAACAAGGACAATCTCAGAAACTTGAGACTTGTCGAGCTTAGCATCTCTCATCACTTTCTCAACTGGATCAAGAGTGGATCTGAACAAATCCTGACAAAGCTCTTCGAATCTTGCTCTGGTAATTGAGGTGTAAAAGTCAATACCTTCATACAAAGAGTCGATCTCCAATGATGTTTGAGCAGAAGAAGAAAGGGTTCTCTTTGCTCTCTCACAAGCGGTTCTCAATCTTCTCAACGCACGTTGGTTAGTGGTCAAGTCCTTCTTGTATTTTCTCTTGAACTCATTAGCAAAGTGGTTCACCAATCTGTTATCAAAGTCTTCACCACCCAAGTGAGTATCACCGGCAGTGGCCTTAACTTCAAAGATACCTTCATCAATAGACAACAGAGAAACATCGAAAGTACCACCACCCAAATCAAAGATCAAAACGTTGTGTTCACCTTGTCCTTGATCTTTCTTATCAAGACCATAAGCAATGGCAGCTGCAGTTGGTTCATTGATAATTCTCAAAACGTTCAAACCAGCAATCAAACCAGCATCTTTAGTGGCCTGTCTTTGTGAGTCGTTGAAGTAAGCAGGAACAGTGATAACTGCATCAGTCACTGATCCACCCAGATAGGACTCAGCGGTTTCTCTCATTTTTGTTAACACCATCGAAGAGATTTCTTCTGGTGTGAAAACCTTGGTTTCTCCTTTGAATTCGACTTGAATATGTGGTTTTCCGCCTTTGTCAACCACCTTGAATGGGAAATGTTTAACATCTCCTTGAACTTCAGGGTCGTCAAACTTACGACCAATAAGTCTCTTTGCGTCGAATATAGTATTTGATGGGTTCATTGCTGCTTGATTCTTAGCAGCATCACCAATCAATCTCTCGGTATCAGTGAACGCAACGAACGAGGGCGTCGTACGGTTACCTTGATCATTAGCAATAATCTCGACACGATCGTTCGAAAAGTGCGCAACACACGAGTATGTAGTTCCTAAATCAATTCCAATAGCTTTAGACATTTTCTTGAATGCTTTATTTCTTGTTATTTGATGTAATGCAGAGCTCTACAAACTTTTTGCCTACAAAGAGATCCATTGAACCTTTTATATACACATTTTTCCACGTTAGCGTCATATGATCCACAATTCTCATAGAATCCTACAGAACTTCTACTCGAGCCGCCCCTGCACGAGTTGCTATGGGGTTTTGGTGGGTTTGCGGACTTCCAGAAGATTCCGCCGTCCGGGGTACCCGAGTAGACTACCACGCGAGGGCCGCGATCCTTCTAGAAAATTCTCAAAGTCTGGGGTGACAAACTAGGAGAGGGGAAAAAAAATAGAAGGGGAGAGTTGGTGCAAAGGTTTTATTCAGTCTTCTTTCCGCTATTTCCCAACTTACGTTTGGCAAGAATCACCATACGGGTAAACCAATTGATGTTCAGACAGTTCAATCCAAAATTGAGTCCAAAGATAACAGGCAGGATGAAAACAGGAAGTTGGGAACGAACCTCGTAGCACAACAAAAACACCTTAACTGCTGCATATAATCCCCAAACAATACGACTGGTGAAAAATGTCAAGATCAGCAAAACACCATTGACCAAAAATGCAGTGTCACTAACAGATCCAGCAGGAAGACGGCTGAAAAACCAATAAAGATTCACAAACGGCGTCGAAGCTTCGAAGATCAAGAAGTATGGGATCAACGGTTGACAAAATGGAGTGAAAGTGGTTCCAAAAACTGTAAGAGCCGCACCGGCATGGAAAAGGTATGGGAAACCAAACAGATCATAGTGATACAAACAGCAGTAGAAAAGATCCCAGATGAAATAACCAGTGGTTAAAGCAGCTGTGAATCCCCCATAATCGTAGTTGCCGAAAACAGGATTGGTTTTGATCATTGGGTGGAAAAACATTGGAACACACAGTATGATCGATACTAAAGATTGCACAAAGGCCACGATATGGATATCAAAATTGAGTTTCAGCTTCCTCTTGGTGATGTTTCTGTAGTTTTCGCCAAAGAAATAAGTGTTGACGGCTGGTGCTGCCAACATGATGATATGGTATCCAACCGCGCTCAATACAATCTCGTGCCAATGCCGACCCAATAACGATTCTGCGTTATCGGCATACGAATTATATTTGAGAAGAGGGTCATTTTCCAGGTACAGCTGCATATTGGCGAGGCTCTTGTGTGTTTGGAAGTGCTTACAACACGCCCAATTGCAAATTTGTATGAAATCTGATTGTTGGGCTGAAACGACAAAACTGTTTGAGTTCCCACAGACCGAATTTGGCCCGTCCCCAACAACACAAATCCATACTGGTGTTCGCGTAATGAAAAAAATAGGGTTGGTAATATATTATGTAATCAGCTGACACATGTGGAGAAGAAATTTTTTGAATATCTTTTTTTCAAGATTTTTTTTTGATATTTTTGTTGAACTTACTGCTTCCTCTATTATTGACACCTATATAGATACACAAACAATGACTTACGACTTGATCTGTCTCGGAAACCCATTGCTCGACTTGCAAGTCGATGTCGAGAAGTCTTACCTCGACAAATATGGCCTCAAGGAAAACGATGCCATCCTCGTGGAAGAAAAGCACATGCCAATCTTCGACGAGGTTTTGGCCATGAAGGGCGTTCACATGATCGCAGGTGGTGCTGCCCAAAACACTGCTAGAGGTGCTCAATACGTTCTTCCAGCTGACTCTGTCTTATACTTTGGTTCCGTCGGTAAGGACAAATATGCCGACAAATTGAAGGAAGCTAACCAATCTGTCGGTCTTGCTACTTCCTACATGGTGCAAGAGGATATTGCCACTGGTAAGTGTGCCGCTTTGATCAACGGTGTCAACAGATCCTTGGCTACCGATCTCGCTGCCGCCAACCATTTCAAGCCTTCTCACCTCGAAAAGCCTGAGAACTGGGAGCACGTCAAGAACGGTAAGGCTTTCTACATTGGTGGATTCCATTTGACTGTTTCCCCAGATGCTATCGAATTGCTCGGAAAGCACGCTGCTGCAGAAAACAAGCCATTTGTTCTCAACTTCTCTGCTCCATTCATCCCACAATTTTTCAAGGACCCTCTTGACAAGGTTCTTCCTTACACCGATTACGTTATCTGTAACGAATCTGAAGCTGCTTCATACGCTGAATCTCACGGTCTTGACGCTTCAGACTTGTCTGCTGTTGCTAAAGCTGTTGCATCTAGTCCAAAGGTGAACACTCAAAGACCAAGAACCGTTATCTTCACTCAAGGTACTGAAGCTACTTTGACCGTTGCTGGCGCTCCAGGTTCTACTGAGTACACCGTCAAGGAGTTCCCAGTCCACGTCTTGGAGGCTTCTAAGGTTGTTGACACCAACGGTGCTGGTGATGCTTTTGCTGCTGGTTTTGTTGCTGGTTTGGTTCAAGATAAGGACTTGGAAACCTCTGTTGATATGGGTCATTGGCTCGCCAAGTTGTCCATCCAGGAGATCGGACCATCTTTCCCATTCCCAAAGCAATCTTACTCAGCTTAAGTAAGCCCCTAATTTTTTGCGGCAGCCTTCAACAGGATGTTATCACGCATTTTTGTGAAACACTAGATCTGCCCATCAGTGGCATGCATGTTAAATTTTTACCCCTGCGCACTCGTGTTTATTTTTGTTCCCTTAGTTTCTGGCCCATTCCAGTGGCCTGTGATGTAATTCAACATTTGCTCTTGTTTTTGAGATGTAACTAAAACAGAATCACCGGCGCCGAGTACACGTCATACAGCCGTAAAATTCGCAGATCGTTTGCCGGTGTACCTGCATCTAGCGTTTGTGTTTCAGCTGCATCCCAGGCAACATTCCGTAATCAGCACCCAGTCACAAAGCGCCGTTTTTTTGCCAGTTTTGGAAACCTAACAAAATTTCTGCACCATACACAGCCTCAATCGTAAAACATGCATTATGTAAATATTATGCAGCAAGCCGCATACTCTATTTTTGGCTTTCAATCTAGCTTTGTATTTTTTGCGTTTTCTAAGCCCGACCAAGCCTTGCTCCGCTTGTCTCAGACAGACCGGTGCCAAGACGACTCCATAATTTTCGTTGAGATAACAGGAACAGAAGACTTCTCATGCTGCATGTAACTTCGTTTTTCGCAGAAGTTGTTCACTTTGAATCCGAAAGAAATTGCCGGAGCACCCACGCCGGCTCTTACTGGCTCGTTTCAACGCGCATAGGCCTTTAATTGCATCCACCGAAAATTGTAACTAGAATAGGAAGCAAGCATGCCGTCCTCCAGCCTTACATCTACCTCCCCGCATCGGCCAACAAATGCATCGTGGAAGCCTCCGGCATAGCCTTTTCAAAGCCCGTTCTGGTTTCTTTGCCTGTCTAAGCACGCCTGAGCCACCTGCATGGATTGCGACATTTTGTCTGGCTAGACCCCCTTGATTAATTGTCAACTTTCACAATTCACTCCCCGTTGGACACATACCTACATACAACAGAGCCAAATTGTTCAACAACCTTTTGCTGCACTTTCCTTTTGGTTGCGCTCGACCGTCTAAGTTTTTCCCCTCTTCTTACACCCTTACAAATTTTTCCGACAAATCTTATTGCCACCGCGGTGATCCAATTTTTTTCCTATTTTGGTGATGCATAATTCATGCAGAGTGTTATTCAAATGCCGAAACACAATTAAAAAGAATTTTGCATATTCGTGTACACACAAAGCGTAGCTTAGGCAGGCGATATGCCAACTGGCACCTAACACCTTCTAAGCCGGATAGTATCCTGTAACTTTGGAATCCCGAGCGAATCACGGAATTGGCGCGCTAAAAATATTCGATGTGCATGCATAGGTATGCACAAGTGGCTAACCGGCTGACTCTTTCATCAAAAAAGCAGATCTTGATAATCTTAGCAAACTTGACATTATAAATATAACTGGATTTTCCCTTTTCAGATGATTCAAACAACTTGGTGTTCTATGAATTCTGGGATGCCCGTTTAAGCCAAACTGGACTCAGGGAAATTTATATACAAACAAAGTCACTAAATGTTAGCAGGCAGCACTCTCATGTCCTCATCAAACAACTATTACACTCAGTACCATCTGAATGGAGTGGATCCGAGTGCCACAATGGCACCACACGTAGACAACAATATTAGCCACACATCTTATTATAAATCACAGCAACAGCAACAACAACAGCAACAACAGCAACAACAGCAACAGCAACAACAATTACAACAACAGTTGCAACCACCTTTCCACCCTAGAATGCAGGCACAACAGGGTTATCCGACTATGCAAGACAATAAGCTCTCGGGAATGAAGAGCGTGGGCTCTTCACAACCAACACTTTATAACGATTACTACACATTCCCACAAAACCATGCCAATACTGGTTATTCAGGAACAGCGAATGCAACTGTTAGTGGGTCTGGTTATAACACATACCACGATCATACATCAGTCGATTATGTCACCCCAGATTCATTGGGATATCTTGGCATGGGATCCCTTCCTTCTATATCATCTTTTGGAGGATCAACTTCATCACCATCGAACAAAAAGTCACAAGTCACATCGCCTGGCTTTTTGAAATCTCAGTCTTTGGTCTCTCCAACGCACGCTCTTCCAACTTCATTTTTCAGCTCTTATGACTTTAACAAACCACCTCAAAGTACTTTTAGAACAATTGCAGATTCTAACAATTTGTCGCTCTCATCCTCCTCATCATCATCCCTTCCTCGTCAACAAATTAACTCGCAACTTCCGCCTCCACAACTCGCCTCCACAAACTTTCAATTATACCCAATGCTTACCCAATCTGTTTCTTCAACAGTTTCAGGTCCACTGAACTCTGGATTGAAGAAGAACAAAGTCGGAAAAGTCGGAAAACCGGAAACAGTGTATCCATGTACCAAATGTGGTAAGGTTTTTTTCCGTCCTTACAATCTTAAGTCACACCAAAAAACCCATTCAAGTGCTAAACCTTTTGCTTGTCAATACTGCTCGAAGGCATTCGCGCGGTCACATGATCGTCGTCGTCATGAACGTTTACATGAAAATGATAGCAAACTTAAATGTGGTGGTCTCTTGAGTGACGGTAAGACAGCTTGGGGTTGCAGCAAAAGGTTTGCAAGACCTGACGCATTACGGAGACATTTCCGGTCGGATGCCGGAATTTCTTGCATCAAGCCGCTGATGCTAGACTACAAGAAGTCGGAAAACAAACTCTCTGGTTCTGGTTCTGGTTCAGAGGCTCTTGACTACGCTGATGATAAGAATGAGCTTGAGACAGAACTTGTTATCAGTGGCATTGCACGTGAGGCTGCTTTGCAAGCACTTCATAGTCAAGGCAACAAATAGCATTTATTTTTAAGCATGCTTTTTCATCGATGATGCAGTAAAGTAATAGGTAAAAAAAGAAAATTTGTCAAAAAAAAACCCTCGTAGTCCGAATTTCACACAGCCTCCATGCACAAACAAATGCCGATAAAAAACAAGACAAAGAAAGATTATGCTTCCCTGGTGAAAGGGGGTGTTTGCATGCGTAACCATGTGGAATCGTGTGGTGGGTCAGCACCTGCATGTGGCTGCAACCTGGTTGACATCTCCCCATATGACTTAGATCAGGTGACCGCGGGCAAGTGAAGAGATACTCCACCCTTACACGGGTCGTGTCTCGTACCCAATTCTTCCCAACTGGAGTTTGAATTCAAAAAACCAAAGGTATGTAAAAGATCAAGTATTTATTGTGAAGGCAAAAGATAATAGACAAAAGAGACGTATTTTACGACTCGTTGTGAGCATTCAATAGGAGAATTTCCTGCTCTATATACTTCGTGAGTTTCACGAAGTTTCTGTGAGTCTGATTTGTTCCGCGGATCAAAAGGATTTACTTGCACATAGTTAACCATTCTCTCTACCTCAGATCAAACTCAATCATTCAACCACTGCTCAATATGTCCGAAGAGAACACTTGCCGGATTTGCAGGTGCGAGGGAACACCGGACGATCCATTGTTCCATCCTTGTAAATGTCGAGGTTCCATAAAATATATGCATCAAGAGTGTTTGATCTCATGGCTTGAGCATTCAAAGAAGGAGTCTTGTGATATTTGTCATACTCCATACACATTTAAGACCATTTATGATGAGAACGCTCCAGAAAGAGTTCCGCTTAGTTTGATTTTACGCAAAATCGGTCAACAACTCTCCCAAGTGCTTTATAAAGTGTTTATTGGGCTTGTTGCCTTCACTACTGTTATTGTTCAGATACCTGTTTTCGTCAAATTCAATGCCAGAGTGTTCAATTGGCTGATGGGATGTCCAATACCACATGATAGTTTGTTGATGTCTTTGTTATTTGGTGAAGCATCATACAACTCTGAAGAATTTTTCAGTATTTCTAATCTCGAGACATTTTTCTTCCGAACTTACGGTGAGGGATCTAAGATTCTCACCTTCGGAGTTGTATTAGTTGGTCTCACTCTGGGTGTTCATGAATGGGTCATCAAAGACGAAGGTTTCATCAAGATTGTACACAAAAAAATTGGTCCAGAGCCCCAAATAAGTGGAATTTTCCGCGTGTTCCAACAGGCTGTGGCCCGTGACAATTTCGACAATGCGAGAAACCAGTTGAACGAGGATGCCAGGGAGCATGAACGCAACCAGGAGCTCCATTTGGCTGCCGGGAGACAAATTAATGAGCTGGAAGGACGTTTAAGGGAGCAAGAAGAGGGAGATAATGAAAACCAAGAGGAGGCTCGTCCAGCAGCCCCAGCAGTTCCAGAATTAGTGATTCCAGAAGTTCCGGCTAGACGAGCTCCTTTAGACCGTGACGCCGTCTGGCAAGACTTGGCTGCTAGAATTGCTCAGCCACAAGGAGATGGAGGAGTTGACTTACTGAATGAGATCGCACGGTTGCAGCGTGAACAACAATTACAACGGTTACGTCAGCAGCAACAAGAGGAGGAAGAGAGGCGGCGTAATGAAGGAGCGGGTAATGAAAATATCTTGCTTGAGTTCACTTTAACGCCCGGATTCCCATTAAAAGTTGCTGGATTCTTTGACTTGGCAGTCATTGCGGCTCTTGGAACATTTTATTTTGTTCCTTCGTTGTTAGGAATGATCACCATCAATGTGGCCAATACAGTGATTGTGATGGGCTATTCTGTTTTACAGAATCTTGCGAGCGATGTGGCGAAATTATACTGGGTTTCCAAATTCCTCAACTTGGTTACCATTCCTTATGATAGCATCTCGACAGAAAATATTCCTGTTTTGGAGTGGATTGTCAAATCGACAATGGAGAAAGTTATTGTCCCTATTGTTACCATTCACGATAATGTTGTTTCTTGGACTCCACAATCGAAGTTTGGTGAACGTTTCGCTATTGCTGCCGTTGGATACGTTGTTATTGGGATGACAGTGGCTATGGTGATGAGAAGATTGGAAAAAGGTTGTTCTCAAGTGAATCCACTGACAGGGGGTTACAGAACAGTTTATGTGTTCTTACTAGAAATCGTGAGTACATTAACGGTTATGGCGATTTTCGGGATTGAACTATTTTTGTTTCCTATTTTCTGTGGATTCCAGCTTGATGTCGTCCTTGCCCCAATTCTTGGCCAAGCAGAGTACGGATTTTTGCTTTCTTCCCAACTTGGATTGCATCCAATTCCTTCACAACTTGGTATCGGCACCATTTTCATGTATTTGTTTGCTTCGTTTGTGAGTATGGCACGATCAAGAATTCTGAGAAAAGGTGTTTTATTTTTCATTCGCTCACCAGATGATCCTAATGTTCGACTTGTTCACGATGCTTTGATGAAACCATTTGGTTTGCAAGTTTCAAGAATTGCTCTTTCTGGTGTTGTTTACACCGGCTATATTATAGTGGAGTTTGCATTGCTCAGTTGGGGGTTGCGGTATCTTTCTCCAGTTAAAATCTTCCCGTTAAAGTACACAACTTTTTCTTTGATTACCGCAATCTGTGTCTTTTATCGCGCTTTATCGCAACCGGTTGCGGTTCGTGTTTTCCGTTGGTATTGGTCCAAGGCATTTGAACTTTCCTGTTCTTGGTTGCGTCTTTCTTCCTTCATCTTGGGTCATGATGTTCCTCATGAACGTGGAGCAGTGGTATACAGAAACATTTTCTACAGATTGTTTTCCAAAGACGAGCCAGATTACAGTCATCCTGTTCCATCATCGAAGACTGCCGATTTCTTCAAAGAAAATCCATCTGAAACATGTTGTTTTGTCCCTGACGGAACTTTTGTCCGTGCACCAGATGATGACAATGTTTCCAGATCATTTATCAAGAAGTTGTTTGTTCCAGTCACTAAAGACGATAAGCTTCTTGCGCCTATTCAAGAACGTAATGACGATGATGAAGCTCGCTACAATCCATATGGTGATGATGAAATTGTCTCTATTACAACCTATACAATCGTCTACCGTCCTCCGATTTTTAAATGGAGAATTTTTGGATTTTTGTTCTGTTTGTGGTTCTTCTCCATTGCTTTTGGACTTGCAGTGTTTTCAAGTTCAGTGTTATGTGGAAAGACTCTTGGATATCTGCTAAACACTTTCGTGTGGGCTCCTGCTTCCTATCAAGTTGATGGTGGTTCAGGATTTGAAATTGACGTGACTCGTCTTTCACACGGTTTCTGTGTGCTTCTGTTTTTGACTAAAGGTGTTGAGTTGCTCAAAGGACATTTCAAGAAGGAGAAAAACGATAGACCTGAGGACGGGGTTCCTGTCAATCCGATCGTAGATTTGCCAACTGATGATGAAGAAGATGCGGATTACGTGGAGGAAGAAGAGCTATCTGAGGAGGAATCAGAAGCAGAAGAAGATGAAGACGATGAGGATTTGGAAGAGGATGATCTTGATGAAGATGATGAATCACTGGATATTGGTGCGGAGAAATCTCTTTGGAGGAAAATTGTTTCCTTTGCTAGAAAAAACCATATTTTGGACAAGTTGGATCAATTTTTGAACCCAATTTTGGTTCATGTCGTTATCTTGATTGGATTCCAAAGCATCGCTTATGTTCACTTTTTCTGTATCCGGTTGCCTATGAGCGGGTTTCAAGAATATTATTCTAGGAGTCTCGATCCATCAGTTCTTGTTAAAACTGTATTCTTGTTGGTTGAGCTCATTTTACATGCTTCGGCGATGAAATTAGGTCTACCATTCTACAGACAATCTGGAAGAATGTTTTTCGGAGTGGAAAGAATCCCAACGAGAGAAGTTTTGAAACAGATTCCTCAACAATTTGCACTTGAGGTGTTCCAGTTGATTGTTCTTCATGGAAAGTTTACATTTGAGATGAGTGTATTTGATTGGAATGTTGTTGAACGTTTGGGACAGTTGTTGACACCAGCTTCGTTAAGTGGTGAAAATTCCTTGTATGCACTACACTTTTTATTCGAGACATGGTTAATTTGGTTCATTGCCAGCAGTTGGCGTTCAGTGTGTGCCTATCTGTCGAAGGTAAGCAACGAGTTGAAGGAGGAGTATTACGGAAGAGGAAAGCTACTTGCGAATAATGATGAAGGAGATGTTGATGTAGTGGAGGTTGAATGACGACATTGCTGACACAGTTTCTGGAAAAAATAAAACAGAGAGATGGCAAAAGAGCGATGAGCGTACAGTGAACGCACAACAAGCGTAGCGGAGAGTCTCAATTAACTCTCTTTACTTTGCTCATCATGCGAAGACACACGACATCATTGGGCAAACGTCATGTATATAATGCATCCATAAGTACCCAACAAAATTGTTCCATGTAGGACATTAACACCGTAGAGAAGACCGTGGATGAGTGCAAAACAGCACACACAGGAGCTGAGGAAGAGGTAAGCTGCAACATATGGTTCGATGTAAAGAGAGAAACCTGTTTTTGGGTAATGGGAAGAGATAAATTGAATGATTGGCAGCACCATTCCAAGGACCTGGTTTGACGAACCGATGGCCAACGAGACAGAGAGAGCCATGTTATCGTGGTGGGCACTGATAAGCGAGGAGATATGTTCTGGCAAAGAACCGGCCAGCGGAAGAATGATCATACCGATAAACACCTTTGAGATCGACTTATCGTCTGTTAATTTTTTCAATGATTCGACAAAAAAGTTTGAGGTTGGGCCAAGACCGGCGACTGCAACCATCAGAGCAATGAAACAAACAAGAAGAGACGGCACCTCTTCTTCTTCAGAGTTTGTTGACAACTCGGATTCTGAGTCGGAGTCGGATTCATATTCGGAGTCGGATTCGTATTCGGGCTTTGGGTGTGATTCAGGGTCGGTTTCAGCCACACCGGTGGCAGGAGTATCACTGGTGCTAACTTTGAGACGTTTCATTGCTCTGAACTCTTGGTTAGTAGAAACGATCAGATAAACAATGTAGATGACGAAAAGGAACGAGGCACCGATTTGTGAGGTATTCATTTTGAAATTGATTGAAATCGATGAGTCAATGACGGCGATTATAGACATTGTTAGCAGAAGCAGGGTCACTGCACCAAGAAAGAATAAATGGTTTGCAATAGTGCGGATCGAGCCAGAGCTAATGAAAGCACCGTCAAGTCCACCAAAGAAGAAACATGAGCCAATCACAAGCAGATTGTTCGAAATAACCGAACCGACCAAAGAGGTGATTGTGAGCGTTGCGTCGTCTTTCGAGACAGTTGTACCTGAGATGATCAGTTCGACCAAATTACCAAATGTAGCATTGAGAAGAGCACCAAGCGCTGGTCCCAAATGGTGTTCGGCAGACTCTGTGACGTTGGACAAGATTTTAGCAAAGTACATCAGGGCCAACACCAAAGTCACAAGTGCTCCATAGTCACTGTCACGTGCGTACAAGACCACACCGACTGGAAAAAGTGGCAAGAAGATAACTGTACGGGTATTGAGTAAAAGTTTCACCACTTGGAGCACGATACCAAGGTACTTTCTATCTTTATTTGCATTGTATTTGTCCATGAGCCACACAATAAATGGGAGTTTCCAGAATTGGGCGTAGCAGCGATCGATGAATGCAAGCATATCGTCAAACATGATAACTTTGAGATGTTTGAAGAAAGATATCATTCTGTAGAACCAGCTCACTTCGGATTTGACCGTTGGTTTCTTTTTGATAAGACGTTCATCGATCTTCACCTCTGCCTGATATCTTCCTGGGGTTGTGAATGTACGCCTGAGTGGTTTTTTACGACGTGAAGGGCCCGTTGACTCTTTACTATTGGATGGACGTTCATAAGCCTGTGGGACGTTTTCATTGAAGTATGTTCCTGAATTGGCAGCCTGAAAAATTGGCTCTGTCTGAGCGGAGTCCATCTTCTCAAGAGTGCTGTTTTCCTGAGCTGAGGTTCCTGGTATTTCGGACATATTTATCGGATGACATAGAAGAGATTAATAGCAATTTGAGAGGAATTCGTGTTGAAAAATAATTTCAGGGTCTTTTTTTTTTCAAAACGGCTTTTCCCGAAACGTAAACAATGTTCGAGAGAGGCACGCAAGACCCTGACAGAGATGATGTCACGTGATGAGCACATGAGCAAAATACAAACAGAAGACGATTGGATTCCGGGAGATGAATAGGCGGACTCAACACCAGCATGGACTATGTGAAATTTGTCCTGTTCGTCATTGAATATCGGCGTTCGCGTTCACGCCATCTGAGTCGTGTGAGTCAATCGCCAATCGTTCGTGAAATCTCAGTAATAATTTAGCCTTTCATTTTGCTATAAACCAGCAATAGTGTTCATTCATAGCGATTCGTTTAGCAGACGAGTGACAGATGAAGTCGTACTTTTCAGCTGCTCATTTCGTTTGCCCGACTAACCGTCACACCTCGCACCTACATTTCGCATCTCGAGAGCACGTAACAAGTACGATCAAGCGATTATACTACATAAAATTGTTTGCTTTCTATGAACATCGCGCGCTATTGTGACCCTTATTGGTCACATATTTGTGCAGTATCTCAACATGCCAATATCCTGTCTATACGGCCTCTCGATCATTGGCAGCAACGAGATCACTCACTTGGCTCGTCATTCACTCACTTAAAATCCCCCTCGACGATCCCACTCTTCCCACACATCTCTTTAAAAATACCTTCCGTCCTGAACAGTTCCAATGGAGTGCCCAATTGAGCAACTTCGCCCCCCTCCAGGACCAAAATTTTATCATAATTAATGATGGTCTTCAACCTATGAGCGATGCACAAAATCGTACAATCAGCAAACTCCCTTTCAATGGTAGATTGGATCTTCGCATCGGTTTCATAATCAACACTCGATGTAGCCTCATCTAAAATCAAAATCTTTGCTTTTCTCACCAATGCCCTCGCTAAAGCAAGCAGCTGTCTTTCCCCAAGTGAGAAGTTACTTCCGTTCGCCTCAACAGGCTGGTCTAAATGATATTTATGTTTGTCATCTGTAACTCCTTCAACTAATCCTGAACGTCTCAAGGCTTCCCAAAGCTCTTCCTCGGTACTTTCTCCAAACGGATCGAGATTTTCTTTAATGCTTCCACTAAATAGAATTGGATCCTGTGGGATAATAGCCAGCTTTGATCTTAACTCCTTCAACTTGAGAGTGGAAATATCCACTCCATCAATGTGAATGGAACCACTTTCCAACTCGGTAAGTCTAAAAAGAGATGACAGAATTGTAGACTTTCCTGCTCCCGTTCTTCCACAAACTCCCAGTCTGCTACCACCATCTACAGTGAGAGAACAGTTTTTCAAAACCAGTGGAAGTTCAGGTCTGTATTTGAGACAAACGTGATCAAAGAGAATTTCACCAATTGAAGGCCAATCTTCGGGAGCATAATCTCCTCCTTCTGTCTCATGAGGCAAATTATAAGCGTAATCGACCAGTCTCTCGACGGAAGTCATCCTTGCACCAATGTTGGTAGAAGCTCTGATGACAAACGTTAGCAAGTTGGTTATCACTAAAACATTGGTGAGAACAACACCTGTGTTGGAAGCACCGATTTTGAAGATATTGAACACACAAAGCAATGAAACAATCAACGAAAAAATTGCAGCCACCGCACTAACATGAACTGCAAGCCAACGTTGATTGCAAACAGTAAGAAACGATACTTCATTTTGTTTGTTGAGTAGATGATCACCTTTTTTAAGGAACCGTTCAACTTGAAATTTTCCAAAATCTTTGATGGTATCCATACCTGTGAGAGATTCAGTCATATTATTGAACACAAGAGATCTTTTTGTTGATTCCATTCGGTTAATGTCCATCGAACTAGCAGAATAAAAGTTGTAAAGACCACAATACAAAACAGTCAAAACTGGAACAGCAATTGCAAAATAAGGGAAGTAGCAAATACAAAGAATGAGAACACCAATAATGAAACCGACAGCATAAACAAAGAGTCTTGTCAGATCGGCAAGCTCATTATCGGCCACGTCTGTATCTTTAGTGAATCTATTGAGGATTCTGCCCATTGGTGTCACATCCATGAACATCATAGGAGCTCTCAGAATCTTGTCCAAGGACATCAGATGAAGTCTTTTTGATGAATTGTTTATCATGTATGAAATCATCCAGAAACATAGCATGGTTAAAAGGAGTGACATTACTGTCATCAGGGCATATATCCCCTGGTATCCTGAGTCTGAGAGATTTGAAAAGGAATCTGACGTCCAATACGACAACCAAACGGTGTTAAAAACGTCTGCAAAAACGGTCACTGCTAAAACAACAGCAACTATTGGAGTAATCCACAACCCCAGTTTCTCGGAGGTCAGTCTCATAAATCTCGCATAGATGGTAAAAGAGACTGATTCGTTGCCAGTAACTTCCTGGTAGTCGAATGTTGCCATTTTTTCAGTCTTTGTCTCCTCTGTCAGGTTATTTTTTGGCTTCTCTTCTTCGTCAACATTGCTGCCACCCGTTTTGAACCCTAGAAGTCTTTCGAAGTCCTTGTTACGACTCTTAATCTCCTCAATACTACCAACGTCGACAGACCCGTCGACATTGACAAAGACGATTCTGTCGGCTGCAGAGATCAAAGCTAGCTGATGAGTTGCCAATATTCTCGTTTTCTCCTTTAATAGGCCACAAATACACTCTTCCATAATATGTCTGCCGACATTGGCATCAACAGCACTGAGGACATCATCCATCAGTAGTATGTCACTATTAGCATAAACTGCTCTGGCAAGACAAATACGGGCCTTTTGGCCTCCAGACAGCGTAATTCCACGTTCTCCAACAAGGGTGTTTTCTCCTTGAGCAAGCTGTTTGAAATCGCTCTCCAAAGAGCATGTCTTGACCACGTCATCATACCTCTCCTTGTCATACTCGAGGCCAAACAGAATGTTCTGACGAACGGAAGCGTTCTGGATCCAAGGCTCTCCACACAAGAGCAGTGAGCCGTTCACTCTCAGTTCTCCAGAAGTTTTTATCAAATTTCCAGCGAGAGAATTGAGGAGAGATGTTTTTCCCGATCCAACAAGACCAGTGATGACAATGAATTCGGATTTCTTAACAGAGAAAGTGATATTTTTCAAAGAGAAATCGCCTGACTCACCCCAAACAAACGAGGCATCATCACACTCAATTGCCACGTCTCCCATGGACGGACGAGAAATGGTAGTCTCCACTGGTGTGTCCTCACACAATAGCAGCTCTCCTACTCTCTTGAATCCCACAAGAGCATCGATAGACGTACTCAAAGTCATTGGAATCATCAAAAGCAACGACGAAATCACATTGAGGAATGTGAGACCAGTGAAAATACTCGCAACACTGCGTAATCCCGAGCCGTTATACATGGAAATGAAAGTGATCAACGCCGCTAGAGCAGGCAAATTGAATGTGAATGCCATCACGAGACCTCGAACGCTCTGCATCGTGAGGATCTGACGCATTTCTTCGTATCTGTAAATCTTGATTCGTGCTAAGTAAGAGTCCTCCCAAGAGTAGAATTTGATCATGTTCAAATTGGCCAAAACCTCCTTGATCGCACTCACACGCAAATCGGTGAATTTGGTAGCAGCTTTTCTATACTTTATTAAACCTTTGGAGAAGTAAACAATTATAAACATTCCAAGAATGTATATTGCTATACCTATCAAACCCCACGCACCAATATTAACACACAACAAAATAATCGCCAGTGCGAAGGTGAATGGGAATGTTAACATTGTTCCAAAGTTGTTCACTGACTGGTCAACCCTCGACAGATCTTGGGTGACAATTGAGATGATTTTACCAGATTGGAACGTCTGTGTTGTGTCTTTGCGTCCAAGTTTAAAAGATTTTGACAGCACCACACTCGTCAAAACAGCTTTCACCTGACACCCAATAAGTCCAGACGAGTTAAAGTAATGAGCCATACCCATACCTCGGAGATAGACAAATAGAGCAACTCCGATCGCATATCCGACTCCATGACCGGAGTTAACACCAAATCCACCGGACCGCAGTTCCACAAACTTGATGAGCTCTTTGGTAAGTAACGGATTCACACATGCAATAACATCACTGAACAACCTCAACAGACAACAAAGTATATACTGCCATCCAAAACAGTCGAATAGTGTCCATAAGAGCAATCCTCGAGGATTTTCAACAAAGGAGAGTTTAGTGAGTTTCTCCAGCTCTTCTGTGGTTGGATCTCGGCCTAGTTGTTTCTTTAAGTGTGCAATTTTCGCTTTCTCCAATCGACTTTCAAAAGCTATAGTGAATTTTTCTTTGAGATGTTCCACCGTATAACTTCCCTCTAGTATCCAAAAATCGTTCTCGTGTAATTTTCTTCTATAACCAAGCACAATTAGTGGATTCATCCACCAAAAGAAGGTCTTAGATAGTAAAGAAGCTCTTGGAAGTGGAAAAGTTGTCCGCTCATCTTCCGCTGGAACTGGAGGAACTTCACCTCTAGCTAAGAACGAAAAGAATCTTTTAGAAGGAGGTATCTTTGGAACTCCATCTGCAGACTTTGTCATGGCTGATGAGAAGTTGAGTATTCTACGATCATACCATCACGTATGGTACGATGCCATTACCATTTTAATATTGACTACCAAGTTGACCAAAAATATTTAAGGTTTCGGACTTCAGATTCGGATATACGCGCGAGCTCCTTTCGGAAATAAAGAAATTAAAAGTATAGCCAGCCTTTCGGAGTTAAGCAATTTAGTCTCTTCGGAAAGCGGACATTTGTAACGGGTCTTAATGCAATCACATGATCTTTTAGGTAAACGAGGCAAGTTAACTCCGAAACTAATTATTCGCATGACTCGTTAATTTCAAGTCATATTCCACCTAGTCGCCCACAACTCTATCTGCTGGCTGGATTGGCTCGTTTTCCTCCAAACACATACTCGTCAACACTTGCTCCTGGTGACTTCTAAATCCGTATAATTCCCTACACTCTTCATCACCAAATCGTGTTCGTTGGCCAAATGTAATATGCATATAAAAAAAAAAGAAGTTGAAAGATCTTGTCGTTCTTTTGTTTGATATTCAGCACACACATCCTTTACTATAGCGCTCAACTTTTTACCATTGCAGTTGTCCGAATTCATTGTCGAGCTCCATATATTGTCTTTGAGTAGTTTAACATCCACTTTTCTAGCAATTTTCGAGTGTTTCAATGATCCTCTCCTCTGAGACGACGTAGATTGTTTCGGTTGTGACACTTGCATGTTATAATCAATATCTCCATAATCCTCAATGTCATCGTGTTCTGAACTGAGTGGTTGTTGAGAGTCATAAAACTTATGAACGTTACCCAAATTAATACCTTCGCTAGTCCCTTCGTTATATTTATCCGCCCAGTAAACCTCATCTGGAACATCAGAATTGCCAATCTCCTTTTTGCCTATCCTTTTAAAAAAAACACCGATATTTTGTCTTTTTGGCTTCAAAAACGTCTTCATAAGCTTTTCTGATGACCAGTGGAGATCAAAAGGTAGACAATTCGGTTCTATACGAACATTGTTGCGAGTAGAAAGGTTCAAATTGCGACCAGCTTTTAACAGTTTTGCGCTGTATGCTTCCAAGTTCGCTTCTTCTTCCGTATCATGCAGAAAATCTATTTTAAAAGCTGTGTTTGTGGTCTTTTTTGGCAATTTCACACCCACTTTCACCTTCTGTCGATTCAATAAGCTGACTTTCCAATGTTGTGGTCCTCTCCAAGTTTTTGAACTGCTCTCGTTGAAGTAGTTCATTATCCCTTGATCCACGGTCTGATGCTCTTCAGCTTCTTCATTCTCCACTTGAATTTCATCGAAGTTATCGAAACTTACATCAAAGTTTTGAAACGGCTCGTTCTTCTGTTCTTCCTCAATCTTCTTTTCCTCTCTCTCATGTTGAAGAATTTGTTTGATCATGCCAACCTTTTCCATCTCCCCTATACACATTTTGCTCAAGTCTTCCATCATTGGACAAACGTAAACTCCTTCTTCGTCGACGCTCACAAAACGACTCAAACGGTCAACATTTACAACTGATCTGTTCGCTTCCGCTTTGTCCGATCTAGACTCTTCAGTGCTATCGACAAGCCGTAAACATCCCGAGTTACTCATTGGTAGCGAGTTCATCAGCAAACATTTCATCCCCCCTTCATCGAAATCGGCCAAGGTTTTGTTAAACAACGGATCAACGTTCAGCTCCTTGTCGTAACGTCTCACTTTCATCCGATCAAACTTGGCGATTGTGGCTTTCGAAATGTACTTTCTATCCCCTTTTGGTTGTTCATCCTCCTCGGCTTCATCTGCCTCATCATTCTCGGTATCCCCTCTGTTTCCACCTAGCCCCGACAATAATTTCCCCGTTTCAGAAGCAACAGAGTCAATTCGGTGTGACAATATCTTCATACATCCATCAAGTGTCGCTCCAGCCCGCTGAAAGTTTATGGAGGAGCCATCCAAACTGCGAAGAAGGTTCATATCGTAGAAATAGTCGATAAGAGCGTAATTCCAGGTATTTATAGTGTTGATTTTGTTATCTGTAGCCATTCTAATTGCCTCATTAAAGCTTGTTAGATGAGCTTCTCGATTTGATTCATCAACAAAAAGAGGGAGATCATCTTGGTCCTCTCGTCTTTTGCGTGGAACACTATGAGAGGCGCCATTGGAAAGGCTACAAATATGACCTGGTGAGTCAGACATTATTCAAAGGATTTGTGGCTCAACTTGTTCCTGCTCTTGTGCTTGTTTTTCATATAAAAGTACTTTACGATGAAGTTTGTCTCCCTAAAATTTATCCCCTTGGATCCCTCAAATTTTATTTCTGGGGAAATTTCCACAATCGCTCATAACCATTCACGATCTCTGAGAAAAAAAAGACAAGACATCAAGTGAGAAGAAAAAATAAAATATAGACACGTTTGTTAAGTTGTCTGGAAAATCTATACCAAACATAAACAACTGGTTATAATTGAGCGACAGCGACCTTAATACAATATGTCGACTGAAGATTTTGCCACTAAAGAGGAGATCAAAAGTATATTCACCAAACTTCAAAAACATCCAGCAAATAAACAATGCTTTGACTGTGCAACAAACAACCCAACTTGGACTTCCATCCCATTTGGAATCTTTTTGTGTCTCCAATGTAGTGCGAACCACAGAAATTTGGGAGTCCACATCTCTTTTGTCAAATCGTCAGTGCTGGACACTAAGTGGACATACAAGCAGTTGAGACAAATGAAATGTGGTGGTAACAACACATTTAAAGATTTCTTACTCAAAAACGGTGGATCAGCCTATCTCAGCAAGACGCCACAAGAGAAATATGGATCTGTCACGGCTTCAAATTATAAAGAAAAATTGGAGAAGAAGGCAATTTTGGATGCTAAAAATCATCCAAATGTTTTGGAATGGGATGATGGAACTGTTGATGAAGCAGACGATGATTCTGCTGAACCAGAAGACAACTTCTTTAGCAAGTGGGAAAAACCTTCAACCACACCATCTCCATTGGGTTCCAGACCAATCACTCCGTCGAACCGTTCTGCAACTCCAGAGAAACCACAACCAAAAGTACTTGGTAGAACTGTGAATAAGTCTGCCATCAAAACTACTGGAGGACCAAAAAAGAACATTTTGGGTGGCTCTTCCGTTAACAGAAACAAGGCTAAACTTGGTGTCAAGAAAGTGGCCGCTGCTGATATTGATTTTGATGATTTTGAAAAGAAAGCACAACAAGAAGAAGAAGAGGCCAAGGTTCTGGGATACACCCCTGTTGAGACTACACAAAGTACTGACTCTGTTCCACAATTGGGAAGAAGCTCTACTTCCACTTCTTTGAAGACAGCGGCGTCTACGTCAACTCCTTCAACGGAGAAGGTCACACAATCATTCGCTAGACTTGGTTTCGGTATGACTAGTGCTGCTCCCCAAGCGGAGACTTCACAGAAAAAACGCGAAGAAGTTCAATATACGGGAGATGTTGCAAAGAAGTTTGGTAACCAGAAGGGTATTTCATCTGATCAATTCTATGGTATCAACTCTTATGATGAAGATAAGGCACGTGAAGCTAGAACGAAATTACAGGCTTATACTGGAGCCACATCCATTTCTTCTTCCCAATACTATGGTGAAGAGTCAAGCTTCGAAGGTGGTAATGGACATGCAAGATCTGGATCTTTTGATGGTGTTGATTTGGAGCAACAAATTATGGAGTTTGCTGATAAATATCTTGGTGAGGATATCAACGCAATCAAAGGTGCATTGGAGAATGGGGCAGGCAAACTTGGGAATTACTTGAGAGACGTTTTGAGAAACTAAGTTTGTTCATTTTTTGGAATTATGTAATCACGTATATAATCGAGTATATATAATTATCTGTTGCAGTGTTTTCGTACGACTACATATAATCTGGAGAGGGCCTCGTACGAGAGATGATCTGATTTGGATGAAAAAAAAAATATTCGTATCTTACAAAAAAAATTTATACCAAAAAAGTATTAGTCGATAACTCCTCTTTACTCCCATAAAGACTCCTTTATCGCTTTATTGGACTCAGTATGACTGAATCTGTTGCTGTTGTTGGTGCTGGTCTTGTTGGGTCGCTTGTGGCTCTTGGACTTGCCAAAAAAGGCTATGAGGTGACTCTCTTCGATGGTAGAGCTGATCCTAGAATAAACCATCAAGTGGGGCTTCGGTCTATTAATTTGGCTGTGAGTGAACGTGGAATTCGTGCTTTGGACCATGTTGATCCAGCGATGTCAGCACGTGTTTTAGATGGAATGATTCCGATGTATGGACGGATGATCCACGATTTGGAAGGTAATCAAGATAGTCAATTGTATGGTCTTTTTGGAGAATCCATTAATTCTATTGATCGCTCGAAGCTGAATGTGAATTTGATTAATGAAATCGACCTCTTCAATAAAACGAATGAAAATAAAATTGTTGTCAAGTTTGAGACTAAAGTTGTCAGAGTTGATTTAGATGATAAGAAGGTTATTTATATGGATGGTAACGAAGAGAAAAATGATTCGTTCGACTTTATTGTTGGTGCTGATGGTTCGTATTCCGTGGTTAGACAAAGCCTCCAAAAATATGTTAGAATGACATATAGCCAAGAGTACATCGATATGTGCTACATCGAGTTATACATTCCACCAGGAGAAAATAACAGTCATGTGATCCATCCTAATCGTCTTCACATCTGGCCACGCAAAGATTACATGTTAATCGCACTTGCAAATCACGATGGTTCGTTCACATCCACATTTTTTGGTCCTTGGAAATTGGCTGAGTCATTAAATGAGCCAAAGAAGATCAAAACCTTCTTCAAAGAAAGCTTCCCTGATGCCTACGAAATGATTGGTAGTGAAAGCGTGGTTGACTGTTTCTTGAACAACCCTAAAGGTGCTTTAATGCAAGTCAATTGCTCTCAGTATCACTACAAAGATCGTTGTATCATTTTCGGTGACGCTGCTCATTCAATGGTCCCATTTTATGGCCAAGGAATGAACTGTGGATTTGAAGACGTGAGAATTCTTTTAGAGCTGATGGATCAGAACAAAGACAGGGAACAAGCTTTTGAGAAATATTCTGTTGAAAGACAAGACGATTTACGGGCCATTTTAAAGCTAGCGTTGGATAATTACCATGAGATGTCGACAAAAGTTATTTCGTCGCTGTATCTGTTTAGAAAGAAGCTTGATGGGGTCCTAGGAAGGCTGATTCCAAATTACTGGATCCCATTGTATACTATGGTCTCGTTCAGAGCGGATATTGGGTATGCTGAGGCGATTAAAAGAGAGAAATGGCAGCAGAAGGTGCTAAAGGGTGTTGAGTGGGGCTTATTGGGAGTAGCAGTAGGATTAGCAGGGTGGAAGTCCAGAAGATAGTGAGTAAGCTAAGGGAGCGTATCGGTGTATGCCCTTGTGGCCGTGTAATTGTGGCTGAAATGCATGCTTGTGTGGCTGGTAAACGTGGCTGGTGTCTTGTCGATAGTCATCTACTTTGCCACTTGGGTCAAGACCCGCTCTGGTCCTGAGCTTGTCTAATTATGACTCACCGAAGTCGATCGACGACCGACTCGTGGTCGTTCGTCGCTCCTCGCCCGCCGTTTCCCTATTACAATCTCCCTTGTCCCTATTGGCTGAAAACCCCTACCGGCCCGTTACCGGCCTCTCAGAAAAACTCCGGTACCGGAGAGATGACTGAAAAAATTCTACTCACTCGCATGTACATATATAAAAACCACTCCGCAATTTTACTCCAATCAATCTATCTACGTTTGTTATCACAACTCCATAAGCTCCAACATGCCATCGGAAACTGCCGCCACTAAGGCGCCAAGAACTCTTTACGACAAGGTCTTCGAAGACCACGTTGTCCACAAAGATGAATCCGGATCGTACTTGATCTACATTGACAGACATCTTGTTCACGAAGTTACTTCTCCACAAGCTTTCGAAGGTCTCCGTACCGCCGGAAGAGGTGTGAGAAGACCAGACTGTACACTTGCTACTGTTGATCACAACATTCCAACTGAATCCAGAAAAAATTTCAAGAACCTTGATACTTTCATCAAGCAAGATGATTCTAGATTACAAGTTCAAACTCTTGAAGACAACGTTAAACACTTTGATTTGACCTATTTCGGCATGACCGATGACAGACAAGGTATTGTTCACGTTGTTGGTCCAGAGCAAGGTTTCACTTTGCCAGGTACTACAGTTGTCTGTGGTGACTCTCACACCTCTACACACGGTGCATTCGGTTCACTTGCCTTTGGTATTGGTACCTCTGAAGTTGAACATGTTTTGGCAACCCAAACTTTGATTCAAGCCAAGTCAAAGAACATGAGAATCTCTATTGAAGGTAAATTAGCTCCTGGTATCACTTCTAAGGATTTGGTTTTGCACGTTATTGGTGTTATTGGAACTGCTGGTGGTACCGGTTGTGTTATTGAATTTGCAGGTCAAGCCATCAGAGATCTCTCCATGGAGGCAAGAATGTCTATCTGTAACATGGCCATTGAGGCTGGTGCACGTGCCGGTATGATTGAGCCAGATGAAACCACTTTTGAATACATCAAGGGCCGTCCATTGGCTCCAAAGGGTGCAGAATGGGAGAAGGCTGTCTCTTACTGGAAGTCTCTGCACACCGACGAAGGTGCCAAATTCGATTACGATATCAAAATCAAGGCTTCTGACATTGTTCCAACGATTACCTGGGGTAACTCGCCACAAGATGCTTTGCCAATCACTGGTAAGGTTCCAAATCCAGAAGATTTCACCGATCCAATCGCCAAAAGTGGTGTTGAAGCCGCTCTTAAGTACATGGGTCTCGTTCCAAACACTCCTTTCGTCGATATTCCAGTTGACAAGGTGTTTATTGGTTCTTGTACCAACTCTCGTATCGAAGATTTGCGTGCTGCTGCCAAGGTTGTTCGTGGTCACAAGAAGGCAGATAACGTTAAACTCGCCCTTGTTGTTCCAGGTTCTGGTCTCGTGAAGCAACAAGCCGAAAAGGAGGGTCTCGACAAGATCTTTGAGGCTGCAGGATTCGAATGGAGAGAAGCTGGTTGTTCCATGTGTCTTGGTATGAACCCAGATATCCTCGATCCATACGAGAGATGTGCTTCTACTTCCAACAGAAACTTCGTTGGAAGACAAGGTGCTCTTTCTAGAACCCACTTGATGTCACCAGCCATGGCTGCCGCTGCTGGTATCGTTGGTAAGTTCACCGATATTAGAGAATTTGTTTACAACGAGGACGTTGGTCAACCAAAGATCAAGTTGGATTCGGAGGCTGAGTCTAGAGACTTGCAAAACGCTGTCTACGAACACGAAAAGGAACCGCTTGCACCTGGTGAGTCGGTTGATGAGAAGATTGAAGACGAAGTCAACGATGTTCCACCTTCTGACCATGTCACTAAGGAACAAGTCACCAAGGAAACTTCATCTACTCCAACCGGTATGCAAAAATTCTTGACTCTCACTTCTCTTGCTGCTCCTCTTGACAGAGCAAACGTTGATACTGATGCTATTATTCCAAAACAATTCCTCAAGACCATCAAGAGAACCGGTCTCAAGGCTGGTTTGTTCTACGAGTCCAGATTCACCAAGGATGCCAACGGAAACGACGTTCCAACCGATTTCGTCCTCAACGTGAAGCCTTACGACAAGGCCCAAATCCTCTGTGTTACCGGAGACAATTTCGGATGTGGTTCTTCGAGAGAACACGCTCCATGGGCCCTCAAGGATTTTGGTATCAGATCCATCATTGCTCCATCTTTTGGTGATATCTTCTATAACAACTCGTTCAAGAACGGTTTGCTCCCAATCAGAATCCCACAAGAAATTATCAAGGAGAAGATCTATCCAATTGCTGTTGCTCAGAAACAGATCACTATCGACCTTCCAAACCAACAAATTCTTGGCCCTGACGGAGAAGTCCTTGTTGAAAAGTTCGAAGTTGAAGATTTCAGAAAGCACTGTCTCATTAACGGTCTTGACGATATCGGAATCACCCTCCAAAAGGAAGAGTTCATCTCTGCCTACGAGGCTAACAGAAGAAACCAATTTTCTTTCTTGGAAGGTGGCTCAAAGCTCATTGTTCCAGCAAAGGGTACCAAGAAGTCTAAGTACGGTGTCAAGGCGCAGGAGTGGTAGAGAGTATTTATTGTCAATAAGCTATATGGTAATTAATGTCATTGATATGAAAACATGTAGTATGTAAAGGATAAGGATCAACCTGGGCAATTCACGAAAGGCGAGGCAGGCAGCAAAGCGGTCGAATTGCGTTCACCGGAGGGTTGCTCTTCATCTCTTAATCACCAAATCACTATAATCCTCCGTACTCTCTATGGTGAAATTATTCTCATTCGCCAAATGAAGCAAACAAATGAAACAGAAACTGGTCGATAATTCGCTCTTCTCCTCTTTAGAGTACTTGGTGGCCATCTTGGAAACAACTTTCGTAAACTTTAGTGTCTCTTTTTCCTCTCCATTCTCCCTATCCTCCTCGTTTTCCTTCTCTTTATCCTTTTCTGTCTCTTCCATAACCGAGGCATCCCTTTTGTGACTACTCTCCGACTCTAATGATTCCCATAAGTTATCCTTTAATAGCTTCACATTCACTCTTTTAGCCACACGAGCATATCCCAGGGCTCCACTCCGCTTTTTAGATTGCGAGAAGATATCGCCTGGTTGCGAGCTCATCGGAATGTCAGGAATATCGTCCTCCTCATCATGATCCTCGTAATCAGCATGGAAAAAGTTATCATCGAAAGCTTGTTCATCATTTTCTGCAGCTTCTTCGGTCCGCTCTTTATAAGTATCTGCAAAAAAGTTCTCGTCCGCAATTCTGTTATCATCATATCCCAGCCGCTGTGCCAACCCTCTCTTTTTTTTCGTTAAAATAGTGTTTATTCGTTGGTTTGGCTTGATATTGAGACAAATGAGTCGTTTCGTCGTGAATTGAAGATCTTCTGGTAACATGTTGGAAGTTGGATGGATTCCTCTTTCTTTTTCAGGTAACAATAACTTAGTTTCATTCTGTGGGGCTGCAAATAGTGTTTCTACATCTGCATCATCATCATCATCCATGAAATTAATGGTAAGCGTTTGTTTCTTTTTTGTTGCAGGTTTTTCAAATTCTCCTGGTTGCGTACTCTGTTGCTGATGTTGTTCTGCGGGTTCGATAGACGGGAGGTTCTTCTGTTGGGTCTTTTTGATCAACGAAATTTTCCAATGCTCAGGGCCTCTCCAGTTTTGACGGGAAATAGCGTCAAAATATTCAGCCATCTCTCTGCCACCTTCTTCATCGCCCTCTTCATCAAAGCGTGTAGTGTTGTTTTCATCAAAAAGTCTGTTCAATGTGAGATTTGGGCCTGAACGATCACTTTCATCAACCCCATCAATAAAAAGAGAATATTGGTTTCTGTTGGTTATTGGAGCTGCATTATTATCATCATCATCGTCATCACCAACACTATCGAAATTACCTATATCAAAGTCACCTCCTTGATCAAGCGGTTCAAAATCATCGTTCATTCTGAATGCGGGTTGTTCTTCAGGGAATTCAATCTGACCAATCTGTTCCAACAGCTCGGTAGCACTAGCTCCCTCGTTAGATATGCGCTCTAATTGTTCTAAAGAGGGACAAACTTTTGTCTCTGCCATCGGATCATCCATCAAAAACTTCTCGAGGCTGGAAATATCAAGTGAGGTCTTCATTTTCGTCACCTGTTGATCTGCCTCGCTCGCATCTCCTTCCTCATCGATCACAACATCTCCGGACTTCTCGTTGGTATCAAAAACCACTCGGCCCTGAGAATTCATCTTTAACATGTTTGTCAGCAAACTTTTCGCTCCCCCTTCATCAAAATCAGAAAGAGCTTTTTTGAAGATAGGATCAACAAATAGTTCTCTATCGACTTCCTTCAGCTTTATCGAACTGAATTTTTTGCTTAATGTGCTTTCAGATCGCACTTTTTTCGATTTTTTAGTCGTAGTTTCTTCCTCATTCTCGTCATCATCAACGTTTTCATCTTCCTCCTCCACCATGTTGTTCGATGTCAACCCCGAAAGAAGTTTACCTGTTTCAGATGCGGCGGAATCAATTCTCGACGCATAAATCTTCACACAACCATCGAGAGTTGTCGAAGCTTTCTGGAAGTTGATGCTGTCGCCATCTTTGAATAGAGACAACTCGTGAAAGTAATCAATCAAAGCAAAATTCCAACTGTTTGTAGAATTGATTTTCTGTGTCATAGTTAGTATAAATCTCGGTGAGATCACTCAGTACATATACTCACATTATCTGTGGCCATTCGAATCCACAATTCATAATTCTCGTTGGTCAAAGGGGCCGAGAAAACCCCTGAAATGTCAGCCATGTTCAACGATGAAGCTTATTGACTCGGCAAGACACGTCCAAAATGTGAAACCGCGGGCTTTAAATTAGTGAAAGAAAACAATTCAAGGCTAGAAAACTGCCAATATTAGACCTATTTGGTGTTATCCCAGTTGTCTTTGTCGTGTTTTGTCCTGTTGCGGTGAACTGAAACAGTTTAATTGAGTAGTATTGAGTTTGTTTTGATTCATTTCTTCAATTGTAAACATCGCGAAATTGAAAAGGGTTCCGGACAGAAAAAAAAAAATCAGTTTTACTATCGTCGCGTCTATCGACGTGTTAGATAAGGATTTTATTGGTAGCTAAGTGTTAAGAGTGTAAATGTGTCGGTATGGTAGTGAATGTCACACCCTCAATTAATCAACGAAGACAAAAAACGGAAGACGACTGACTGGGATGGTAAGTGGAAGGTTTACTTTGCCAGTCATTCACTCGTCTTCCGCTCGTCATTCGCTCTTCATTTCCGGATCATTGCAAGCAGCAAAATAAACCAACAAATGCCTATGATAAAAAGTATCCAGGATTTCCTGTCGACTCTGACTGGTCCCCTTCTCTCCCTCTGTCAAATTCATCCATTCCGCAAATAGATATTCAGCTAGTTCTTTAGATTCCTCCAATTCATAATCTTGATATATGTCTGAAAAACTAAGATATTGTTCACTTTGAATTAGGTAAAAATCATTAATCTGATGTGGAAGATTTCTTTTGTGTATACTGACAGGTTGACCAACGTGTCGATATAACGAGTTTGGTAGAATTCTCGGAACTAAATCAAGAAAGTGAAAGACTCTGATAGAAGAATCTTGACCATGTTGACTCTTTGTAAGTTCTGAGTAAGCTGAAGTTAATTTTGATGAAAAAACTGATGGAGCATTGAAACTCACTAAATAATTTTTAATCCCCAAAATATTGAGTTCCAATGAGCACATCTGTGCTAATGCTCCACCTAAGCTGTGACCAGTCACATAAATTGAGTAGTTTGGGTAAATTTCCATCCACTTCAGCAATTCGTTATGAACTTCAGATGCTTTCCTTTGGGAAACAAATGTAAAACCAGAATGACTATAATACTTTGGACTCTCGAAATAATCAAATTTTTCCAAATTCTCTGTAGCTCTTTCCCTTAACTCATCTTTATTTGGGCTTTCGATCTCGTCCCAGTAGGACTCATCCATCGCAACGGGATGATAATTCGTGGGAAGAAAATGAAGATTCGTGAACCATTGTGGCAGCAACCTTGTACCCCTAAAAATAATAATAAGCCTGAATCCGAAATTATCCAAAAGGAAGTAACCTTCACCGCCACCAAGACTGAAACGACTCTTCATATCGACTTCAAACACTTTGGTGAGGTTGTATCTACGCTGTTCGACGCCATTTTGATCGATAAAAGTCTCAGTGTAATTGATTGGGGATTGATCAAGTAGAAATTCAGGGAACTCAAATTCATTATCTTCGCGATGTCTCAAAGCGTGTTCTTCATTTTGACAATAAGCAATTTGGGAAAGACCTGCCATTTGATTCAAAAGCTCATATAATTCGTAATCCTGTATTTCTGCAGCAGGAGGAAACTTGTCCAGAGAAGCATCCAACTGTTTGCGATACTCATCGTATAGAGCTTTTCTGTTTCTCAGATCTTTCACCTCTTCTGTGAGTGAACTAGTGTCGACACTTGCACCCCAGGAGAATCTGCTTCCCAAAACCAACACGAAGAGGAACAGATAAGTGATTGACATGGATGGTGGGTCCGTTGAGTCTACATAAATAATAGTTTACAATATTTAATATCAAAAGATTGTCTTGGATATTTATGGAGATCGAATAGAGAGTAGCCTGTTCTGCTTGCAAGAAACCAACTATCAACTGCCTAGCAGATTTGAAAATGGGGGTACTGGAAAAAAGTGTTCTGCTAGGGTGGAAATTATCAAATACTGCAAAAAAATATGAGGGGCATTAAAAATAGGGATTTACAACAAAAAAATTGTTGCGACCAGTTCAAGTTGTCATCATGGCCAACGATCAGACGCGGGATGACTAGTCCTCTTGAGAAGTTTACTTGGACAATATATTCAAGTTACCAGGATCGACAACAACATCTGACCTATCATATACTGCTGTTGCGACTTACGACTGATCTGTTTTACGTCGTCTCTGAACCACAAATTTATTTACACGAGTTCCGATGACAGATATGTAAAAAATTCAATCAAATTGGGGAGTTTTTGAAAAAGGGAGAAACTGGATAAATACTTGTTGATCGATTGAATACTTCTTTCTTCTCCATATTAACAAAACCAATCACCAGGATGGATAAGAAGGCAAACGAAGTACTCAAGTTTCTTATTGATTGGCATTCTTTGCTAACGGAGCCACCTGTTGAAGGCTCAATTGCTGAGATTTACTTTTGTTTTATAGCTTCTTGCAATGTTCAAAGTAAGGACAAAGTGTCATGGTTGCAATTTGTGAGATGTTTGCAAAAAATTGACGAGATTTGTCACAACAACGCGTTCACGTGTGTCCCAGCAAACGCTTTACAATTGCATTATGACGATCCATTTGAATGTTTCAATAGGATCTCTAATATAGACAGACTTTCTCTCAGTCTGTTGTTCAGAAAACAAAAGGGTGTCGGAAGAAGCTTATCAATTAGCACACAGTCAGCTGTGTCACTTAAGGATCAGTCAGATACCCCTCTTTACCGCCAACCTATCCCAAATGACAAAGATCAGCGACTAAAGTTGTTAAGTGGGCTTGTTGACGGACCTTTGGTCAATCGTCAGAGATCGTCTTCACTGAACGAATTCTGCTCAGCTTCCAATCTAATTGATAAAGGACTCACCCCAATAAATGCGGATGACATTTACACCACGACTTCGAGATCAAAGCGATTGAATCAGCTGAATTTTCTTCTCTCAATGCCAGCTGGGTCGCATATGTTGATCAAAGAAAGAGCTCGACTGCGCACGCCAGTGAAGCCTTTTTTTGATTGCTGTGACGACAACAGACACGCTCAATTGCTGATTTCGTTGACTACTTTTGACAAACAAACTAATTATTGCAAACTAGAATATTCAAAGTTGAACGAACGTTTGAGATCTAATCATTCTAGTGAGACGTATATTGAATTGTCAAAATGTGTGAACAGCAAAATTCATTTCATTCCCATCATTCAACAACAAACTGACGTCAAATTAGGTGACTGTTCTTACTTGGATACATGTCACAAGATGAGCTCTTGCAGATACGTTCATTATGGTCAATTGATGCCACAAGACGAGGCTTCATCGAAAACTGCCGTTCAACATAACAAAAACGCACAACGTTCGATGCGTATCTCTGATTTTACCAGGGGAGAAGCAATGTCGCCTGCTTGTAGACCTGATTATCCCGCACAGTGGATTAATTGTGATGTGACAAAGCTGGACTTTTCCATCTTGGGTAACAATTTCGCACTTATTATTGCTGATCCCAGCTGGACAATTCATATGAATTTAAATTATTCAAGTTTGACAGACTCGGATCTTTTACAAATAAGAATGGATCGATTGCAAAAAGAGGGACTGTTTCTCTTATGGGTGACTGGTCGTACCATTGAAACTGGACGGGATTTTTTAAAGAAATGGGGTTATCAGGTCGTGAATCAGATAACATGGGTGAAAACCAATCAGTTAATCCGTACCATCAGTACAGGTAGAACAGGACATTGGTTGAATCACTCAAAAGAACATCTTCTTGTTGGACTCAAAGGTCAACCAAAGTGGCTGAATAAATGTATTGATCCCCAAATTTTGATCTCTTCGACAAGAGAGACATCAAGAAAACCTGACGAGATATACGGGATGGTTGAACGGTTAGTTGGGCCAGGAACACGCAAGCTGGAAATTTTTGGTAGACAACATAATACGAGACCTGGATGGTTCACAATTGGTAACCAACTGAATGGGACCCATATTGTGGAAAAGGAGATCGCTGAACGGTATTACAAGAGTAGTAGTTATCGTGAGAGCCAATTGAGACAAGTCAGTGGAGCGGCTTGATAAATGAAGCAAGAATGTCTGAGGAGTTAATCATGACTGAATGTATAATAATGATTCAAATCATTTAGCTAATAAAACCGACGAACGACCCCTACCTGATTTGGGTTTTAGTTTTAAAAGCGTGAAGACGAGATCGCCATTCTTCATAATCTATTACATAATCAAGGCGCGCTTCTTCCAGCCAATCAATGACGCGAAAAGAAAAAAAATTACACCTGACTTACTGATACGATTTTATAGGTTTGGATGGCTGAATTGGGTGTTGGGTGTGCGGGAAGAATTTGAAATAATATAAGTTTTCGCCGGATATTAAATATAACAAAACACACATTCAATAATAATAACTAGACATCAATATGTTGAGACAAATTGCTGCCAGACAAACTAGAACCATTGGAAGAAGATTCGCTTCTACTTTGGAGGGCCCAGCTTTCAAGGCTGACGAGGCTAAGGCCAAGGCTTTCAAGGAGAATTACGAAGCTGTTGTCCACCACTCCAAGAAGACCACTGAACTTTGGAAGAAGATCACTTTCTTTGTTGCATTCCCAGTTATCGGTATTACTGCCGTCAACACTTACTTTGTTGAAGCTGAACACGCACACCACAGAGAACACACTAGACACTTGTCTGACGAGGAGTGGCCAGCTCAATACCCATACCAAAATGTTAGAAAGGTTGACTTCTTCTGGGGTGATGGTGACAAGACTCTTTTCTGGAACTCCGATGTTAACAGACACGTTAGATCTTAAGGGAACTTCATATAAATTACAGCATTTATTGCAGAAATTGAAATTATTATACGTTTAAAGCTCTTAAGTTAATTGTAATAAATGTAGTTTGTAATTCAAAGAAAAGATGAGGAAAAGATAAAGGGATTTCACAATCAGAGAATACAACAATACGACGATAACAAAAACAACTATGAAAAACAAAAATGAAATAAACCACCACACACAGCAGAAATAGTAGCAATTGAAATGTCACCATCACCGCTGACCTAACCCTTGAGTTGTACAGTTTGCCAGAAACGGAGAACAAAGATGGGGGGATAAAGAAAACACAAACAAACGAAGACAGGACATCAAAGATGGAGAATTCATGATCATCTGGGTTGACAATGCAATTAGAGTGCCGAAAAAATGTATAGATTATTAGTAGCAGCAATGGCGACAGAGTTCTCTTGTGGATGCCAACTTAAGTGTAAGATTGATTTTTTGAAATCAATCGTTTCGAAATCCATCTTATTTAGCATTGAAACGTTTTTCCGTTTGTTTGAGTTCATTTTCTTAGCCTTGAATGCCGACTTATCTGCTTGTAAAACAATCTCTTTCTCAGAGGCATCAACAGACGATGAACCAACTTGTTCAGCTCCTCCAACGGCGTTTTGATATATCATGAAATTGTTGTTATAGGAACCTGTCATGATGGATTTATTATCTCCACTAAATTGGACCTCAAACTTATCGAAGATAGCATCATTTTCATAAGTATCACAAAGACGATCTCTTAGTTGTTCATGAATATTGATTGTTTTGATTGGTTCGGATTCCATAGCAACGTCCCATATTTTCACAGTCATATAATCTCTAGAAACGATATATTTACCGTTTGATGAGAATTTAACATCTGAAATTGATGAAGTAATCTCAGTAAAGAAATTGTGGTTTGATGGATCCATATATTCCTCGTAAATTTTAGAATGATTATCACAAAGAGAATTGACTCTCATATCACTCAATTTGATGGTACCTTTTGAAGATGAGTACATGAACAAGTTGCAATCTGTTGGGTGGAATTCTGCTGAAGTAATCACTTCAGTCAATTCTTCCATGTTGACAGGTTTGATATCAACAATATTGAATGATTGATCTGCTATTCCAAGATTCCAAAGATTTATTCTCAAATCATCCGATGAAATAAACGTTTCTTGATCTGAGTTGACACTGATCGAATTTATGTGATAAGCATGAGCGTTGGCGTAAATTTTCTTGGGCTGGGCCGCCGTTATAGTGTCGTGCATTGTTAGCCTAGGCAATTTCAAATTTGAAGCTGAGGCAAAATTAGGACGAGATTGCTGTGTAAAATTTGTATTTGTTTGGAAGGAGGAAAATTGCGGATGGAACGAAGATGATGAAGACGAATTGTTTGCACCAGATTGAGTACCATGCTCTGTCAAGTTATTTTCAGCCACCATTTTAATCTGTTTCTCAAAAATTTTCCATAATTTGATAGTTTTGTCATTAGTTGAAAGCAAGAAATTGCTTTGATTCGATCTTTTCAGCCATTTAATCTTGTTGATCTTCTCTTCAATTTCTAATGACTTGAGGTAATCAAATTCAGCGTCATGAGATTGAAACTCCGTGTAAAACCGGTACTCACAACTACGCTTATTTTCATTTCTTTCGAATAGAACAACACGACCTCCACGGTCTCCAGTGGCAAGGAATTCTCCCGTATGATCAAATTCGACTGTAGAAATAATATCAGCTTCGGTGATATTTTCAATATCACCTTTGTCGCCAAAACACTGGCTAAATTTCCATGAATCTTCCATGATTATTGATTGAATATGCTGTTGGTGACACTTTTGTAATGGCAATTCCCTTCAAATTGCTCTGTTGGTTGTCCAATTCAATTTTTGTAAACTTGTTTCGAGTTGTCTCAAAACAGGCACACTAGATAAGGGCGTCCTGTTCAATTGCACCTTTAACACGATATCCGTTCAGTTGTATTGAAAATTCAACAATCTTGCGTTAGATATTACCAAGATCCACTTAAAAAAATGAGTCAAACAAAGGATACTGTTAGTATTAATTACCAATTTCTTGGTCTTGGCTGCCTTTAAGTTCAAATCCACTCTACTTGTCAACCAAGATTTTCTCGCATTCAGAATTTTTGCTGGTGGACGGGCGTAAAAAAAATCAAAGGGTGGTAAGTACCAACTTTTACTTGCGACGACGAACGGCGACGAACGGCGACTATCGACGAAACACTATCGGTCGATCGTCGTTTTGTCGGTTGTTGAAAAATATGACCCAGCAAAGCTAGTAGAAGCTAGTAGTTTTACGAGTGAGGAGGTATATTGTGGTATTATAACTGTGTCGAACGTGCCAATGATGGTATTCAAATTGGAGAAACCAGAAAGAAGTGTTGCGGAAGGTTACACAACTGATACCACAATAGTAGTATTATAATGAAGTCCCAATGGGACCCTTAGGGGAACCCAATTAACCTCGGCACCGCTGGCTACAATAGCTTGTAGCATTGCACGCTAGCGTTACAGACAAGAATTGCTCGTAACATCAGCTTGCAATGCTAGTGATCTAAGAAATTTAACATCTTTATATTAAATATACCATTGCATACATCGCCTCACACTTAAGCAGTGGCCTTCTTGGCAGCGTCAGCAGGAGAAACTCTTCTCTCTCTGTTGAATCTTTGTCTGACTGGAGGAGCTCTGATTCTTCTATCGGTTCTGGATCTGACTCTGACAATTCTGGCGTGGATGGCACAAGAGATACAGTAGTGCAACTTGTTGTACAACTTTGGGAGTGGGTACTCGTCGTAAACAGAAGCCTCAGACAAGTCTCTGACGGCAGCAGCCTCAACCATGTTTCTGATGGTAACTCTCTTGATGGCCTTGTCCTTTGGAACACATCTAGAACAGTTGATGCATCTGACAGGCTTAACGTGACCTCTACCCTTCTTGTTTCTTCCGTTGGACGATCTCTTCTTTGGCATGTTGACTAATTCCTGTTAGTATATAGATTCTCGAAATCCTCTATGGTAACACTATCCACATACCTATTAATATCTGATGACACTATATAAGAACCTCTTGTATAATGCAATGGAAACTCTGAATGTTTAAAATTTTCTTGAGTGAAAAGTTACCTCGCTGCCAACCCACTGAGTGAGAATACTCCTCAGCTTGCTACCGCGGACCGCCGTTGGGAGTTTTCCCCATTCGACGGTGCGATCCCCCCCAATTCGCGAACTCCCCCGTGCGCGAGCTCAGTTGGATAGAGTAGGTGTGAGGCGTGAAACCCTTGAAAGTTTTACCCTCACATATTACACGTGACCAGATTTTTTTTTGAATTCCCCTCGATAACGTAATTGATTATCATTTTTTCTTTCTTACGTAATCTGCCATTTGTGGTGCCTGTTCAAAAGATCAGTTGGATAATAATTCGACTGTCATTGGCTAGCTTCGGAAGTCAGCCCATGAGTCGCGCCTTTCTAGCGCGAGGTTTGCTCGTTTCTCCCCTGCACTTTCGATCAGCTTCCCCTACGTTTCCGCTGGCGCCGCGATGGACGGCGCGCTCTCCCCCCGTAGCGCGATGGTTCTCCCCCGCGGCCCTCCGTTTGGTTGGCTGTCTGTGATAATTTATTGAAATGGTTTTTCAGTGCAATCCTCACCTTCAATGTTTGTCTAGCTTTATAGACACTGTTCACGTTCGTACAAATAAACACAATGGTAAGTGGAACACAGCACATGAGAAACACATAAGCAAACACAACATAGCACAAAACTCCACGAAAGATGAATTCTCCATACAAAAAATGACAACAGCAAAATATTTGTTAAATTAAATGAACAATTCATAATGATTATCCATGTACAAAACAACACAACAAGACAAGATGAATTGAATTTCAGCATAAAATTACCGTAATTTGACTCATATTTTGATGTGTGCTCGTTTGTTGTCTCAGATATTACCCCTCTTCAGTTTACTAACACCCCCTATAGATGCTCAGACAAACCCTCAGATTGGCCAGACCAGCCAGACTGTTCTCTACCTCCGTCATCGCTAGAAGCGCTCCATCCTCCACACCAAAAGAGTTCAAGACTGCCAAGTCGCTCTCAGAGGTCACAGACAAGTTTGATTTGATCGGTCCTGGTGCTCAACCAGGTACTGTTCCTACAGATCTCGAACAAGCCACTGGTCTTGAGAGATTTGAGCTTTTGGGTAAACTCGAAGGTGTTGAAGTTTTCGAGACTGAACCTTTGGAATCTTCCAGAAAGGGTACCATTGCCGACCCAATCGTTGTGGACTCTTACGACAATTACAGATACGTTGGTTGTACTGGTTCTCCAGCTGGTTCCCACGAGATTATGTGGTTGAAGCCAACTGAAGAGAAGGTTGCTAGATGTTGGGAATGTGGTTCCGTTTACAAGCTCAATTACTTGGGTACTGGTGAGGAACACCACCACTAAGTTTTTCTCATTTGTCCTTTATTATTCATCCCGATTAGATCCATATGAGAGGACACAGCCCCTCTCCTAAATTAAGCACTCTTATACTACAAAACAATTTGACTATATGGCTAGTGTAGTCACTGCCATCTCCAGATAGAGACAGTGTAGATTGATTAATAACAAGAGAATACGCAATGTTGGTTGTAGTGTAGCTGATTAGTGTACTTCATGAAATGGTTTGAAAATTTTCCCTGTGTAAGGTTGTTATCACATGGTGATCACGTGACCATTGCGACTTCCAACTCAAAACACCGTGGTGGACACTGGAAAAAAGCCATGCAGCGGCTCGACATTCGATCTCAACAAGGAACTCGCCTCGTTCTCGTGTACTGTTGCAATGATCTTGCTCCAGCATTCACCAAGCGACATCTTCACCTTCCTGTTGATTTGCCTAGTTTGATGTTGGCTCGTAATCTTCCCCTCTCGCATCCATCCCGCGCCTCGATCTCTATATATAATATATGCGTATTTTTTAAAATTCTCGAATTTAATTTCCTTGAGTATTCTGATTATTCCTTATACCCCTTCCATTGACCGCCCTGATAGCTCCAATTCAACACAAAATGCGTCAAAGTGTTATGTTCTTAGAACTTCCTAACAAGGATATGCCGGAATTTAAAAAATTCTCCGAGGAATTCGAAGTTATATTCTATGACATCACATCCAGGGAACAATTTATCAAAGACATCACTACCAAATATAGTCATATTTCCGCCATTTATGGAGCGTGGGATTCAATTCCAAAACTCGGAGAGTTCTCAAAAGATTTGATCGATCAATTGCCGGAGTCATTGAAGATTATCACTATTTGTTCTGCTGGCTTCAGTAGGATTGATCTGAAGGAGCTGAGAGCCAAAGGCATCAATTTTTGCAATACACCAACTTTCGGAGCCGCGGCTGTGGCAGACACAGCATTGTATCATCTTTTAAACGGGTTTAGAAGATTCCCTGTTTTCGAAAAGTATTCAAGATTACATAGGAACACTTTCGAAAGTCGTGCAGTTTTACACAATACCCCACATTTTGACCATGAATCAGGTCGTTTCATTGTTGATGAATCGAAGAAAGAAGGGTTTTATTTCGGGGATTACCTCGGATCAGTCGAAGTTCATTCACCTGCTGGTAAAAACGTAACTATTGTCGGGTTCGGTGAAATTGGACAACGAGTGGCCAAAAGATTAAACTGTCTGGATATGAATATTACCTATGTCAAGAGGACGAGACTATCAGAACAAGAGGAGAAAGAACTTGGATTCCCAGTCAAATTCGCAGAAAGTTTGGAAGCGGCAGCGCCAACTTCTGACTGTGTTGTTCTTTGTGTTCCAGGTACTCCTGAAACCAAGCATATGGTCAATAAATCCGTTATTGACAAGTTCCCAAAGGGAGTCATCATTGTCAATGTGGGGAGAGGTATATTGTTTGAGCCACAGGCTCTGGATAATGGATTGAAGAGCGGAAAGATTGGATTCGTTGGCACTGATGTGTTTATGGACGAGCCAACCATCGGTTACACCGACAGAGAGGACGTTTCAATTACACCACATATTGGTTCATCAACCGTGGAGAACTTCAATCGTACCGCTCAGTTCTGTTTGAAAAACATCGAACAGTTCTTGAAAGAGGGTAAAGTCGAAAGTTTGAAAAACTAGAATTGTCTATATACAACCAACTAACCGCAAACTCTTTTCATAGTTTCTCGATACTCAACATAGAATTCATTCCAAATCCGAACAGATTCACAATCTTCAGTGTACCGATAAAATATTTCATCTTGGGTAACATGTTCCTCGTTAACGCAAGTGACTCGTTCACCGGCCTCAAAAGACTTATCTTCGATAGTTTTATCCCAATTCTCAGAAAACGGAGAGTCGACAAATTGAATTAATTTTGTCTCTTCGTAGACCATTTTGGCGTTCCATCCGTAGGTACTCACATGACGGTAATTCGCAGATGACCAATACGGCTTATCTTCGTTAGTGTATTCAAACGAAGTGTAAGGGAGATCTAGCGGATCTGCCAGAAAACAATCGTGCGACCGCTTGATCATTCTAAATTCTTCAAGATAAAGCGAATACCGTTGATGTGGTAGCGCAAGGAACAACGGCTTGTAAGTTTCGTTGGAAATCTCATAAAAGTTCTGGTCTTTTGAGAGTCGACCCAGGTTCAAAAGCTCATTGAATGGATCATTATTGTTTTTGTTTTCCTTTTCGTTTTCAATATCCAACAACAACAATCGACTGCACAATTTGGAATTTGGCTCTGCCAATAGAATTTTCGTGTTGACTTTGTAACTCAGATGTTCCTCTGCCAACAACTTCACTGCTGCTCCCAAAGATGGCAGGCCACTGTAAACGCTGTAGAGGGAGTCCAACGTCTTGAGTGAGAACTGATCGAGATATCCGTAGTAGTAATCTTGTAAGTACTCATATCTATCTCCAATAGAAGGTACCGAATCTTTGAGATCAACCTTAATTTTATCGAAGTCTCTGAATTCGTTGTATTGGATAGGCAATGCCAGCATTGCCGGAGGAAGAGTGAACAGTTCATCCATTGGAGCTCTCACACAGGTATCTGGATCCAGCACGACAATACGTGAATAATCCGTGAGATTGAGGGTGCTTATTTTCAGTGAATTTGCTGATCGGAATAGCTCACTATTTCTAACTGCTCTCAACTCGACATTTAAATCTTTTTCAGCCTTTCGAAGTAACCTTCTAGCATTTCTCAATGATTCCAAATTCTTCTTGTATAGAAGAACTGTTTTGGCTTTCGTGTTGTCTTTGAGTTTGTCGAAATTGACCAGTGCACCGTTCAATTGTTTTTCAGAAGACGCGTAATGAACATACGCATATTTAGACCATTCAATGCTAGGCTCGTCTTCCTTTTCAGACGTCTCAACAACGCGCTCATGTAGTTTGTCAATGATCTCTAATGGGATCGCTTTTATTGCACTTGGATCGAATGGAAGATTCTTAGGAACCTCGACACGTGCGTCAGTCTGAGAGTGAGTATTGAGCCATTGATACCATTCCTGCCACTGATGATCGCTGTATTTAGCAAGAGAAACATGTAACACCGCCAACAGACACGCGACCAGCACGAGAAACTGAAAAGCTATGCGAAGTTGTTTATTTCCGGCTACTCGTAACGACATTCGATGGATACTCGACGATCAGCTGAAGCAATCAGCAGAGAAAGCTGGGGAAATTTTAATTTTTATATATTTTCGAGACCGAAAAATTAATTTAAAGCCACTATAAGCCTGCCTGAATGGATGAGATGGATGGAAGGAATAATAATACAGTGTGCTGGATAAGCAGGGATCATAATAAACAATAAATAGATGTTAATAAATAGATGATAATAAATAGGTGGTAATAATAAATAGATGTCAATAAATAAATATTGTAGTCCACTCTTATAGATCGTTTCTAGTGAACTTGGACAAATCAATTGGATCTTCACCCAACAAAGTCTTAGGACCAGAGAAAGGTTCACAGGTCTCTCTAACACGCGTCCCAATTGGAACATCCTTTCCTGCCTTGAGAGCGTCAAGAATCTCCACAACACTCTCGCTGGTAAGATCTTCATAGTAGTCGTCATTGACCTGGATCATTGGAGCGTTCACACAGGCACCAAGACATTCAACTTCTTCAAGACTGAAGACACCGTCGGGAGTAGTCTCACCAGGCTGTATGTTGAGGTGGTGCATGATAGCTTCAATGACCGAGTCAGAGTTGCATAGCTGGCAAGGGGTGGTGGTACACACTTGGACATGATATTTGCCCACTGGTTTCCGCTGGTACATGGTGTAGAACGTGGCAACCTCGTAAACACGCATAGGAGGCATATCCAATAGCTGGGCCACATAGTTCATCACGGCAATCGATGTGAATCCCACCTGTCTTTGACCAAGATCCAACAGTGGCATCACAGCAGATTTCTTGTACTGCGGTGGGTACTTGCTAATGATTTCCTTAGCCAATTTGAGATTTTCTGGACTAAACTCAAACTTCATCTTTGAGTTGTTGTTCTCCTTTTCTCTGTGCACAGAAATAATATGGGAACCCCGGACACCGAATGGCTGCACCGAAGCCGCTGGAACAGCAACAGGCCAAACAAAACGGGTGCCAATGTTTGCTCTGCAACTTCTGACTACTCTTGATAGCATTTTAATGTCGTTTCTTTGTGTTTACTTATATTATATCTGTATACCTAAATGATTTTTGTGGTTTTTAATACATTTTTTATTTGGCAAATGACGAACAACCAAAATAAAATGGCCTACGCACGACCAAAAATATGAAGAACCATCTCCTTATCCTTACCTAACGGTAAGGTAAGGATGATGAAATCTCCAAGCGACAACTCAATGCTGAGAACAGACCTCGTCTGAGAAGGCATTGAGCAAGGGTCGTGGTGTTTGGAGCCCTTTTTATCTACCGCCGATGAGAGTCTTCATATAGTTGAGTCTGACTAGTATTTATCGACGCGTCGATCGGTGCAAATTTCAGCATCTACACCTTGGGTAATAATGGCGATGAAAAAAACTGACTCACTTCTTATCTGATCGCCGTCTCAACACTTTTACTTCCAACCATCTATCCCATTTCCCCTAAAATGACCGAAAGACAATTCAAGTTAGAGACCCAGGTGGTCAAAGTGAGCCATGATGACCGTTACAACTCATCTGTTCCTCCATTATATGCTTCAGCCACTTTCAAGCCTAACTCTTTTGACGACATGGGAGAGTTCGACTACACTAGATCTGGTAACCCAACGCGGTCTACGTTGCAAAAACACCTTTCCAAGATCATGAAGGCAGAGTATGTGTATGCTGTGAACTCGGGTATGGCTGCCTTGGATGTTATCGTGCGTTCTTTGCACCCTGGTGACCACGTCGTGGCTGGAGATGACCTATACGGAGGTACCGATAGATTACTTACTTACATCCGTACCAACTCAGGAATTAATGTTGAACATTACGACACCACAAATCTTGAATTGATGAAGCAAAAAATCACCAAAGACACTAAAGTGGTCTTCCTCGAGTCTCCAACCAATCCACTCATCAAGGTGTGTAACTTGCCAGAGATCGCCAAACATGCCCACAGTGTCAACCCAGACTGTGTCGTTGTTTTTGACAACACTATGATGACTCCTTTGTTGATGTCTCCCCTTGAACTTGGTGCTGACATTCAGTATGAATCTGCTACCAAATTCTTGAACGGACACCACGATGTTATGGCCGGTGTCCTTGCAACTAACAGCAAGGCTCTTGCTGAAAAGCTGTTCTTTGTGATAAACGCTACTGGTTCAGGCCTGGCTCCATTTGACTCTTGGTTGCTCATCCGTGGTCTCAAGACATTGGCTTTGCGTGTTGAGAGACAACAGGAGAATGCTATTAAAATTGCCAACTGGCTTGATTCCAGAGGAATCAAGGTCAGATATCCGGGTTTGAAAACTCATCCAGAGTATGACTTGCACAAGAGTATGTGTAAAGGTCCTGGTGCTGTTTTGTCCTTTGAGACAGGAAGTGTGCCAGTGAGTAAAGCTATCATTGAAGCTTGTGAATTGTACTCTGTGACTGTGTCATTCGGATGTGTTAACTCTCTTATTTCTCTTCCATGTTTAATGTCTCATGCTTCAATTGCTCCTGAGAAACGTCAAGAACGTGAGTTCCCTGAGGATTTGATTAGACTTTGTATTGGAATTGAGAGTGCTGACGATTTGATCTTTGATCTTGAGAACGCCTTCAAGGTGGCTGGATTTGCTTGATCAAATAATAGCGAGCGGTCAGTGAATGGTGAGCGACTTTTAAAGAGCAACCGTTTTATCAAATACAAGCCGTTAGATTAGACGACCTTTAGTGACACTGTGGCTGTGCGAGAATGCACCGCCACTATGAAGTTTCATAAAATTTTTTTTGTTCTGCAAATTTAAAAACTGTTAATTTTAAAGATAAAAAAAACAGATAGACGTAGGCGAAATTTCGCTTTTGAAGCTGTCATCAAAGTTTATTAATTGAACTAACACAATAAGTGGATAGACAAAAAAGACGTGCTGGTGATACGTGAGACAACCGTGAGTGGGAGACACCCATAATTTGGCGCGCTAGACTGGATTTTTTTTGCAGAAGATAATAACTTGGTTGCTTTTTGAGGCGGGCATACAAAGTAAACAAGCCCACTCATCATAAAACAGTGACAAAACAACAAAAAATTCGAGCTTGAATAACTGGAGCATTTGATTTGTTATGCCTTTTTGATTGACAGGGAATCCATTCAGTATTTTTTTCGCAAACAACGACAAGGTTCCCACAGACAGACAGTTACTCATTAAAAAATGTCACAAACAGTGCAAAATGCTGAGCCACAGCAGCAAACAAAGTCAAATGAGACGCAGCAGCAGCAGCAGCAGCAGCAGCAACAACAACAACAAGTACCACCACAACAACAACAATCTCATAGTCAACAACGGTCAACTTCGAGCACGTCTTCAGGAACACAAGTGAACAGAAATATCATTGCCTCTCATTATCAGATTGCTCAGAAAATCGGGGAAGGCTCTTTCGGTATCATTTTCAAAGGATACGATCTTTTGAGAGATAACCAACCTGTTGCCATTAAATTTGAAAGCAGGAAATCCGAAACCCCACAGCTGAAAGATGAATTCAAGGCTTACAAAATTCTCAATAGTTCAATTAATCATTACATTAGAAACGGTCCAGAGAATGACCCACACCGTTACATATCGTTGGATGGAATACCTAAAGTTTACTATTTTGGTCAGGAAGGTTATTATAACATCCTGATAATTCAGTTACTAGGTCCATCATTGGAAGACCTTTTCGAATGGTGTGGTCGTAAATTCAGCATCAAAACTGTGGCACAGGTGGCCAAACAGATGATAGCTAGAATTCAACTTGTTCATGAAAATGATCTCATATACCGAGACATAAAGCCTGACAATTTTCTTATTGGATCCAATTCAAGCGACAACTTGATATATCTTGTGGATTTTGGAATGATAAAGCAATATAGAAACCCTGTGACCAAACAACATATCCCATACAGGGAACGCAAATCATTGAGTGGGACAGCCAGGTATATGTCTATCAATACTCATTTGGGCCGGGAACAATCTAGAAGAGATGACTTGGAGTCATTGGGACATGTTTTTCTGTACTTTCTAAAAGGAGAATTACCATGGCAGGGTCTTAAAGCACCTACAAACAAGTTAAAATACGAAAAGATCGGCGAGAAAAAACAATCTACCTCAGTCCAACAACTTTGTCAGAAACTCCCAAAGCAATTTGCGGATTATTTGACTTATGTCAGAAATTTGAGGTTTGAAGAAGAACCTGATTACGATTATCTTATTTCTCTGATGGACTCTGTTCTTGTGGATATTGGTGAGGTTGATGATGGGTTCTACGATTGGATGAAGTTGAATGGGGGTAAAGGTTGGGATTGGAACAAGAACAAGAAGATAAACTTGAATGGTTATGGATCTAACAATCATGGCGCAAGAGACCAACATAAGTCTACAAAGACTCTGCGCCCAACGAGAAGACAATCACAGAACACTACTGGTAAATATGGATCCCAACAGGGTAACAGTGGCAAAGCTGATGAGAATACTCGATTACTGTCTGGACAACCAAATGGTCATTATGGAGTTCATTCATCTAATCGCCAACAACAACAAGCGAGTTTCATTGAACACGAAGGTGTATTTGATATTCTTCGAAAAGCATTCTGTTGTTGTATTTAAATTTCTCCATCTCTTATCGCTGAAGTTGGCTCTGATTTTATTTATTCCTTGCACGCTGTTTACTTCCAAAAGTTGATTGACTTTACATGCAAGCATGTGAGTTGACATGTTTTTTTGTTATTTTGATTACGGGTTGTTTCTTTTCAAACTTTTCGTTCATATTTGCTGGTATCGGTTTCATCAATGTATATTGGTCCGTTAATTTAATTTGAAGTACACCAAACATGACGAGCTAATGACAAGTGAAGCAAGTCTACGTAAGCTGCTTTCTTGTCATTTGCTTACTGTTCATGTATCCTCCGTAAGTGGTTAATGCAAACAAGCTGATGACAATCAACAAAACGGTCTGACGACTCAACTGGTCATTTCGCTCGTCGCTCCAAAATAATTTCGTGAAAAATAATTTGTTTTCTGATTTCACTTCCGGTTCTTCACCAGCTATCATTCTCCATATGCCAACATTCGAACTTGATGATAAGGTTCTCGTATACCAGGGAAACTTGTTATACGAGGGTAAGATTGTCAAGCTTTACTATCCGCTATCTAAAGTAATCAAATCTCGAAATGAGAAAACCAAAGAAGTGGTTGAGTCAAAACCAAACGCTAGATTTCCGAATGAGCTGAGCAATAACAAGGCATTTTTGGTTCATTACAAAGGATGGAAATCAAAATATGACGAGTGGGTTCTGCAGGACAGACTCCTTGAGATGAACAATGAGAATTTGCTCAAGATGAAACAACTTTTACAACAACAAAAGGAGGAAGCTGAGATGTTGGCTAATGGCAATGGGGCAGAGATCGCTGAAAGTTCAGCTTCTCAGAAGAAAGGAAAGACTAAATCTGGCAAGACTACTTCTGGAACGACAACTAACGGGAAAGAGTCCACACAGGCGTCGAAGAGAGCTGAAATCAGTGTAGAAGTTCCTGATAATATCAAATATTTGCTAGTTGTCGATTGGGAAAATACAACTAAAAAAAGACAATTGGTTAATCTTCCATCCGAATATCCAGTTTCACAGATTCTTGGCAAATATAGACAAACGTTGATAGAGACTAGAGGCGTTGGAAGTACTGCTGATGATCCACAACTTGATAACGAACTCGAGACTGTGGGCAGTCTGTCAATGTATTTTGACCGTGCATTGGGATCTATACTGTTGTACAGACAAGAACGGAGCCAATATGCCATGCTGTTGAGGAAATATGAGGGTGTTTCGTTGACGGAAATTTACGGGTTTAAGCATCTGTTGAGGTTGTGTTCGATTTTACCTAATTTGGTGATAAAAGCTGGAATGGACAAGCAGAGCATTGAGTTTATCCGGAGTTTCCTGGTGAAATTTTTGAAATGGTTGGATGAGAACAAGGGAATCTTAGATCTGGACGACTACGAGAATGATGTCCCAAATTACTGAGGAGCGAGCGACTCTCATTCACGCGCAAGTGCCAGAGCCAGGAGTGACCAGCTGAGTGTGAGATTAACAACCCTTCATAAATCAAATCTACATAACTACCAACTATCGACAGCAAACGACTGAAGTAAACTTACCTCGAATTACTGGTGAATTGTACGGTGCAAATAAATTATGTATTATTATTATATGTGATGACTTGTACAACTTGAACGACTTGCTTTGAGCGTGATTGTGCGTCTTCGGTCAAATGTATATCTCGTTGTTAATTATGGTGGCATTCAATTGACTTATAAGATCGTCCATTTTGAACTGACCAGATGTACTGTCTGTTTTTTTGGTATCAAAGCCCTTTTGAGCTACCACTGGAGAACTTTCCGGAGATGGAACAAGTGTGGTGGCTGAGGAACTAAACTCCTTCTTTTCAAGGAAAGAGAAAGTAGGCTTTTCGAATGACTGACTGGATAGTTTGTAACTATTATTGAGTGTATCATTCGAAGATCTCCGAGTAACGCACTGGGTCTGAGTTGAATGAAGTCCCAGATACTTGTTATCAAGAGTTAATAATGAACCATCATCGAGAGAAACCGTATCAACTATCTGACTCTTAGAAGCAGGGATTGCTGTTCCACATTCGTAGTTAGTGACATCAACATTGAAACTGTTTTTCAATGTGCCTTTGACCACTTGTGATCCCGGTGTCGACCCCGATCCCAAGTTTAAACCTTCCAAGTTCCATTGGATGATATTACCGTCTTTAGCGCTCGAATTGATGGTGTTGAAGTCGTTCCACTCCACGGAAGTGACTTGATCGAAATGACCGTTGAGGTTAGCAAGAGGCTTCATGTTTCTGATATCCCAGATCGTGAGATCATTGTTCATTCCTGCTGAACAGAGATAATTAGAGTCTTTAGCACACCATTTGACCATTGTGGCTTCAGTGTTCATACGGTGTGGGATGTAGAACGACGAAACAATACCCGATTGGGAAGAATGACTGTTTGCTCTCATGTCAAAAAGAGACACACCAAAATGGCCAGAAAGAGCCAATAAGCCGTCCTGGGTTGGGTTAGCGTGGAAAGAGGAAATGCCTTTCACTTTGTTTTTGAGAATAGGGAACGATGATCTCGAGGTATCCCAGAAGAACAAGTTCTCCTTGTACATCGACAGCATGGAGTTCTTGCTGCAAGAACGCCACGACTTAGGAGTCACGTCAAGTTGGTGAATGAGACTTGTTGGACGGTTACTGTTGGACAATCTGGTGAACTCACTAGTGGAGTCGATATGCTTTTCATGGTTGAATCTCTTGATGATCTCTGCGTGTCTGAGAGTTGGGCTTCTGATGTTAGGAATCAAAGTAAGATTGACAATTCCCTTGTCGTGTCCAGTAAGAAGAAACTCAAAACTGTCTTCGTCTTGACTATCTTCATCATCATCTAAAACATTATAGAGCCATTTGAGTGAGTAAATATTTGGTAGCGAGATAGAAGTAAGATGTGTCAAAAGCGTGTTCCTATCGGTGAGTTCGTAAATTTTCAAGTTTTCCGTGTTGGAATTTGCTCCGACTGCAACAAGATTTTTGTGAGCATCCACTGATGTGAGGTACTCGAATTCGTCCCATTGAGTTGGACTTTGGACTTCCCAGTAATCCGATTTGATTTTAGGACCGTTTTGGGCGAGTCTGCTAGAGAAAAACAGGTCATTGTTAACGGTAGTTCCTGAAAACTTCTTTTTGTTGAGTTGGTTGTTGAGTTGTAATAACTCGTCAGTGGCTGTAGAAGAACGGATCATTGAGCTAGCGAGTTAGCGGACTTAGATAATAAATGATTGAATGAATGAATGTGGTCGGTTTGATAAAAACTCTAAACATTTTGTAATGTTGAGGTAAGAACGGCGGAAAATCCATCTTCTTATATGTAAATGGGGTGGCTAGCCTACAAAAGTCCAACTCTGGCGACCGATGATATCTGGGGGAGGGCTGGATTTTTCAAACCCCCTAAAAGAATTGTGCGGAAAAATTTAAGAGATCTGCACAGCCAAGATCTGGTCCCCAGATAACAGAATTTGAAAATGTGATGAGATGGGCTTGATCCGGACAATGTGGGGGCTAGACGATCGAAATGGGCTGGTTTACCGTATAAGAGAGTTACTTGTATGAAACATGGGGTAACTTTACAAACATTGCTGATGAACAAAGATATAACTTGTAGGTAAGTCATCCATTACTAGGGATGATTGGAATGTTGATGACGTGATATTTAGATGGTGAGTTTGGCCCAATAGAAAATCGTCTTGTTTGTTACTAAAGATTCGAAAGAATTGATGGTATCTAAGTAATAAGCAGCGAAGACCACCAAAAAAGATGACTCACTGTGCTCGCAGCCCCACCATCATTCGCTTGCTCAACATCTCTACACCAACCCTATTCGCGGGGCTAAGTTGTGGCTCGGAGGCCGGGGAAATTTGCGTGGCGCATGATTAAAAATGCTCCCGCGAAAACCGGCCCGCCGCGCTACGTCTGGAAGGCAACGCACACACATCGGTGGCATTTTACATATCGGAAAATGCTGCGAAAAGCGGGTACGGTAAAACTGGGAAATGTGAGAAAAAAAACCTTAGTAAAAATGATTTTTAGATTACTCATATACTGATGTTGTCTTATAAATAACAAGTTATTTCTTTCCGCATAGTCAGATAGCATACTGAGATTTATACCTCAAAGTGATAAGAAGAAGCTCTCTATCATCCATAGACCAAATACTGTTGACATTTACCTTTCGAGGCTTGAAATTTCACATACCGTTTGGACTTTGACCATAGGGGCAAAACACATCACCGGAGGGCAAAAGCGCCAGATTACAAAACCTGTAACTACACAATTGGAAAAGAAATTACATAGCAGTTTTATTGAAAAGCTGAAGAAAAGAACAACATAACCTCGAAGATGTCTAGTCGTTCAAAGATCACTGTCAGGGTGATTGCGGCCGAAGGCCTATTCAAAAGAGACGTGTTTCGGTCACCAGATCCGTTTGCAGTTTTGACTGTCGACGGTGCGCAGACTCAGACTACCGAAACAGCTAAAAAAACGTTATCACCACATTGGAATCAGACGTTTGAATTCAATGTCACCGAGAATTCCATTCTTATTGTCCAAATTTTCGACCAGAAAAAGTTTAAGAAGAAGGACCAGGGATTTTTAGGTGTGGTAAACATCCGTGTGGGCGATGTCATCAATCTCAATGATTCGTCTAGTGAACAAACCGTTGCCGAAGAACTCAAAAGATCAAACTCCAACCTGGTTGTTTCAGGAAAGTTGATAATAACAATATCTCATAAAAACAGCAACAGTCTGAGAGATCCAAGAGACCCAACCAACTTTGCCTCAGCTTCCACTACAAACAATTCGAATGTTGCTCATTCTCACACTCCTTCATCGACAACTGTGTCATCGTCTACCGCTTCTACTCCTAGACACAACATTGACCATTCCAACATCAACAGTCAATTCCCAGGTTCGGCTGCTGCTGCCGCAATTTCATCGAATAACGCGGGCACTTCTTCGACTTCGAGACCTCCAGCAGCACAAAGACAGTTTTCATCTTTTGAAGATCAACTTGGAAGACTGCCACCAGGATGGGAGCGCAGAACCGACAATTTTGGAAGAACGTATTATGTCGATCATAACTCTAGAACCACCACCTGGAAGAGACCAACGCTGGACCAATCTGAAACTCAACGGGAGCAAGAAAGAGAGAGAAACAGAGAACAGGAGAGAAACCAATACAGAAACAGAACTTTACCAGAGTCCACCTCGCAAGTAGACCAGGCTGCTGCAATGACAATGGCAGCAACCGGTGCTACCAGCCCAGGTCTTGGCGAATTACCTCCTGGATGGGAACAAAGATTCACTCCTGAAGGAAGACCATACTATGTGGATCACAACAGCAGAACCACTACTTGGGTTGATCCAAGAAGACAGCAATTCGTCAAGAGTTTCGGTAACAGTGGCGGTTATAACGCACAAAGACTCTCTGCCATGGGTCCACTTCCTAGTGGTTGGGAAATGAGATTGGCCAATACTTCCAGAGTGTACTTTGTTGACCACAACACCAAAACCACCACTTGGGATGACCCAAGATTACCATCGTCTTTGGATCAAAATGTTCCTCAATACAAGCGTGACTTTAGAAGAAAGTTGGTGTACTTTAGATCTCAACCTGCACTTAGAATTTTGCCTGGACAATGTCATATTAAGGTGAGAAGAGAACATTTAATGGAGGATGCTTTCCGTGATGTTATGAGACAAACTCCAGAAGATTTGAAGAAGAGATTGATGATTAAGTTTGAAGGTGAAGAAGGTTTGGATTACGGTGGAGTTTCTAGAGAATTCTTCCAACAACTCTCACACGAAATGTTCAATCCGTTCTATTGTTTGTTCCAATATGCCTCGAGTGATAACTACACTTTGCAAATCAACCCTAATTCCGATGTTAATCCTGAGCACCTTAACTACTTCAAGTTTATCGGTAGAACCGTTGGATTGGGTGTTTTCCACAGAAGATTCTTGGATGCTTTCTTCGTTGGTGCTATGTACAAGATGATGTTGCACAAAAAGATTGTTCTTCAAGATTTGGAGAGTGTCGATTCTGAGATGTACAAGTCATTATGTTGGATGCTGGATAACGACATAACTGACATCATTTACGAGTCCTTCTGTATTGAGGAAGACAGATTCGGTGAAAAGGTCATTATTGATTTGAAGCCAAATGGAAGAAACATTGAGGTCACCAACGAAAACAAGCGCGAATATGTTGAACTCAAAACTGAATGGATCATTTCCAAGCCTGTGGAGAAGCAATTCAAAGCATTTATGGATGGTTTCAACGAACTCATCCCACAAGAATTGGTTTCTGTGTTTGATGAGAGAGAATTGGAATTGTTAATAGGTGGTTTGGCAGACATTGATATCGAAGACTGGAAGAAACATACAGATTACAGAGGTTATCAAGAAAGTGATGAAGTCATCCAATGGTTCTGGAAGTGTGTCAGTGAGTGGGAAGGAGAACAAAGAGCGAGATTGCTACAATTCACCACCGGTACTTCGAGAATCCCTGTCAACGGGTTCAAGGACTTACAAGGTTCTGATGGACCTAGAAGATTCACAATCGAAAGAGCTGGTGAACCTACTCAACTTCCAAAGTCACATACATGTTTCAACAGAGTCGATCTTCCACCATATAAAGATTATGAGAGTTTGAAGAAGAAGTTGACCATTGCTGTTGAGGAAACCATTGGTTTTGGTCAAGAATAGAATTCATGAAATGATACAATCTTTTTTTTCAAAATCAGCTGGTTTGTTGTGAAATTTTCTGCTTTAGTACCTTGAGTCTTGACAAACTTGTTTTCAAAAAGCAATTAGCTACTTCCATATAGTGGTAGTTTTGAAGCTTGCAACTTAATGTTCCGTTTTTATCTATTATCGTTTTTATTTTATTGACTCATGTTTTGCTCTCATATTTGAGTCGAACGTTTCCTAAGCTTGTCATTTTTCGATCCCTTGGACATTGCAATGATTTGTTTTTACCCTTTTTATGCCACCATTTTTGTTAACAAAAATTTGATGCCATGATAGCATTAGCATCTATAACAAATGACAGGTCAAACTAGTCATTTGTAATCAAGTCAATCATTTATAGGGTTGTATATGTTAAAAGATGACTGCTATTGTATGACGAAAGGTTAAAGTAAGTTGTGAGCGAAGTTAACGAATTTACTCGTTACTCACTCAGTTGCTAGCTACCCAATTAATCATTTACTCACTACTTGCTTCACTAGAAGTTGGCTGGTCATTGATTACAGTATGATTACTCGAAAAATTTGTTAAATAAATGTTTGTGTTCTTGGAGACACCATTCTGACTGAACGGGCGACAAGTTGCCATCCCACAGATATGATGTACTATGATGCACGCGCCTTAATGGCTATTTGATATACCCTCTAGTTCCCCACAGATCTCTTCCGGAGTTCTTGACAAAACGCCTGTCCCTCCACAAGTATACTAGAATGTATCGAGAAAATTCTAACTAGACCTGCTAGACAAGCAATCAGGTTGCTTGGGAGAACTAAAGGGAGAAGTACAACAATGAGAACAGAAACAGAAATGTTATTTTGATCTCAAAATGTACCTTTCTCTTTCTGATCTAGTGTTGGTTGATAATGCTTTACTTAAGAAGAGAAATCGAGTCGAGTAATTTAATTTTCAGTCGAGATTGTCCATTATAAATAATTTTTTTTTGCTATAGGTAGTGCGAAAACCAATCAGGTAGCATTGAGTTATTATATGTATATACGTGCAAATGTGTCTCTTATGCTAAATAATGGTACTTATTTCTGTCATCATCGTCTCTGGCCAGGTAATCCTTCTCGATCAATTCCTCTATCCTGTGTTTGATAAACGAGGGTTGCGGCTTGAATCTGTTGATCAACTGCCTGATGACCTCGTGAACCAATTCTTGATGATTTAATTCTCTTCTTGCTTTCATAATTCTCACAATGGCGGCTTCGGTCTCTGCAATTCTTGATTTATTAATAACCTCCATAGTCTCTGATCTCTGGGTGTCGTCTTCTAACTTTGAGCCGGATGAAACTGTCAAGACTTTGATTTTCGTTTGGGGTGATTTGAACTGTTCGTTAATTGAAAACACATCAGTCGGTGCTATATCTTTAGACATTGGCTTTTTCTTTAACAAACGGGACCTTGAAGCGACCGAAATCGATTGTAAATGTCTAATAAGGTCTGATTTTGGTATCTGTGTAAGTTCATGGATTTCTTCGAAAGTGTATTCTTTTTTCGGCATGTCATCTTTGAAGCATGTCAAAATGATAATTGCAGCAAAAGTTGCCAAATTCACCTCATACGTTTTCTTAGGATAATGCATTCTGATATCAACTGTTCCAAAGTTCGGAGCCCAAGTCAAATTTCTTCCATTGTGTTTCGTAGAGTAAAATTCCTCGTATTTTTCTCTTAAAATCTCCAGCTCTGCCGGATACTTCACTTCAGAAAGAGATCTGTTTATAGGCATTGGCCAATAACTAGTTGTAAGAACGGAAACATCCATTTGTAACTTTTTACCATTATTCACTTTTCTAACAGTTTCATCACCAGCAATGAACCCTGAAGTGAATTCTGTGGAAAGCTCTTGAGAAATCTTAATATCCTTGAACATACCTTCAAACCTTGAAGTGAAGGAAGACCCGATCTCTTGTTTCAACTTGGTTATCATACTCATTTCAATATCATTTGAGATGGATTTCTGTTGTAAAAGTCTTCTTGCCAGATGGTTTTTATAGTATTTCTCAAACACATCTTTATCTTTGATGAATCGGAAAACCACAATCGATTTATCAAGCAGGCCCTCAACTTCTTCTTGAGGTCTATCTTTGAAAGATTTCTTGATTCCATCATCAATAAACAACGATAGGTATTCAGCGGTCTTGTTATCGATGTTCAAAAATGTAGCAAATGAAGATTCAATTTCCCTAACAATTCCAGTGTTATTTTCGAATGAATTTTTTATCAACAAATCATATTTTTCCTTCAAATTCAAGAAATTCTGGATCCATTTAACCGCAAACTGTGTGGCATTTTCCTTATTGCTCTTCTTTTTGACTGCTTTCTTCTCTCCGTTCGGTGTTTCACCAGTCTCTTCATCACTCTGTTTTTTCTGCTCAGCTTCCAATTCCTCTTTAGTCTTGCTATTCAGTTCCTCACAATTGAGCGCCACAATTGTTCGTAGCTGTCTTTTAAGCATTTCATGTTCAGAGTCAACTCGACTCACAAGTTTGAATAATGATGATAAAAGATTATAATTATCATCATTGATCCATACTTTCAGACCGTCGTTTTCCAACTTCATGATAGCTTCCATGTTTCTCGTGATCAGGTCGTTATCCATGAGTTCAATAAGCTTTGGGGCCGTGACGTCAGGAAGATACAATTGAATTCTAACCTCTTCATCTTTGCTCAACTGCATTGCATTGTCGATGTAAATGGTTCCGGATTGTTGAATGAGTAATTCGTTAGCTTTGCTTTCAAAATAATCATGACTAGATTTCATCAAAACGGGTTCAAAATACCTCAAGTAATAGTTCTCACCATATGAACTTGTATCAGTAGAATCCATTGTAATGGTTTCGGATAATGAACTAAACATGTAAATAACGGCTTTAATGATAAACTTATCAATGATTTCACCATGTCTGCTTTTGTTGATATAACCAATAATAATGTCAATCACACGTGAACCGATTTCGTTGTTGTTATATTTGATGACCGAATCTCTGAAAACTTTGAGTCCCACATCATAAACTAGTGGTAAATGAAACTCTTTGGCATAAACTCTATCCAAATACATCAAGACATCACTGATCATACGCATGCTCAACAAATGGTCTTCCCATATGTTATTGAGGTAAAGCAAAAATGCACGGTCATCGCCTTTGTTCAGGCTCGCAAGAAGGTTGACTCTAGCCTCATCAAGAAGGAACTCCTTAATAGTTTGTTCCACCTTATCATAAAGCAATTTACCTTGCTTTCTCAGGACCAGGTTGTAAGCCTTACGATACAACTCTTCAAATGACAATTTGGAGGCATTTTTGTGTTGAATCTCTTTAATTGCGTTGTGGATTACTTGCCATGACTTATCAAAATCAACTTCTCCAGATACAATTTTTTTGGGAGGCCGGATTTTCGTCCTACTTCTTACTCCAGCTGAGTTTGACGGTAGCATTCTGTCAATTAGTGTGTGGCTGTTGATAGTTTCCAAAGGGGCATTCCCTAGCGCTGGTTGGTGGTATCGGATTTTGTTTATGATCCTTATGATCACATCAAAATAGTCCTTTCAAAAATTGGATCTAGATAATTTTTTGGGCTATTGCGGAATTTAGAAGGAGGTTATGAAGCCCGGAGAAATACGTTTTAAGAAGAATTTAGGAGTTTTCTTGGGTTCAAGTTTACAAATTAGAAGTTATTCTGTAGGGAACGCAAGTACTCAGGCATATTTCAATTTATTTTCCTAGGAAATCACCATAAAGATGGCCTCAGATATCTTAGATGTCCTCAATATAAAGGAGGAGACGAGAATTCAAAGTCAACAACAGAAAACTAAACAGAGACAAAGAGACACGGAAAATGCAGAGTTTGGATCAGTTAACAAAAAACGTAAAGGTGGAGCTATGGCTCGTGAACTATACAATTTGATAGGTTCGAATTTGCCACCGGTGGCAGTGGAAAACACGATCAAGTTCAAAGACAAAATTAAGAGTGGAAAAGCCTCGCCTTGGGTTTGGGCTCCATTCAAGAGTGGCGCACGTACTGACGATTTAGAGTTACACCATTGGGTTAAAGGACCGATTCCTGATCAAGACTCTCGACTTCCATATACATTTGACAAGTACAACACATCCTTGGACATACCCACGTTCACGGAAGAAGAATATAACGAACTTTTGTCGGATCTAAGCGAGGATTGGGACTATGAGGAAACGAAATATTTGTTCGACTTGGCTAAAGATTACGATCTCAGATGGGCAGTGATAGCAGACAGATACGAAGATCGATCAGAAGATAAGACAAGAACAGTTGAAGACTTGAAAGAGCGGCTATACAGTGTTTCTGCCAAAATTCTTAATAGCAAGACTGATGGACCAAAAGATGTCAACCTCATCAAAAGTCTCGAGGCCTTTGACAAGAATAAGGAAGTGGAACGTAAACAATACCTGAACAGATTGATTCACCGTGCACCAACAGAAATTGCTGAGGAAGAGTCCCTTGTCATTGAAGCCCGTAAGTTTGAGTTGGCTGCCAAGAAGATGTTGATGGAAAGAGCTCAGCTTTTACAACTTTTGGACTCTCCACAGTCATCTGCTTCTATAGAACAATATTTGACATCATCTGGACTCACTCAGTTATACAATTCGCTTATGACTGTGGACAAGTCTAAGAAAAGGAAACCTGAAGTCCCAGTTGCACCTCAACTTGGTCCAAATGCCATTCCACACACTCAACAGATTCAACAAGCTCAAGCTCAAGCGCAAGCACAGGCACAATCACGTGCGCAGAAATCGCAGGCTAAACAAGGCAAAAGGGCAAAAGAAGTCACTCCAGTTTACCAAAAGGGCGACGTCAAGTTGCAAGGTCAAGCAAAAGATCAACTTCAGCCTGTCCTTCAAGCAAAGTCAGAAGTCCAGGAGCTTTTGGAGTCCAAATTATCAGAAGAAGACATGGAAGTTTATGGTCTGAAGTTCCACGAAGAAAAAATCCAACCTGGTGTTTATATTCGTTCGCAAAAGCTTTCGACTTTTAAACCTTCTGTTCAATCAAAGGTCATTGAAACGCTAAACGAATTGGGAATTGCTCCAAAACCAACCTTACCAACTTACAATGTTTGCACCAAATTTGATAAGTTGTTGCAAAGCATTGCTAGTTTGATTGATTTGAAGAAACAAACTGATAAAATAAGTGCAGAAGTTTCTTTGATCAAGAGTCAAAAAGGATTACAGTGAAGGTGGAGCCGGCCTATTATATTCACTACTACATCTATGTATGGTTAGTTTAATGTTGTACATTATCAAACGCAAAGTTCTTTTGTTATTCTTCTTTAATTCTCATCTCTCCAAGTTGATGGCGTCACCAAATTTAGCATAAAGCTGTTTTTTCAAGTCATTGAGTTGTTCGTCAATAGCTTCGATCTTGGTTTCAAGTTCTGATATACTTCCATCCAACCGTTCCTGATCTTTCTCCAATCTTTCCACGATTTCCGATTGTTTTAGCAGGACAAAGGAATCCGCAACCTTATAATTCAAACGCTCGTCTTCGTCTATAAGCTCAATCTCCATGGACAAGTCGTCAATGTATTCTTTCTCTTGCTGGTATTCTTCCAACGTAGATGATAGCACGTCTCTTTGGGAGATGAGAGTGGAAAACTTATTGATTTTCTGCTGATCCTCCCAAGTAACTTCGGTAGTGTTTTTCTGTCCTTCAGGTAAGAGTTCCATGGTTGAGTTGATTAAAATGTACTCAAGGCGTAGTCACTGGACTAGTTTGATATCGTTATGGATTTGTCGACTTGAGTTTTGATTTTTTTTCTTTGGAAAAATGCGCGACGCCAGAAAAAGTCGATCGACTTGAGAGAAATATTAAGGACGCGTCAAAGTTAATCAACTCAAATCATATTTCGATAACCAAAGCGACGTTTCTTTTCTATCGGCCACCACGATGTCTAGTGTAGGAAAGCTACAGAAGACAGAAAATGAGTCATCGCAAGAGCTATTGAGACAGTTTTTGTTGGACTCCAAATCATTTACTCAACTGGTTTCGAAAAACAAGTTCCATTCGATAGTCAACACACGATGTAAAGGTCGCATTTCAGAGCATATGGAATCACAGCTTTACAAACTACTGGCACATCAGCACCAAAAGGCGTCTTTTAATCGGGTTGGTGCTAGTTTGCAAAGATTAGAGCTAGCGGAACCTTACGATCCTGAAAATGAAGATAATGTTAATCTTGGAGATGAGAATCTAAAAGCTCTCATAGAGTCTATGGACCGGCTAAATGACACAATAGACACAGAGATAGAACAATTGGAAAACAAGGCTGAAGAAGAACTCGCTAAATTGAACGAACTGATAGATCAAATGAATGATTTGAGATATGGAACGATAGATTTCAATTCTTCTATAAACAGTCTACAGCAGGATTTGGAACGATTCGAAAAGAAACTGTTGCAACTCGACGAATAAATCAATCACTTTATATGTGCGCGTGATTGTCCATGACATCGGGGACTTCAATGTCTCCTTTTATGTATTTATAACTTTCAAACTTCCAGTTCAGTGCTAATGAAAGATGTATCATGTAGCTGTTTCCACTGGTTGGTGCGATTGCTCCTGTAATCTTGGAGTCTTTGATGTAAATTAGCTTGGTTATGCGAGAATGTAGAAGCGCCATCGAACACATAGTACATGGCTCATGTGTAGTGTACACGTGATAGTTCAAACAAAGGTAGTTGTTTGGCGAGGTATCGTTATTGAGGGCCTTCTGTTTTCTGAGTTCAAGCTCATCATTAGCTATTTGTTCAATGCAATTCATTATTGAATGCTTCATTGGATTGGAATCACAGCGGGTATCTGTTTGGAAAGCCATGATCTTGTCTGATTTAGGATCCACAAATATGCTGACGGTGGGTATTTTGTGGTCATCTGATATGGAACATGATTTTTCTGCAATTTGTTGAATGTACTTCATATCAATTTCAGGTTTGAATTCTCGATAACTTTCGTTGAGCTCTTGAATCAACGGGTTTCCCTTCCAAACGATGGGCCAATATTCATCAGACCATTTCTGATTGAGTTCTTTGTCAAACGGTTTATTCACAGGGATGGAGGCCGAATCAATAACCACTTCATCAAGTGGTTTCGTCAGAGCAAGAGAAAGTATTTTTTTCAAGTGTTCAACTTTGAAAGATTCACAATCACACAGCAAAACTTTTAAACAGTCTTTGTCTCCACGTTTTATCTTGACAAACCGTTTCAAATGTTTCAGGCTGACAGAGGTATTTTGAAGTTCGTTCTTAATGACAGTGTTGATTTTCGGTGAGTCTTTTGGCTCAATATAGGTGATCCAGTGCTCACAAAGTATAGGTTTCCAAGACGTCTGAACTGGCTGTATTCTTTGGAACTTCCCGTGGAACACTAGAGTCTCGTAATCGAGGTCAAACTTCTTGTTGATCTCCTTGCTCATTTTGCATTAGTGAGTAGTCAGATGAGAGGAGGAAAGCAGGACCCCTTAACTCGTAAATTTTATTTTGAAAAGTTTTGATTCTCATGACTAGGTCACGTGATAGGGAAAGTGAAGAGCAGAGTATTGGATTCAACGGGATGTTGTGGTAATCTTTTCCATCGCAGAGAAGAGAGTCAGTTTAATTTACAGGAGTAGAATATTAGAGGGTCAGTCAAATTTTATGAGCACTAAAAGGAGTTGCGCAACTCGTTTCACTCGTGACAAGATCAGTTAGCATAGTACAAAGCTCTTTCACCGCCTTGAACGCGTCTTTTAATTTTCAGATAATCAAAGTGGTGAAACCACCTGAACACATCGTCCAACACCAACCACCCATGAATTTGCGCCAATACCTGCAATTACACTCTCCATGCTGGTATGTTGATTATTTATCTGTGGCAGGAGGGATTTTTGCTAAAAGATTCGAAACTTTCACCGAGTCTATCTACTTGACAGAAAATAAACAAGTTAGTCGGTTTGATCTAGGTAGTTTTTGTTGCAAATACCAAACACATCATGAGTTAATTGATGAGATTGTTGAGTTTTTTGTTGAGAATAAGGTCAGAAATGCACTGACTTCTGGCTATCAAAGTGGATCCGAACTCGATAATGTGTCTAATAAACTGGCCTGTACTGGGGTTAACTCAACGGTAAATCTTTTGAAAGGGCCCGAATTCAGGATTTTGCATCAAGTAATAGGAACCAAGGAATTTGTTCATCTGATTCTCAATTTTTCTGCATTTTCCACCGAGACCAACTTGCTTCTATGGGGACCTCTAGAGACCCGAAAGTATGACACAGTTACACACAGGGCTGTTGTCAGTGTTGGTCGGATGCTCAATAGTGAGACTTTTATGCTTCATCATTGGAACCCGTTGCCCAAAACCCATAAGGAGCTGCTCAAGCTGATTTATGGTCCGCAATTAAACAAAAATGTACCAAGAAGATACAGAAGAATCGGAATTCTACTCAAGATTCTCATAGTTAACAATGAAAACCACCAATCCAAGTATCCATACATTTTTGATTCTATTTGTCCTGCTAAAACGAAATCGCTGCCTAAACTGAATAATTTGGAATTGGCAATCGATAAGAAGAAAGTAATTCGTTTTGTTATTGTTATCATCGAGAAAGTGTTCCCGCTGGAAATTCTTGGATCCAATTACAACAAATCTGTTTTATTCACCAAAATTGCGCAATTTCTCAATAGTAACTCAAAGGAATCAATCAAAGTCGGGGAACTGACTAAAAAATTCAGATTGAACGATGTTGTCTGGATCAAACCTGCAAAATCTTCAGTAATGACCAAGTCCGAATACATAAGAGCGCAAACAATGTGGAGGACTTTTCTGTATTGGGTTTTTGACAAATTCATTACAAAGCTTGTTGGCTCGTTTTTCCATGTCACGGAAGCATCACAATCAACTGAATTATTCTATTACAGACATGATACTTGGTCAAAGATAACCAAACAGTTCAAAGATTTCTATTTCAATAAATATTTGAAGGAGTCCAGAAAATCACAGAACAACTTGATAAGTTTTGTTGCAAATGAAGACTACATCAGCAAATTGAAGTTATTGCCCAAACCTAACGATTTCAGATTTATCGCATCACCTTTCAAAGGGATAGGACGCGAGCGATTTGAGTATTTCCAAATTATCAGCAAAGAAGTTAAAACAGTGAGCATGATACTCCAATCGAAGAGAGTCCGCAATTCCATTCGCTCTGTCAGTGAGTTTTTCCCCAGAATCCATCTTTACAAACAAAAACTTCTTAAACTCTACGGCCAGCTTCCAAAGATCTACGCGTTCAAGTTTGATATTAAAAGAGCTTACGATTCAATTTCACGTGAAAAAGCTTGCGAAATTGTGGACAAGTTGTTGTCAGGACCAGATGAAACCTTTACTTTGAGGGAATTTTATAATCTACACCCAGGAAATGATCCATATCCCGGCATCAACTCAACCGCAAAAACTGTGACAATCTTATCCCCAACTGCTAGGAGCGACAGTCTCATGTTGGATAGAAGCAAAGCTGTTGTGATGAATAAACGTGACGTTCTCAATGTGGTCAATTCACAGCTCAATCAAAGTGCGGTGTTCTCGGATTCAAGAACTTTCCATCGTAAAGATGGTTTATTCCAAGGTTTTCCATTATCTGGTATTCTTTGTGAAATCGTTCTGGACGCATTGGTAGATCATCTCTATTCATTCAATAAATCGGGTGAAACTCTTGAGATAGTTCGGTTAGCTGATGATTTCTTGCTGCTTTCTCCAAACCCTGAAGTGATAAGTTCCTACAAAAAGTTGGTTAACAGAGAAATACCTGAGTTCAAAGTTGGCATCAATAGAAAAAAATGTGTCATTAGCTCAGATTCTCTGGAGTTTATTGGAACTACTATTTGTTTGAAAGATTTGACAGTATACAAAACTGCGAATTCCTATGATTTATCCAGAATCAGTGCAAACACGATACACCAGTTATATCAGAAATTGTTCGTCTTGTTCAAACAAAGACTCCACAATGGCTGTTTTGATGTCAGATACAACGAAATTGGTCCCCTAGAAGCAAACATTGCAAGTTTGTTCGAATCGATTATGATACGTTTTCGAAAATCCTACAAGTTTGTCAAAAACCCTGGCGAATTTAGCATTTTGCGATTCCAAGAGTTCATTGACTCTTTAAAACAAGAAGTAATGAAGAAATTGGGTACCTCATTATTCGATAGGGAATAATTTTCTATTTCTTTGTGTCAACTATATCATTGGATTGAATTGACCTTTCAAATTGTCTTCATTCTTCTTCTCTCTCACCCTTTCAATTTCATCGATTCCTCCGCTTTTCTTGAGCTTTTCATTACCCACGAAATCTCCTAATTCTTCTTCGAATTGGTCCATATTCAACATCTCTTTTTCTTTCTCTCTAACCTTCTCTGCCTTAATAATAGCCTCGACTCTGGAATCATGGTCTGGTTTTAAATTTTGCACCTCGCTCATCAACGCATTCCGCATGTCGTTAACAGAAAGTGATGGGTCTGTTGGTGGCAGAGCAATGGTAGCTCCTTTTCCAGAAGGTCTACTCTTCTCCAATTCTTCACAACATTTGACAATCAAGGCATACGTTTCATCAGCAGAATTCAAATCTTCCTCCAATAAATGGATGATGGTTTCTTGTTCTTTGAAGAACTCTTGTTCCTCTAAAACAGCAGTAAGTTCTGCTTGCCATCTGGCATTCCAATTCTTTCTTTCGCTCGACATATAACGCATCAAAGAACTCAAGTTCGACTTTGTTGTCTCCAGCTCTTTTTGAACATAAACCACCTGTTTTTGAGTTGGCTTGCTTCCTCTTTTGCTTATATCTAGCTTTAGTGCCTCTATAACATCCTGAAGATCGTCGATTCTAGTAACCAAACCCTCACACTCAGAGCTGACTTTAGTTTTGCAATGGTCCATGTATGGATTGCTGATGACACCTTCTGGGGAAAGACTAATACTTTGGAACTGTTCCACAAGCTGAACAGCATCGTCAATAGACGTTATGAGCTTCTGTTTCATATTTTTCTGCAACTGACGAGCTCTCAAGAGATCAAGTCGAATATCCGAAATTTCTTTCCGGATATCAGGTAAAATATCGTTGGCACCACGAACATCAGAACTTGGAGATGGTGAAGGAGCAATTGACGAGAGGGAAGCAGACGATTGAATCTTCTCTATTTTTTTACTCAACAAATCTTCAACTTTAGTCAACTCGTTCTTCAACATCTCACTTTGAGCCTCCATATGTTTCATCATGGAAGTGGTAACATCAGGTTCGTATAATGACAAAACCGCAAATTCTTTGATTTCATTTGGATTCTCCAATTCGTACGAAACACCATGAGCATCATCTTGTATATATATGGCAGGGAATGTAGGTTCTGTAGGTGTATAGCCGAATTTCTGTGAAAACAAAACTCTAAGTTTTGCTACTGTTGTCGGTAGCACAAGCTCTACTTTCTTGACTTGATTTCCAAGTTTCAAATAAATGAGATTTGTGCCAGTGACGTGAGGTTTACCAACATTGGTCTCTGATACAGACTCCTCATTAATATTCATGGTACCAGTGATGTCGTCAGGAGATGCAGTAAGTTGTTGATGGATTTTTGACTTTCGTATGTTTTTGGAAACTTCTGCTTGTAATGGGCTGCTTGGAGGTAAAGGATGTGAAGCAATTGAAAAATCAGTAGTATCAGATGGGACTGGGGAGTTTTTTGGAGAAGTTGCATTCATCGAAAGAATCTTCGCTGTTTGATAGGCAGAGAAACGTTTAGATGCTTTTCTCATTAATGAATGATTTTTTTGCAATCTACTGATTGCATCGTTACCATTTTCAGATGTGACAGGGGATACTGGTCCATCTAATGAGGACGATGAAGGAACAGAGGCCGGACCAGAAACAGACCTTTCTTTTCCTTGTTGCTTGCGTGCTTCGGAGATTTCTTGTGCTTCAGCTTGCTTTTCTTTCAAAATTTTCATCAGCTCCGCAACAATTTGTCCAACTTTTGGTAGAAACATATCCAAAGTTTTCTGAGATGGTTCTAAAATCAATGAATCTTCCAAAACACGTCTCAATAAATTTGGTATATCTTTAACGTCAGATGTATCGACTCCACTGGAGACGTAAGATCTGCGAAGCGCTTTGAAATCATCACCAACTTGTACAAATTGAGTTGAAACGTCATTGACTGAGGCTGTTTTATTAGCCCAAGCAGTTAAGGATTGCAAGAGTGCTTTGGTTGATGTTAAAAGTTGTGCAGTTGCTGCGGGAATACTAGATGGTGTCTATCAAAGCAATTGTTAGTAGTTTTGGTGAGAGTAATCATAGTAATTGAACTTACGGAACGGGTTTTTCGCAGAGGAGACTTCCCTGCACTAGAATGAGCCGGCGATGATGTTGTTGACGATGACATGTCTTGTTGCCACCGGTACGCTTAGCGTGTTTTCGAGCTTTGTTATATTGGTTTGATGAAATTTTGATCAAGCGTAGATATTTATTTATTTGTTCAAAATCATAATAATGGCTCGAGGTGTGAGGCGTAGAAAATATCCCCAAAAAGAAGTGCATTGTTTTTTGCTCCGTAAAGGAGATGATTCACCAACAATCTAAATGGATTCAAGCCAGCTTGATCTGTTCATCTTTTTCAAGATAGCTATTCCAACCAATGAAGTCAAATTGGGCCTGTTTGACTCTACTCACTCCCTTATTCAGTGCTCCGTTTGCCGGTGGTTACGTAAGCAGGAACTTTTTTTTTTTTTCGTGCCACCCACAATACGCGTACCCTCTATTCAGAGGAGACTGATCTCTCCTATATTTCTCCCCAAACTGCCCTTACAACACCATTACAGCAAAACATCTCGTGTATGTAACCATGGGAGGTCTGGAAGTCCCTGACTCGCCGGAGTGGGTGGATGAGCCGCTTACATGGGAACATATTATAGATTTAGAGGTGAGCATAATTTCATAAGAAGGAAAAGTAACGTTTACTAACAAAGCACTAGGAACAACGAATAATAGACTCTGAGAAGCAATTCAGTCGCCAACACAGTATATTGAAACAACTACAGCCCCAGACTCACGAATTCAGTTCTATTCCCTTCACTACTGCACGCAAAACCCGTACACATGCATTTTGTCAAAGACATGTGTACACCGCTGATCTTGCTGAGTATTTGAACTTGGCTTCACGTTCTGAGCTTGATCACCAATCAAAGAAGGGACGGTCAGATAATGAGATATTATACATGTTAAACAGGAAATATGCAAAAATTAGGAAATTTTACCAACGACACCAGCTCGCCAAACATAGATTCAAGAAGAAGAACTTTTCAATATATCTGGAAGATTTCAAGCGATATCAGGCTTCTAGACGTGATGGTACATTTTCTTATGAGGCATATGAGGACTCATTGGCTCACTCGGGAGACCGCAGACAGCTAGAGCGACTACAAAAACTCAGTTTGGAGATAGTCAATACGACTGAAGAGGAGGAAGATCATTCCGAGTCTGAACAAACAAATTCCAAAAAACAGAAGAAGGTTCAATCTCTGGAGACTGCTAACGATCGACGAGAATCAACCGCGCATGTGTTAGATGATGACAAGGAAAATACACCAACACTGAGACATGATAAACACCATCAATCGATCAGAGTCCCTTCAACTTCTCCAATTCTGGCCGATGAATATTCAGATGACAGCGATTCAGTCTTTCCAACCACTTCAAACCGAAATGTACACGTTGTCGAATCTCTTGATTCTGATGATGCTCAAGAGGCCCCATTGACACCTGATACGACTAATGACCTTGATGAACAACCACAACATGGAACAGAAACACAAAATTCACTTGCACAATCAACGGAAACGCAAGACCTAATCGCACAGTCAACAATTAATCCAACACTGTATTCCACTAGCTCAAGAAGAACGAGAAGACACAAATTTTCCCAAGATCACGTTTATGTCACCGATACTGCAGTCCATTTAGGACTATCCACTGTTTACGATCTCAATGACATGTATGACAATGGTAATACTTACGATCAAATTATTGAGTTTCTCGAAACTGTCTATTCCAAAAAACGACAGGAGAGAGAACGCAGAGACATTGGTTATGGACCATTTTTCAAGTCTTCGTTTAGGGCTTATCTTGAGGGTGAGACGAAAAGAATCATCGACACTGGCTTTCAGCCCAAGCTTTCTGATAATGCAACAAGCAATCACTTTCTTTCTTCTGATGAAGAGTACATTTTGGCTGAACAAGAAGAGCAAGAAGAGCAAGAATCACAGGAAGCCGTCTTTTCCAGTGATGATAAAATCGTGCACACTTCTAGAACTGAGCCCGAGGATGATGCAGAAATTCATTTCCGTAAGCGAGTGATGAAGAAAAGTAAAGCATTGAAGGGTGTTTTGCCGAATTCTTTCTTCACAATCAATTCTCGTTTGAACTCTAGCAATTCGTTCAGTCCACAGCCTAAAAGTAAACAACTTGATAGACCTGGTTTGGCCAGAAAGAAGACAAAAAAACCAAAATCTATTACTGGTCGTGATGAATTCAACAACTTCTTGGTTCCAGATGAACATGTTGAACTTGGAGATGTCACGGACCATTTGGGTATTCACAATGTCAGGGAAAGCTCTCCAGAAGTACTAGATGTTGAAGAGGTTAGTTTATTGTCTTCAGCTGAGTCCGACAATTCGGATGTTGAACCACAATTTAATGACACTCCCGTGTTTTCACTTGATATGGATGATGAAGCAATGGAGGATCGTACTGCAGGAATCAACTTTATGTTGAACACTGGCGAATCAAAGAAGCGGAAACGCACTGGGCGTACGAGACCTAGAATGACTCAGAGACCAAAGCTTGCAGCAAGGTCTGCACATTATGGCAGGTTTGAACCTTCACACACATACCGCAAGCGCAACACCAATCATTCAAAGATTCGTACCTCTGGATTCCAAACTCATTTCGATTCCACAGCGAAAGAGGATGAACTTCAACCTATTCCAGTGTATGACATCGAACAACTGAGCGATTCGGAAGTTCCAGATTTTGCGAACGGTACAGCCAGTTCGAAAAAACAAGATCGCCCTTCAAAACTACACAACCATGTTTCCCACGGGAGGTCCTCTTCGACTGTTGCAAGAGGAAGGGGAAAAGTTTCCAGTGACGTTGATCGCATCCCTCACAATTCAGCTTACAGAACTACTAAGAGTCTACAGTCAAAAGGCCAAACCAGCATTGGAAGCTTCATGAATGAGTCCATGCGTTCAGATCCCAGATTTTATTATGGAAGAGATAGAATTGTAGGTACTGCCCAATTGGAGACCACCAAGCCAATTGCATCTTTGAGTGATGGGTCAATCAAAACATCTGTTGTGCAGCTTGCTTCTCCCAAACCCTCCGCGAGCAGTTATGAAACTGCCATTGACAAACTGGAAAAAGAAGCTTCACAAGCCAACTATCATAACTTTGATCGCCTGTCAACTGCAAGTTACCAGGGACTTGAACTCAAACCAAACTCTATTATTTACTCTACTCTTTTCATGGAATGCTTGAATGAAGATGGTCAGTACTTTAGGTCCGATGATATTCTTCTGGATTTTGGTACTATTCGATTTTCTTTGAACGAGTCAAATATTGAAAATTCAGCAAGGTTGACAGAGACTTTGTTAAAGAGCATTTTTAGCTCTTTTCGCAAACCCGGAGAACTTAGCATGGACCATCATAACAAACTTAGAAAAATTTACATCAGACTAGTTCAATTAACATGGAACTTGTGGAAATTGAATAAAAATGAACTTGTTAGATTTGCCAAGATGTTCCTTCAGGCCACTAGAAATTTTCTTGATTACAAACTGAATGATAGAATCATTATGCTGTATGCGCCTTACCACTTGCTCATTCTCACACTGCTAGACAAGTTCTCTCATAGACAAAAAGATTTTAGCCTTCGATCAAGTTATGAAACTTTGGTGATACGACTGGAAAGATCCATAATAACTTCTTCTTGTCGGTTGACTCCAAATCAGTTTTACAGGTGTATGAAGGGAAAAGATCACGTTTCGGTGTACTACTTGGACTCCATGTCTATCTTCACAACATTAGGTAAAAATCCTTGGAGTTACGTGGCCTCGTTGGCAAAGGAGAATGATTTGCCATTTGAAAATGTTGTTGGGTTCTTGTTTTTCTTAAGCTCTAGAAACCGAGTTTTGGTCGATTGGGAGTACTTTACTTACGAGATTGATCGATTAAAATCTTCAGAAGACCATGCGAAATGGAAACTGGTTTTGAAGACGGTGATGAAAGTTATCCTTGATCTTGATTGGAATTTTGAGGAACATCTTTTGATCAAGATTTACCGACTTTTGAGTTCTCATAGATTTGAAAATATTGGAAGTTCGAAACATAATTCTCCGTGGCTTTATTCTTTGCCGAAGTCATTACAGATTGTTGAAAGTGATGGCTGTCTTGACATATACTTCAAATTCCTGACACTTTATGTGAGAGAATACATGGACCCAAAAAATCAAGTGAGTTTGATTGAAAAACTGATACCAATTGGTGACATGAAAACCAGCACTGTTTCGATTTTGAGAAACAGAATAAACATTTTGCTTATCATGTCAATGCTTTTCAAACGTGACTTTAGCACTCATTTTGCAGGTGTTTTGAAAGTTCTACTCGGATTCAAAAATCAAGAATCTTACAAGTGTATTTTAGATGTCCTGTTAGTTATTTCGAGGAGCTATATGAGGGATTTTGAGAAGCTTCCTTTTGGATTGATTCGTGGGTGTCTACCCAAGGTGATCAACATGGTCAACAGTGTAATACTGGGATTGGAGCCAATGATTGAAAAATTGAAAGATTTGGTTGATTACTTGGAGTACTGCTCAATCAATGGTTCACTTGATCAAGCCACCTCAGAGAACTTTCTGAACGTTTACAGTATCATTATGCGGTTGCGTAATTCTGACAGGGAGCCAGGAATTCTCTCTATTATGATCAAATCAGTCAAAGCCATACAATCTATGATAACTATAACACCGAGAGCCGCAATCAGCACCTTGGAATCCAAACTCAAGATGGAAGTAGTTACTTCTCTGAAATCGGTTATTCTAGCATCTGAGGTGAAAAATGAGGTACTCAAATCTCATTGTGTTTTTTGTTGGATTCATATTTCTTCGGTTCTTCAAGTCAACTTAGAGGCTCTCATCCACTTGGAATGGATTTATTTTGGAGATGAAGAAGTACGGTCACGTTTGGAATTGATTTTTTACAGCGCAGTACTGACTTACTATAACAATCATCTTACCAAAAGCATCTGTGAAGATTTGCTACTAGTTTTTATGAGAAACTTACCAGTGATGGTTAATCCACCGTTTTACAAGTTCTTCCAGCTCATATCGAGACATGACTTTTTCAGGGACTATTTTGTTTTCCGTAATGGTAAGGACCCATCTCGTTTCTCATTGTACGAGTTCTGTCAACACAAACAACGCATCACAATCAAAGTTTTGGCCAAAATCATTGTTTCTATGAAAAAAAGAGAAAAAGGCTGTGATTTTGAGAATCTATTGAACATTTTTGTCGACTCCGTAAGTCGGGAATATTGGAAATTGAAGGATCTCAACACTCATTCCAAATACAGAGATTATGCTATCAATGTTATCAGATATTTGAACACTGTTGCGAGTGCGCAGATGAGCAGCAATTCTACATTTCTAAGTTTGAGACAAGAACTATCCATCAACAATGTTAAGGCCCCATTGAATGAGAGATTTGAGACTATATCCAATGTGGAGGATGTTGTGATGTTATTGGAGGTGGAGTACATTCTCTCATTGGTGAATAACACATGGGTGGAGTTCGAAGAAGAACTGATTGAATGTATTTTTGAAGTGACAGTGACAGAGTCTGATCCAATGAAAACATCCGCTCTTTATCCCTTGATACTTCTAATCTCATTACACTCGGAATGTGTGGCTTTGGATATGGACCATTGGATGCATTTAGAGAACTGGCTCACTACATTGACCAAGTGTTTGGCAATGAAAGGAGCTCTGAGTAAGTCTGATATTTGGTGCTTGATCAAACTTTTGACTCTTATGGCTCCTCTGGGGTCTACGAAAGACGCACGTTTTACAGTTCACATAAATCATTGCGTTGAGATGGTTTATCAAATCATTTCACTGTTGAACTTTTCTTTCATTGGATATGAAGACAGATCAGACTTTTTGGAATCTATTCCGCTTTTGGTTTCCGTCGGTGCCAAAACAGATGATGAATGTGCACCTTTGCGATCTTTTGAGAAGTTATCAACGTCTGATCTGACGACTCAATTCCAAAAACTTTACAGCGACTATCGGGAGGTGTTGGAGCGCACAATTGCACCAGACGATAGTAGCAGAAATATTCAAGAAAGCACACGAGCACTTGAACAAAAATGTAACTACATTATGGAGATGGTTTATTTTGGTGATGGAGTCGAGACTCGTCGAAGTTATGAGCTTGCTTCTGATATGGGACTGTTATTGTTTGATGTTAATCGTTTAACTTAATGTATATTTATTACGAATTCGAGCGAATTTACAGCGAATGGCTAGCATTGTGAGTCATTCTGCTACTCATAAAAGAGTGATGTAGTAGTTTTAATGGAAATGTTTGCTAGCACAATTGGCAGCAACTACGTAAACATTTTTATCCCTGCCCAATTTTTCCGCGCTGCCATTTCATATTTTTTTTTAAAAGTTACTCGACAAAAAAGGGATCAGTTTTGAGGATTTAATATGGCGGTTACATTATTCTTCTCTGAGTGTTCTAGTAACCATTGCCTTTGAAGTTCAATTATTAAAGAAAACAGATTACCAAAACATGCTTTCGCAATCTCAATTAGAGAAAGCAAAAAGGAAGCCTAACAGCGCTTCTGCGATCGATAGTATGGCCATGAAAGAGTTTCTCATGGAAGGTATTCCGTATGTCAAGCAAGGAACACACAGAGATAACCTCAGCGGAATGATTGAACTTGAAGAAGCAACACAACGGCTTAGAAGAAACACCATGCAATTTCCGTTGAAAGGGTCTCCAGCATCCACAGACGCAGAAAGTATCAAGTTAAAAGAGGTTGAGGGATTCCATGAGGCCGCTGTTCAACAAGATGAAGGAAATCTTGTTCATTCAAGTTATCCTGATCCTGATAGTCAATCGCATGATTCTCAGGACTTTGACTCTTCGAGTCCTTATGCAATGAAAGATCTGATTGTTCTCAGTCCTAACAATCCAGTTATCAGAGAAGGTGATCTTACGAGCGGAACGGATTCAATGAATCAGAAAATGTCATCCGAAGCAGAGTCGGCACCGACGTCCAAACTTTCTATTCCTAAAGTGAGAAGTTCACCGGTTGCTCAACCAAGCGCTTGGTCAGAAGGACAGACCTTAATTCAAGAGTACGGTTATATTTCTCCTGAAGATGAGAAGAAAGATGACAAGCCTAAAGATAAAGATTCGGAAAGTGATGGAGAATTGGAAACTATCCGATCTTTTCCAAGAAATAAAACTTTAGGAAAGCATTCTACAAACTTACTCAATAGTACAGGAAGTGAAAATATACTGTGCTCGGCGGCTTCGGTGGCTGGTATTTCTAGTAAGAAAGGTTCGATTTCACAAGTATGGGCTTTTGGAGACGTTGATGGACTTGAACGCACGAGTTTGAGAAGCTCTAGATCAGAGTTTTCTTTTGGCAAAATGAGCGTTAGAAAATACAATACAAGCTCAGGAACAACTAAGAGGGTGGTGACAGACAACATCAACAAAGAGAGAAAGAAGTCTGTGGACTTCAAAGAAAACAAAGAAGGTTCTGGTAGATCTGTTATCAGCCACGATAACAGCAGTTTCTGTCAGTACAAAATTCAAATTACTCCGTTGATTGGTAGCAGTATTGCAGCATTGATTATTTTGCTTTTCATATATTCGACACTGATATCTGTCAAGGCCTGGTCATCTTCGAAGACAACCAGATCGGATGTGGCAAACTACTTTTTGGGTATGAATGAAACTGCAAGAGAGACAGAAATGTATAAAATTCTCAAGGGATTGGAGAAGAAAAACAGGACCATTGAAAAAGACAATGACATCAGTTGGAACTTAGATGAAATCTTATCGGTCAGGAAAAATGGTGGAAATAGCTCACACTTTGCACCAATTAAGCATGAACCCTTCTCACAACTAAATTACACAATCAACAGTTTTGCAGGAATCAATCCAAAGTATCAAGGCGATTACGAGATTCGTGCTTTGATGGAGGATAACCGTTTGTATAACTCTTTCCACGGACTGGCGTATGCTCCTAGAGGGGTTATAGAACCAATGTGTCAAGCTACACAGAGAGAGGTCTTGCTTGATATGGCTCTGTTATCAAGAGTGACTACACGAGTTAGAACGTATGGAACCCAATGCAGACAAGCTGAATTTGTGTTGAATTCTTTTAAAGAGCTCAATCTCAACATGACTTTGGCGATGGGAATTTGGATTGGAAGCGACGATTACACTAACTGGAAACAACTTAATGAGATGAAGTGGCTTTTGTCCAACTATCCACGAAGTTACTTCGATTCCATTTATGTGGGTAACGAAGTGATGTTCAGACAAGACAAAACGGTTCGTGAACTTGTATCTTATATTGAAGAAGTCAAATCATTTGTTGACTCTATAGGATACAATGATTTACCTGTGGGGACATCTGAGTTGGGGTCTCAAATTAAAGAGGAAATGGTTAAAAGTTGCGATTTTATTGGTGCCAATATACATCCGTTCTTTGGTGGAGAAAATGCTGGAAATGCCACTGAATGGAGCATGGCATTTTTGGAAGAGCAAGTTCTTCCTATGGTCCATAATCTGAGACCTGAGGTGCAAATCATTGTTTCCGAAGTTGGCTGGCCTTCAGGTGGTGGTAAATATATGGATGCCAACGCTGGATATGTTGAGTTGAAAACCTTCCTCGAAAATTGGGTTTGCAACTCTAAAACTAATGACCGAGGTTGGTATTACTTTGAGGCGTTTGACGAGCCATGGAAAAGAATCTGGCATGAGGAAGGAAGCAAATGGGAGACTGAATGGGGATTTTTCACAAGTGATAGACAACTGAAACCAGGTGTTGAATTACCTTCTTGTATGAGGCCGCATGAAAATCTGACTATTGTCCTTGGATAAATTTCTTTGTTTTTGATTTATACGCTTTTCTTCTCGTATATTATTACCCTGGAAAAAGCGGTACCTTACCCCAGGTTGTTGATTGATCAGTCGATGTCTTTTAATTCGTTTTCAACTTTACTTGCGAAAGCTTGTAGATCTTGTAGTTTGTCCAAAGCCAAAACAAGCTGAAGCAACCCGCGGAAATTAGCACATTTCCAATAACCCATAAATCAGGTAAAGTAGCAGGAGGTGGTTTTGCGAAGTCTACCAGATGTGTTATGCCTGCAGCAACATAAGAGCCAACAATGACAAGTTTCCAGAACCAATGATGAGGTAGAACTGGAGAAGCCAACTTTCTTGATGGGATGGAAATATAGAACAAGCTGAGAGCCTTCCTAATCCAGCTCAAGTTTCCCATTAACCAGTTACTCAGTATTCCCAAAACAAAGTATTGCAATTGCAGACCGTCTCTTTTCAGCAAGGGCCACATGGAGAAGAGGGCGATGTTTGAGATCCAGCAAACCATAGAAATCACGTCAGAGTCCACTTCATTGAGAAGAAGAGTTATTGGCATGAGTGGTAGTAGGATGGATTTCTCATGGACCTGGAAAGAGAACAAATAGAATGCCAAAGAGCAGGACACTAAACACCATGTAATGAGGTGTTTCTTGGGTTTGAGGAATATAGCAGCACAGGAAGGAATGATTGCTAAACTTGTTAATGCCAATGATAAAAGCTTGAGCTGATCATGGGAAAAGATGTTTCTGTATTTGACGAAAGTATTGGAGGCACACCAAAAATTTGCCACTTTATCTTCGAAAAGACCACGGTTGAATGGGAAAACTCTGACGAGTACCTGTTCAAGCTCTGCAATTCCACCAGCGTAAACGAATGGCACAAGCATGCCTGCGAATGTGATGATGACAGTGACTCCAATGGCAGTTAATCTGAGAAAATTCAGTTTCTGTAGTGGCCAAACGCAACTGCTCAAAAGATAGAAGAAGAAAATCGGAGCGTAGTAAAGAGCCATTTGTTTGTAGCAAAGAGACAAACAAAAGTAGAGAGACGCAATGGCAAAGTTATCTTCGAGGAGATTAACTAGCGCGAGCAAAGAGAGGCCCAGCATGACGCAATTATACTGGAAATGACCGTGGTCAATAATGATGAGCGCTGGTTGGTACAAGATTGCTGCTGCAATAATTGTTTGGTCAATTGAGGAGGCATGGTTGTAGTTGCGACCCATCCATCTAGTGTACATGGAGACTGCTGGTATATATAGAATGATTTCGCTCACAAGGACGGTAATTCTCATGTACGACTTCAAGTCATCAACTTCAATACCACGGGAACTGTCAAGTGCGAACCAGGTTGGATCGATCAAGTGCCCGATTTTGCCCATGAACCATGAATGATAAGCCGTCAATGGAGGGTAGTCCAATCCCCAATATTGGAGATCGTAATGGTACCATTCACTAAGGGGCAAGTTGATTGTAAGTTCAAGCCAATGTCTTTGAGCTTCGAAATCACCAAACATTGGAGGAGTGTTACGGCCCGAATACGAACCTAAGCCAACTGCACATCGCACAATAATGGCAAACACGATGATGATATATCTAGCGACCCATTGATTTGGAGCTTTTTGAAATGGGATCAAAAAGTCATAAAGCGGTGAGCTTTTGAAGAGAGAAACAAACTTCTTCTTGTTGTTTGTTGGCATAATTGACGAATACTTGCTCTATAGAGAACGTGTGCGTAGTAGTGTATGTTATTTCAGAAAAAACATCGTTGATTTAACTAGCGAGCGATGCGGCTCAGTCTGTTTTTTTTTCACTTGTTTATATTTTTTTTACTCGAATACTATTTAAATATATTTCTCGAGGTCTTCGCCGTTTTCACCAACAATTGACTTGACAGTTTTGATGATACCGTCGTGAAGCTTGCTTGTTGAGGCAATGACACCCTGGCTGTTGAGAGTTCTACCATAACCAAAGTCAAGATCGTTCCCGTACATGTCAGACACCTTTCCTCCACTTTCATGAACCAACAAGTAGCCAGCAGCATGATCCCAGATTTTTTCTCTGTATGATGCATCTTTTGGTAATCTCAAGTAAATCTCGGCGTCTCCCTTGGCCAGCGCACAGTACTTCACTTGAGAATCCAAGTTGACCGACTTGCTGTTGATCTCCAACTTCTCCTTGATCAAACCTTGAAGGCCGTGCGAAGAGTGACCTTTTTCCACACCTTCCAAAACTCTTGCCTGGTCAAAACCAAAATCATTCTTGACTGAAAGTTTGGTAGCATCAGTAAATGGGTAAGTTAAAGGAGAAGACAAGTCTTGGAAGTAAGAACCTTGACCTCTCACAGCAGTGAAAAGGCCACCTCTCTTGGATTCTGGGTCTCTTAAGTCATGTGGCAAGTTTGGACATCCAATAACGCCAACCTCGACAATACCGTCAACCACCAGGGCCAAACAAACTGCATATTGATCTCCTCTCAAAAAACCTTTTGTACCGTCAATTGGATCCAAAGCCCAAATCCTTCCCTTGTTACCTCCTTTAGAGTTACCACGATCAATAATATCGCAAACTTCGTCGCTGCTAGAAACAAATCCAATCTCCTTGTCGGCAGCTTGATCAACTTTCTGGACGCTATCAATTTGTTGGAAAATCAAATCTTGCAAGTTTTGAGACTTAATCAACTCGGAGTCCTCCTCACCAACAACTTCATCTTGTTGGAAATTCTTCAAAATTGAGTTTATAATAATCGCCTGGGCGCCGAAATCACCAATTGTCACTGGTGACTTGTCTTCCTTGCTTATACCTTTTTTATTCAAGTGCTCATCACTGACTTTTTGCGTTAAAAGAGATGCTCTTTTCACTGCAAGTTGAGCGATGTATGCTTCTCTTAAGTATGGGGTGATTCCGGTAGCTGCCATCTTGCTAATTCTTGCCAACATTCAGTAACCAGCCTGTATGTTGTGTTGGATTTATCTTGAACGAGTATTTTATCAATGAATTCTCGATCAAACCCCGAGGCCAGAAAAAAAAAGCACGTCAGATTCCGCTTTTCAATACACTGTTATCGCGTGATGTTGGGCACGTGATCAAGTGCTGAATTGAGTATTGCTCTCCGTAGGTGCGCTCACAGCTCAAGAATCACTCCATTCGCTCGATGTTGGCTTATTAACGATAAACAGTAAACGTAAATTGTGAATATCTAAACAAAAACAGAAGAAAAGAAAAGTTTTGATGAGATAAAATGAAACTCAATAGAAAAGTATGGAGAGAATAGAAAGTGGCGAACGATATCAGGCACAAATATACTCAGATGGATAAAAAAAGGGTTTAGAGGAGAAAGAAACAAACAAGTTACACTTTTTTGCAAGCACCAAAACAGACAGAACAAATTATGAGCAACAACCGAACATTTTGGACAAAAAGCCTTTTCCACTCTTGGTTGAACCGTCGTCTTGTTTACCTTGTCCCTGTTGTGTCTTGGCAGGCTCACCCGTAGCTTGAGGTTGCTGTTGTATATTCTGATATTGGTATGGTTGTGAATGCTGTTGACCAGCCTGTGCTGAACCAGATTGTCCAACAGGTGAGAACCTTCCATTCTTGTCTGGCAGATTTGGCAATGGTCTGTCGCCGCTTTGAATATCGCCTCCTTGTTGTCTATACATTTGAGCTTGTGCAGAGTTAGGAACAGGTTGATTAGCTCCAGCGCCTGGAGTGGTAGTTGATGGACCTGGTTGTTGACTGTTTCTGGCTCTTCTTTGTTGGTTATGACGGTGTCTCTCGCCTGGAGGGTTTGGATGACCGTAACCGTGTAAGTTTGGTTTCTTGTTGATAGAGGCATCCCAACCACGACCACCGTTCAAATCCATCCAATCGTAGTGGCCATCGGCAGTTTCTCCGAGGTCATCGAGAACAGACAACAAAAGCTTACGGTAGCCTTCGTAATCAGGTTCGGCGTCAAATTGAAGGTTTCTGACATTCTCCAAGTATTGAGCAAATTGACGTGGGAAACCTTGACAGAGGTCATACACTGGGGTCGTTCTCTTTTTCTCACCAATTTTTTCATATTTTTGTTTGTTGGTTGGAGCTTTCAAACCTTGCCATGGCAATTGACCTCTAAGGAAATAGAAAAACACATGACCAAGAGCTTCAAGGTCATCTCTTCTTGATTGTTCACGGCCAAGATGGGTGTTGACCGACATGTATCTTGCGGTACCGCTGAGTGACTTCTTTTCTCTATATGGTATGTGCTGTTTAGTTCTTGGATCTCTGTATTGCTTGGCCATACCAAAATCAACAAGGTGAACAGAGTTTTCATCTGGTAATCCATGTCTACCAATGAGGAAGTTGTCAGGCTTGATATCCCTGTAGATCAAATCATGCTCGTGAACGCTTTGAATCAACGTGATCATTTGAACTGCCACTTGTGCCACAGTCTTAACAGAGAATTTACGTCCACACCAATCAAAAAGATCTTCAAGGGAAGGACCAAGTAAGTCAATTACAAGAATGTTGTGCAAGCCTTCTTGGCCAAAATAGTAAGCACTTGGAATGCCTTTGAGTCCGTTCAAATGCTTGTAGGTTCTGTATTCATCTCTCAATTGTGGAGCCTCGGTTTTTCTTGGTTCAAACTTGATTGCCACAGGAATTCCATTAATTAAATTTGTACCTTCGAAGATAACACCAAATGAACCTTCACCTATTTTCTTACCAATCTTGTAGTGGAGTCCCACCACTTGAGAGTTCGAACCGGATCCAGACGAAGAGCTCTGTTGCTGTTGTTGAACCTGTTGTGGTTGCACAGCTGCTGCTGCCGATTGTTGAGACTGCAGTTGTTGTGGTTGATTAGACGAATACTGAGCCGTAGTCGATGGATTTGGTTGGTAGGAGTTGGAGTTGCTGAGATTGTTAGATGCTGCCAGGGCGGCGGCAGCGGCAGGAGATGGAACGCTTGGTCTAGCTGACATGATCAGATGGGTGTGTAATGTTTGGTTTTGTCTTGTGCTATTAAAATGATACTATCAGGGACAGCAGATTATTGAATTCTGCTGGAGCCACTGGAGAAGAATGTAATGTGCTGCGATCGAAAGGTGGCGTGCGCGATGTGTTGCGATAATGTCTTGTTCTTTTTTTGTAGATTCACTCAATCAATACAAGACGCTGTGTTATTTATTTCTGCGGGATGTGCTCAAATTAGCTTTGTGAGTGGGTCCTGCTAAGCTTGACTTGCAATCATGTACTGAGATGCGAGGTTTAATGACCTTATGTTCGCCGGTAGAGTCCTTCAAAAAAAAGATACGTTGTTGTTGTCCGCTCGTTTTAAACTAAACACAAACATTTTTTAGTATCTCAAAATCTCACATAATTCTTGCCATGGACGGGCGAAGTCGCCATTTGTCGCCCGTAAGAAAGTAAATAAACGCGTGTGGCGCATGCATGTGGCACACGTTCGCCGTAACTCCTCTTTCGCGGGCTGAGTGTAGTGCTGGAAAGGGTGGTTGGCTTTTTTTACTTATTTTGGTTCGCTCACGACCCCACCCCTCGAGGCTCGATAAACTGTGAGAGTCTCAAATTATTGACGCCTGACACCGTTGTCAACAAAATTACCGTCTACAAATTCCAAGACTAATGCCATTCATTCACTTTGCGGCACGTATCACACCGTGATGTTTCGTCCGCTACACGTGTTAAACAGTATTTTGGCGATAGCACTTCCAGATTGGTAGTTCAGCATGTTCAGTGACTTTGGGCCGGGTAACAACGTTTTTTTTTCATATTTTTTTTTTTTTTTTTTTTTTGTTTTCTAGCTGTTTTTTTCCGCCGCCGGCGGGCCCAGACCCCCGTAGCGCCGGAACTCTCTGCAGCACTGAACAATCCTCCCAGTCTCTTTCTGGCAACCACCGGTGCAGTCTTGTGAAGCCGCTCTTACTCACTAATATAGTGCCGCACGCAGCCAGCACGCATGCTGTGCTGGTTGCGCGTAGTGGCACGCGACCAATTACTCGGCTGGCCGTACAGTTCACTGTACTTCCGGTCTCATTCCGGGAGGTCTACCTCAAATGATTTCTGCCGCTGCAGATGCAGCGCGGGTGTTTTGTTCAGTATCACCCTCGGTGGCTGAGAAGAAAAGGGCAGGGACGTTTTGTAAAAAACGGTTATACTCAAAGTGGATATGGAGTACATATAGGCGAAAAATTCTTGATTTGCCTATCTTTCGCTTTTTCTATTTAACCATAGATATTTTATAGACAACTTTAGACTACATTCGGAGAACGAATTCCCCAGATCACATATGGCATCGTCACTCAAGCGATCGTTATCGACGCGACTCAAGTCCACGCTGAACAAGACTAAAAAATTCATCAAGACAGCACCTTCTACAGACAATGAGTGTATATCAGGATCCAATCTTCCCGAATGTCTATCATTATCTGCTTGCACCAGCAGATTAACCACTGCCACTTCTAATAGCTCGCTTTCAGAGACTTCAAGCATTGATATGTCAGATGAGAATTGCATCCCTACACCAGAAGATGCTCCACTTAATAAATTTTACTCAAATCAGGCAGCAGCTACAAGTGTAACAAGTGTGGTATTGCTACCCGAACATCCAACAGATGAAAATGTCCCACCTTGTACACCTGACGAGCTGACTCCTATTGTGTTACAGCCGCTTTCACCAACCCATAGACCCCGTTCAGACTCACTTTTTTCTACGTTAGCTTTGTCACCTAAGAAAGCTTCGTCGGCTGCTACTTCACCTACACAGAAAAGACCTCCTCCCCTTGTTACATCATTTAGTTCTGGTACAGGGCACACAACACGGACAATGTCGTCCGCAACATCGGTTGAACAGCCTTTTTTCGACTTGACTATGACCAAAACGAAATCAAATAACTCGTTTGTTGCAACGCCGTTTGACTCAGTCAAAGTTTCTGCATCAGGCTCGCTATCTAACGAGATCACGCTGGTTCCATCACTGGCTAGCGGCCTGAAACTGTCCCAATCGGATCAATCTATTTTTGCCAAAGCCAACCAGATAGACCACTTTGACAAGAACCTCGACATGGAGGAAAATGACAAGCTCGCAGATCTGATGGCACTGAATATTCTTGACAAAATATCAGAAGAACATCAGGTTGACGAACTCACCAAGTTTAAGGAAGAAATTTCCTCCTCTTTCACCACCCCTGAACTAAAGTTCATCTAACACTTCACACGATTACATTGCTGGCCCTATGTATACATGTTTTCTTTCACGATGCTTATGATCCAATTTTAGCCAATAATTAATAATAATTTTAATAAATTCACTCGTTCACTTGATCAGATCCACCGTAGCTGGGGAATTTTTTTTCTATCGCAAGCCACGAAAAAAATACAAGTAAATATTAAAGTTTTCATTCAGTAAATCATTGTTTTTGAGTCAATTATTGCTTCACTCCTCGCTTTTACGGGGCAATATGGTACGTTAATCCTCTAGAAAGCTGTAATGAGCTTCTGCTAACAAATTCACAATGCAGTCTAACAGAGTTTCCACTTTCACGGCGATCAATCGCGTCGAAGAGGAAGTGGATATTGAAGAACATACCAGAGAACTTCAGATTGAATTGGGTTTCAAAATATTTGAAGAAGCTCTTAGTCTTCAAAAACAGAAGAATTTCACCGAAGCTACACAAAAATACGATGAGTTATTCAAAATTGAGGTTATCACCTCTAGAAACATCACGGATAACCCAACGATCGAAAATCTGAAATATCTAGCATTGCGGAATCGAGGGCTTCTGAAATTGGCAGAACTACTAGAAGAGTACGCAACTCGATCAAAGGAACAAGCTGAAAAGGATAACGATGCAGAATATGACCAAAATCTTGAAAAATATGATCGTTTGCTCTGGATAATGAATGATCTGGCATCCTCATTATGTCATGGAGAAAGCGATTTGAAATCTATCGAGATTCTCGCACAAATTTTCTCTCATTTTGGACTCAATCGACTTGCCCGTCTCACATACGAATACGAACTTCAACACAAGGATCAAGATGGATTGCAGAATCGCGGTGTTGGCAACAGCGTAAACGTGAGCGCAGACGACGATGGTATTAGACTAGATTCTAAAAAATTTCACTCATTACTGCCTGCTCAAATCAGTCTATTAGAGAGCTACAAGTCTCTTTTGGATAAAATTGACGATGTCAATTCACCAACGTATCAAACTCTCAGCCAATTACTAGTCAAGAGGAGCTCTACACGACCTAGAAAACCTCTTCCTCTCCATACAATCCTATCAACAGAGGAGTTCTATAAAATGAGAAGAGAAGAAACAGATGCTATTGAGATCGAAATTGACCAAAAAGATGGTGTTCTGGAATTGGGAAAGCTCTTGAAAGGACTGAATGATATATTACCTAAACCTAAAGGACGTTCTAAGGTGTATGATAACTACATTTTGACTGAATCCACAGTGGAAAAGATCAGATTCAGTTTGATTGAAACGGAAGTGGTTGAAATTTCTTCGCCGTTGCCAGAACCTGTGAAGGCACAAGAAGACGTTGAAATTGTCGACATATCAGACGATGAATCTAACAAACCTGTCCCTTCCACCGACACTGCTGCTGCAGATGTTCAAAGTATTCCAAATTCCACAACGGCAACACCTACGCAAGTTGTTGATGCTACTCCCGCTCAAAGAATAAGAATGACTAGAGCAAAAGTTGAAACTTTGTCTTCAGAACTGACTCAAGAATCGTTTTTGCATCAAAACAACTTCCTCACGTTGACGCTTAAACATTATATGTCGCTTTGTGGTTTGAAACTCGAGCAATCAACTGTGGTATTGGATGCCATTCTTTCTCAGCCAAACACAAAACCTGAAAACACAATGATTTTCGATTTTGCAGAAGCCTTGAATAACTGGAATAAAGATGACAGTGAAGCTCTGATGGTGAAACTCGATGAAGAAGGTGAAAACAAAACATCCTCCATTAAAGAAATTTTGAACTTTTCGGTTAAAACCAATTATGAGAAAAAAGTCTCGCTAGAAGAATTGGATAAAGGGGGTTTGATAAAAGTTGTTGAGAAACTCAATGAACAGAATCTTCATTTGAATCAATTGCGTGTTTGCATTCTACAATACCTCTTTGATGTGGAGCGTTTTGACGGAGGTTGTTTGATCACTGATGGGTTGGTGAAGGCTGAAACAATGAAACAATTGAAAGTCATAGTTGATGCTGTTGGGATTCATCTGTACAAAAATTTCATGGCTGTTTTGGATGATTCTGATGTTGGAACCATTGAATACAATGATAGCATCCGGCAATCACTTTCTTGTGCCGTGGCGATTTTGGAGATCTTAACCGATACTTTGATTTCTCTCAAGATGGATCAAAAACTCAAGAAATTCCCAAATAAGGCGATGTTGACTGAACTCCAGGCCACTGAAGAAATCACTGCAAACAGAATCGAGAAATGGTTAGGGCTCTTAGAAGATTATTTTGCTGTTCTTGATCCATTCTGTGAATCGAATCTTTCGATACTGTGGCTAAGACACAACTGGTGTCGAATCTGGTTTTACCAGTATCATTCGGGTTTTGATACGGAGGTTCTTTCTAATTTGTTGTCTGAAATGGCATCGAAGTCTAAAGAAACAAATTTCGACGTTTTAATGATCAATTATGAGAACATTCCAAGACTCTGCAAATCCAATATTGACATTCAGTTATCTAAAATGAGCATTTTTGAGACTTTCACCAGCAATGATTCATCAAATCAGACGTTAGAGCACATTCTTTGCGATGATGGAGATACCAAGGCCACATATACGGAGGAAGAAAGAGAGATGGATGTTTTCATCAATAAGTCTCCGATAGATCTTAGACTAAGACTATGGGCGATGTTATTCAGATTCTACGGCGATAACAATCTTGTCGATAAATTCTTGTTAGGATTCCAACGGGTCATAAAAGTTATGTTAGAGGAGATCACCGATGCAAATTATGCGAAACAAACAAAGTTCCAAAGGACACAAACTCTTCTGAAGATTGTTGGTTTTTTTGGTCTCTTTTCTGAACAATTGGTTTCCATGGGTGTTAGATGTGGTTGGCAATTGGACTTGACTAGTGTCAGTTTACAAACACTTTCCGACTTGAATGGGTTTTTCAACATTGTTTATCTGTTTTTGCTCAATGAAGATGCAGCCAAAATATCGAGTTCCAGAAAGACCTTGAAATCTAAATCCACTGTTGCATACAATAGACTAACTGATATTGTTGTTTTAGCATTTACCATTCTTGCTTTGTTTTACTCTGCTAAACACGCCGATTCTAAACCAGAAGACATCAATGACTTCCTCGGATCTTTACACGAACAATTGGGTGTTCGGAATATGTGCAATCATTCCAACGGAGTTTTTCTTGGGTTTGTGGAAACAAAGTTGGTGGATCTTAATTGGGAGCATTCTGACAATGATTTCTTCCAGACACTTGCTTGTCGATACGGTATCAAGATAACTACGGATAATTTTAGTACATTTGATCACGAAGTTGAATCGTGTGAGATGAAAAGAGAAAATGCTCTCAAGATCAGCAAGTATCTATTATCATACTTTTACAAAAAGAAACATCCGATGTTCAATACGCCCAAGAGTGATATCAAAGCACTGTTGGATAATGTTTTCTCTGTTATTGGTGTTCCGACGATGAAGAATCCAACCATCGTGAGAAATTCTGTTGCATTATCTGAATATTTGGACAATAAAGCATTGGACGTTAGGCTCCTCAAATTTGCATTCTATGGTCTTCTTTCAGTGGAAACTGAAAAACCAGATTTGGACATCGTAGAAGCTGCATCAGGTGGTCTTTATTTCCTCGAAGGAGTCTTTGCGTTGTCATTGTTCAAGATCAGAAAACGTACCATGCAAGGAAGATCGGCAGAACTTGACTTCGTGATACAAATGTTCGAATGTGATCTTCTTTGCGGTAACGATAGATTTGAAACTTGGTTACTGCTGGCTCAGACCTATTCCTATTTGGTGGAGGATGATATCATCTGGACTTCAGACAAACTCAATAACGTTGAAAAGAAAACCAACACAGCTCTTTTACAACGTAAGTCGATTCTTTGCTATCTCATGGCAATCAATGTTTATACAAAGTTGAGTGATGAGGAGAAAGCTCAGTTGGGTTCCATCCCATCGGTTCTTTGGACATCATTTGGTAAAGAACTGTACAATTCGGTGATGAGTCCAATGTCTAGGTTAGCATTTAGTGCAAGTCCTTCTTCCGATAAGTTGGTTTTAACGGTCGATGGTTTCGAAACTGTTGATAAAGAACCTACACTGACTAGTATCATTTCCAACGCAACAATCTACAAAGTGCTCACCATTTGCTTCAAACAAGCATGCAAAATGAATTCAAAAGATTGGAACAATTTTTTTTATCTGGCTAAAGTTCAGTCCAAACTGAGAGACTCTAAGCTTATTGACCCAATGTTGAGGAACATTCTCAAGTCTGGTGAGCTTGCTTTGAAATCTAGTAACAAAGAAGACCCGATCATTGAACCACATTATTTCCTTTGCTCGCTTGTGTACAAGCTTGTCATGAACGACTCGTTGAGTGTTGAAAGAGCATTGGAATATTTGAAACAGAATTCATTGTTCCAAGCTAGCTTTTATGATGTTGTTACAAAAGATGAGTTTGGTAAACTTATCATCGCGTTACTCCTCAAGTGTATCTCATATGATAAGAAAAACTGGCAACATAGACCAAAATACCGTTTAGCCAAAATTTATCTGGATCAGTTCAAAGATATTGAAGCTTCTAAAACAGAGATGTCATCAATCATTAATTTGAAGTCAACAGTGAGGAATTTGAGCAACATTTGGAAACCAGAGAATGAAAGGCCCGGCAAGCATTTTGTCTACAACCATGACTATATCAAATTCTATGTTGAGTTACTGGACCAATCGAACGACGTTCACTCTTTGGTCCAACTGATTCGTAAACTAAGAAAGCTTGGTTCGAGCATGATCAACCAGATAAAGCTTTTTGATCTTGCTGTCGCTAAGACCTGTTTCAAAATCAAACGAATTGTCAAAGTGGAAAAAGGATTCTTGGATGCTGTTTTGTCCAAAATGATTTATTCCGAGTTTATTTCTAATTGCAACCGGTTTGTTGCTTACATGAAACAAAAAACAGAATTTACTGAGCACCAACAGCTAGTTTTGTATTTTCTGAACGAAGTTTCTGACTTTAGACGTATGGCGAATGGTTTTGCCGCTACAGGTGTTATTGATGATTGTTATCATAGTCTCTATCTGGTGTTGCTTACTGAATTTTTGGATAAGGAAACTAATCCTGAAGAGAATCAGAACGTTCCGGGAAATCAAGACCCAACTGATAAAGCATTGACCATTGTAGTTAATAATGGCAAAAACACAAAAACACCAGGAACCCCTAGTAAGGAAAAAGTCAAAGTTGCCAGAAGAGATATTACGCCGTTCTGTATTCAGCTGTTGCAAGCAGTTTCAAAATTGTTGGAGCAGCTGAGAAGAGATGCTGGTGAAGGAAAATATTTAGAGTTTACCTTGCCAATTGAGGAAGAGAGTAATTCTGTTGAACATCCCATCAAACAACTAAAGGATAAACCTGATGAAGAAGATATGGATGAAAAGGACTTGGAGGTCATTTCCTCTAAGCTTTCCCTTCCTGGTAATGTTTACGTTATTCGCAGCGGCTCATCCTCCCCTGTTCCCTCTGCTGGTGATGATTTTGTTGATAAAGTAAACCAAGATGAGTTATTGAAACTGCAACCAAATGTGCCGGTCGCGATCGATAGAGACAACTCAGGAGAGATATCAGAAAATCCGGGAGACAAGTTTATGGTCGCTCTAGAAGAAAAAACGGAACGGACACCAGAAGAAAAGCCAGAAGAAATTCTAGAACACAAAGTGGAAGAAACTCCAGTGAAGGAATGCCCGGTAAAAGATGAGGACTCAATGGAAGTTGATGAGAAACCCAACGAAACTGTATTGGTGGTCAAAACAGAAAGTGTGGAGCCTTCGGAGGTCAACGCTGTCAATCCTGAAGTTATTGATCTTGAAGTGCTCTCTGATGAATCAGTTATAATTATTGAAGCAGACGAGATGAAAAATGATTGTTCTGGCGAATCTGCAATGAAATTCGAACAGGAACTTACCGAGAGCAGTCACCAGCACTCTTCCAGCACTAAATCTGATGACCAAAATGAACAGTCCTATGAAAGACCAATTGAATCAGAGGATCCTGCGAACGCTATTTCGGAACTAGCTGCGGTGGAGGAGCCAGCAAAAGCTGTTACAATAGAAGAAGACAAAGAAGCATCTTTGAGACGCAAACCTTTTGAAGAAACTGATGCTCCTCCTGCTAAACGTCCAAAAGTGGAGTCTGTCGCAGACGAATCTCAAGTTTTCGAAGAAGCAGATATTTTCGTAGACGCAAACGAGTCGCTAACTGCAGAGACTCCTACGGACAATTATCCTACCGTTGAAAACAAAGAGGTTAAGCCAATTCAACTCCTCACTGATCAAGCAACTGAATCAACCCCTACTGCTACACCTATACAAGAAAACGTGATCAAAACTGAGCCTCCAGTTAGAAGACGTGCTAGCAGAAGAACGCCTGGTGGAGAAGAACCGTTGATGGAGCTTGACGGCAATGGTAAAGTGAAAAAACAAGTGAACCATAGAGCTCTGCGCTCGGCCATGAATGAAGTTATTGAGATTTCTGATGAAGACGACGACGACCCTGCAAAAAATTCACAAGTCACATCTGTATAATAGCTGATATATTTTGTACACGCATAAACATAAGTTTTCATTAAGTATTATTATCGTTTTCGAAATCTTGATCGATCTTGGCTGCACTTTCGCTTATGCCCCACTTTTCACTAACAAAAGTGTTTTGATTTTTGAGTTGGTTTATTGTATCTGGTAAGTTTGAGGCTATTTTACTCCTTAATTCTTTTTCCAGTAGCTTTTTATCTTCGGATTTCTGTCTCTTAGAGACCAAATCCGTTTCTTTCAGATTAGCAAAATCTTGGGCGGACAGCTTTCCTATGATCATTTCGACCGCAAACCGTGTTTCTTTGTTCTTGAGAGCAATTAAATCTTTTCTAAATCTCATTTTGTACGAGTCAATGTTGTGTTTGAATTTATCGTAAAGAATCTTCTCGTACGCAGAAGCCAACTCTTCCACTGGCTTTCTTGGCTTTTCTGCCAACTTTACCTCTTCATCTGTTAGAAATTTAGAAAGCGTTGTTGTTATCGAGTTCTTGCAAGCAGTGCGTGTCTTCGGGTTGAGTTAGTAAAGGTCTGAAAGATGGTCTGCTTTGTTACATACTTTGTTCCACACATCATCCAAATCGTCACCAATAGGTACGCCATTGGCCTGCTTTGGCGTCTTGGGATTGATGTTACTACTTCTTGTCGTTCTTCCCATTCTTCATACACCATTCAACTATTGTGTATGATAGACTCATTTTATATTACGAAGAAAAAAAAATATAACCGTTTTTTGCTTATCGCGATGAAAAATTCTTCGATAAGAATTATACGAATATTTATTTATTCAAAATTACAAGTTGATGAAGCGTACGTAGTAATCGGGGTAGCTGTTTGTTCACATTTTTAACTTCGATTTCGTGTTCTGTAATCCACCTCTTCCTCTGACAACAATATTAGAATTATCAATTGTCGGAGTCGAATGCTTCCTGATACTGAAACCGAATCCACCGCTACCACCGCTGAATGATGGCTTTTCTGAATGCTCCGATCTGGCAGCACTGGTAGTGAATTTTTCTGTAGGTGCTTTAGGAACAAACACGCTAGAAGAACCAGCTTCCAATGGTGTTGGAGGCCCTTCTGAACCTTGCATCGGCCACAACTTCGGCATCACAGTTGAATCATCCTTAGCACTGGAGAAAGATATCTCTCCTCCCAACAAAGGTCTGTTATTCTGTCTTCTCTCTTGATTACGGCTAGAAGCGGGAATATTAATTGGCTGTGTGGACCCCCAGCTTGTAACACTGCTTTCTCTCTGTCGGAGCTCAGATTCCAGATGTTGTATTTTATCGTTCAGTCTTGTCACTTTCGCTTCATGCGAAGCTAACATTTGTTTGAGTACATTATGGTTTTCATTTTTTTGGCTACTCTTCAGCGACTTGTTTTCCTTCATCAACAAATCCAGCTGTTCCCTCAATTCAACTTCGAGTGTTAATTTCTCTGATTTGGCATCTTCGGTGATTCTTTTGAGTTCTTGGCGCAAAAATATATTCTCGCTCTCGATTTTCGAAATAGGAGCTTCTGTTTGTTGATCTTCAAGATTTTTCGTTATGGACGGATTCGAGCTCTCGGCTGTCAAATTCCGGAAGTCTCTCATGACTGCCGTATTAATATTTTTGATCTTCGAAAGTTCGATTTGTAAGGGTTCGACTGTAGTGCTCAAATCTTCAAGTTTCTCGCGCAACTTTTCGTTCTCATCATTGACCAATCCCAACTGCTTTTTGAGATCAGTATTTTCACACTTCAAGTTCTTATTGGCTTCGATCAACATCTTGTGGTCGATCAAAGTATCGTCTGGTACCTTGGTTGAAGTCTGAAGTAACTCAACTTCACGTCTCAGATTATCATTGGTTTGTTTGAGAGTTTCGAGTTCAACCAATTTAGATTGTAAAAATAAATTTTCTTTTCTGGACTCTTTTAGTGTGGTCATGCAAACATTTTTGATGAAATTCAAGAAATCAACCTCGTTAGAGTAAATCATGAGCTCTCGCCGATAAAATTGAAGGGAATCATCAAGTAGTTGTGTGGAGATCGAGGAACTTGTTTCCTTTTCTTTGTCATCTGCATCAGTTTTGGTATAAAGCTTACTTTGTACCTCTAGCAGCCAGTCGATATTAGATCTAACATTTCTTCCTTCCAAAATATCCGAGGTCTCAGGTTTGTCTCCAGTGTTGAACAAAGCGGTGTCGTGTAGTTGTCGACAAAACATGGCAAACTCTTCAATGGTTTTAAGACCTTCAATATATGGTGGATGTGAGGCTTCTTCTTGTGCGCTTTTAAAACGAGTAAAATTAGGATGTATTTTGAGACCTTTTAATACTGAAAGGGACAAAGTTTCGAAATTTTCAGGCTCAAAACTCGGCACGTGTGATAAAAGTCCATGTTTTTCCAAATAATCTCTAGGAGATCTGATGAAATTGCACAAGCAAAGTGGATATAGTGCATAAAGAAGAACAGTGAACCTAAAGAAGCACATAAATAGCCTCTGCAGTTCGTGGGTCAAAAAGACATTTTCGTAGTCGGTGATAGTGCTGACTCCATAGTCCCAACAAGCTAGACGGGTATACAAAGCATATAATGTAGGGAGTCTTCCTTTAGTGTGTTGATAAAGTCTAGGAATTAATCTGCATAGAACGTTAAGCTGAGAATTGAGGATTGAAGATGATTCTTCAATCAAACAGTCATCCAATAAAGTGTTTATCAAAGATGTTTCCTGTAGATTTTCTGGGTCCAATGAATCCATGATTGACGAGAATAACGTAAGCATCTCCTGTTTCTTGGAGCAGGAATTATACATTTCATTGAACAATTTCATAAATCTATTCGGATTCTTTGATGTGAAATGTTCAACAAGTTTCTTGCAATTGAGTCTTGTGAATCTATTTTTTTCCTCAAGTTCATAAAATGGCATTTCTGAGCTAGTAGTAGCCTGATTCAAGTATTTCTGCATCAATTTTCTCAATACCATATCTGATTGAATCTTTTTCAACTCAACCATTTGAGAATCGAAAGGACTCTCTAAACCATCAAGAACAGATTGAATGAAACGTGTCATCGTATTGACATATTCCAATTCAATGCCAGCCGAGTCGACAGCCATATCCAAATATTTATCTATCCACATCATGAAATCCCCATCATCAACGATACAGCAGATTAGCTTTTGAAGCACTTCAACAAACAATTTTTCATTACGACAAACTCCTGAGACATGCTCTTTGTATAAATCGTATAACTCGAAATTCAATCTGGAGTTCTTGTTCTTTATGTAGGTGTTGTGATTGAGCAGATAACTGTCGATACATTGGTTGAGAGCCTCTTTGAAACCTGAATCTTCGTCTTCCTTGGGATCTTTCGCAAAGACATCATTCAACGCATTGATCAAACCTCTAATCGTTCCTGATGTCATTACATTATCCAATATAGTTTTGCATTTAAAAGGTCAATCGATTCAGATATTCTAATATTTGTTAAATTATTAAAAAACCATGAAAAATAAAATTAAAATTAAAAAATATACCCGTCTCAACACACATACGACGACAAAGTAAAAATTATCACAATTCACAATGTTGTATTCCAATTTGGATTTGGTGAAGCATATTGACGTTGTCCCATACCCACATGAGGAAGAGGAATACAAATGTTTCCGGGATAATGTTTACGTGCTGATTTCCCATGATCTCAATTTCAAACTTGGTTACCTGCTTCCCCTTGTTGCAAAACAATTACAATCTTATTCTGATGTAGTTATAGTCGACGATTCGGCAAAAACAGTCAGAATTGCCAGTTCTCTTGATACTCTGGAAGCTAGATCAAATGCATTGAACAACATTGCATCCATCTGGAAATCTCACAACCTTTTCGATACCTTAAAGGGTTGGAGAGACGAGTTGTACACTGTTTATTCACCATCTAAAGAACCATATATGCGTCTAGAACGCGCTTTTTGTCCCTTGCTAGGAGTCGTTATGTACGGTGTCCACATCAATGGATACGTTCCAGCACCTCAGTTGGAAGACTATAAGATCTGGGTCCCTAGAAGATCCGAAACTAAAGCCACATATCCAGGAATGCTGGATAACACTGTTGCGGGAGGTCTCGGCTACCCATATGGATGCTATGAGACTTGTGTCAAGGAATGCTACGAAGAAGCAGGTATAAATGAACAACATGTGGCCAAAAATTTGAAATCCAGAGGTGTGATTTCTTACTTTTACCAATTGACGAAGGGAATATTTGATTCAGAGGAGGGCCTTGTTCAGCCAGAGGTCGAATACATTTACGATTTAGACATGACTGGAGTGACACCAGAACCAGTTGACAACGAAGCCGAGGATTTTAAGTTGATGTCGATTAAAGAGGTTTCACAACTTTTGACTAACGGCGAGTTCAAACCTAATTGTGCAGGTGTTATCATAGACTTTTTGATAAGAATCGGCTATATAACTCCAGAAAACGAATCACATTATGTTGAGATCAACAGCCGTCTTCATAGAATGTTACCTTTCCCAACCAGATGAAGATAACTTTTTTGTTTTCCCCAATTTAGCATTGAGTTCTATAACGTTTGTGCATTGAGTTTTCGTAGAGAGTAAGACAGATTTAGGCTTTTGTTTTTGCAGAGATAGTTCTCTATTTGGCAAAGTGTAACTTGATGTTGAGGAACTGTCTCTTTTTAACTTCTTCGACAGTTAAAGAGACATTTCCGTAAGTCAATGGGGCATAAAAAATGAAGAATGCAATCAAACCGCTCACAAGAAGAACAAGTACAGATGAATACAGAATCCAGTTAATCTTTCTTGCTTGAGTCTTGTCATTTGAATTCTTAAGACTCTCGTGTCTGTTATCAGTGAAAATGAATTCCAGCAAAGCTCCTGAAAACAATGCAGCCAATAAATGCGCAGGAAGATAGTGGTGCAAGAATTTTTGTCTTGACATGAGGAAGAATGGGAAGTAATGAGTAGCCCATCCACAGAAGAAGAAACCAATGTTTTTGTACAATCTAGCTCTTGATTTATCGCTCAAAATGTAAACTTCTCTACGTCTGGTGACTTGATCTGCGAGCAGGATACCCAAGTAACAAATCAACAAACATGCCTCGAGCCACCAACCAAACAAGTTTCCAATGAAGTAAACTTGTTCACGAGTACTGCCCTTGGTCCAGAAAGAAACACCGGATAATGACAATGGCCATGTTTCTGGGTCAGACGCAAATGGATGGCTTGAACTCAACTTGTTGTTTTGACGGAACATTTGCATTTGTAATTCTTTCCATTTGGTGAGGAATGGTAGTTTCTTAACAGCCTTTGGAACGTATTCAGCTCTCTTTCCGGACAAACCAACGATAGAGTCAATGGTCCAATAGTTGTCAGAATCTGCAACCTTCTTGTTACCGTTGACTTCCTGTTGGTGGAAACCCCATTCAGGAAGCAATTGGTCATCATGAGTCCACATGGTAACAATTGTTGGGACGTGGAAAAGCTTAACGACAGAAGCCTTAGTTCTGAGTGGATTAGTCTTTCTCTTGTCAAATGGATCAAATCTGAACAAAGTGTCATTGAATCTGGTAGATTCAGCCTCTTCCAAACTTATAACAGTGAATTCTTCATTGGTTGGATACAGAGGTGAGGCAACATCATGAGCAAGCAAGAAACCACCAGTTCCCACGTGTCTAAATCTCACGCTATCACCTTGTCTGACATGCTTATTGAGTTTGGTCTTCTTATCATATGGAGCTGCAGGAACAATTTCCCAGTGGTTGTTGACGTCATCAAAGTCCTTAACACAAGTGACCTGTTGACCTCTGGAAGAAACTCTACCATCGTCATAACGAAGAGGATAATTGAATGGGTGAGAATGTAACAAACATTCGGTATCTTTGTGCTTCATGGTGATGACATCGTAGTACAAAACGTCTTTAGCTTCTTTGGTTAAAGGAGAATCACCCAAAGTAGCTTGGAAATCAGCACTCATGAAAGGATCACCTGGACCGGATTTAGTGAGGATAGCAAAGTGGACATAGAACCATCCGAGGTAAATGATGAATGGCAAAACAATGAGGCCAATTGCTCTGTGAACAAAATGTCTCGCAAAAATTCTGATTGTAAGACCCTTCTTTGCCTCAAGAAGTTCCCAAAGATCCCAAATCACAGCGACACCAACACAGGCGAAGGTGAAGACACCAACGTATTTGGTTGAAATCACACAGGAGAGCGAAATACCAGTGAGACCCAACCATTTGTACCAGTTAAGAGAGAATGGTTGGTTTCTTTGCTTCGTAAACTTGACATAACAGTAAACAGATGCTGCCACTGAGAAAATCAGGGTAGCATCAAGTAGGATCAATCTGGTTTCAGCAACGTGTGCATTGTCGAAAAGAACCAACAAAGAAGCAAAAATACAGGTTGGGATAGAGTAACCACATTCTTTCATAGTATTGAACATGAGAGGAACAGTAAGACCTCCCAAGATCGCAGATAAAGCACGCAATGGGATGTATGGGATGGAGTTATTGATATAGCTATCTCCGATACTGTCAAATTTAAACTTTCCGTTGAAACCAACAAGATAACCAACGAAAGCGATCAATAATTTAGCAAAAGGAGGATGCAAATCAAAGAAATATGTTCTCTCCAAGTAATATGAAGCAAACTTACCAAAGTGCACCTCATCAAAAACAACTTCATCAGGATACCAGATGCAATAGAATCTGGTAGCCAGTGCAAGAATTGTCAAAAGCGTGTTGGAAATATTGTAGTATTTGTCCATTGATGGATCAATTGCTGAGTTGGTGATCGCGCCGCCAGGGCCCAAGTTGTCCAACTCTTTGTTGTCAACATCAACGACATCTGAGACGCTCGCCTTCTTGGCGGATTTAGTCTTAGGGGCCATATTGTGCTTGTTACTGCTGCTTCAAAAAGGGCAGTTTTCTAGCTCAATGTCAGGAATTGACAGCAAGATCGCTTAAGAAACCACTTCAAACACGTTTCATTGAAACGTCAAGTTGATTATTTTTTCAACCGAATGAAATTGATTGTCATAATTTTTTAGCGAAAAATCGCGAGGCGGCTGTCGATTTCGGCTTCTGTCTGTCATGATTGAATAAGGTTCATTTATTATTTTTTCCAGGGCCGTTTAAGATGCGCTATTCAAGGTAGTAATATAATTAGAAATTAACGATAAACTGATTGCACAACCATTTGATACACGTCATGTTACCTAACACTGCAAGTCGTTTTGGCAGACTGGTGCTGCGTTTGCGGCTTCCGGTCGGAACAAGCAGAAATTTGTCTGATTTCCAGGCAATGCAAGAAGCATTTCTACCTCCTTCGAGCACGACGCGTGCAAAGACCGCTACTAAAAAGACCGTTGATAAGGCAACTGTGGATCCAGTGATCAACATTGCCACAAGCGATGCATTTAGCGAAACAACATCTACGTCTTCGGCGACAGAGGGTCCACTTTCGAGCTTTTTCTCCACATCTTTATCGGACTACTCGCCTTTACAATCTGCAGACGGAACTTTGAACTGGTCAGAAACGTTCCATGGTCTTGGTCATGCTGCTTTTTCGAAGGAATCACAGAACATCTTATATGAACCAATACCTGAGAACGATATCGAAATTACACCTGATGGATTGTTATATCTTCCGGAGATCAAGTATAGACGTATTCTGAATAAAGCTTTCGGTGCCGGTGCCTGGGGACTTGCACCACGTTCAGAGACTTTGATTTCCAAGAGTGGACTGGGTGGTTTGCTTACGAGAGAGTATGGGTTAGTGGTTCATGGACGTTTGGTGTCGATTGCCAGAGGTGAGCAGACATTTTTCAGTGAAAAAGGTATCCCAACAGCTACGGAAGGCTGTAAATCTAATGCTTTGATGAGATGTTGTAAGGATCTGGGTATCGCTTCTGAACTTTGGGATCCAAGATTTATCAAGAAGTTCAAGAGGTCTAACTGTGAGGATGTTTTTGTCGAGTACATTCCTACTAAAAAGAAGAAGAAGATCTGGAAGAGAAAGGATGAGGATGTGGAGTATCCATTCAAAAGATGAAGAGCGAGAAATAACGAGTGGAGTGAGTGTTGCAAATACCTACGACAGACTTCCCTTGGCTCGCCAATGGTCCTGTATATAATTACAATAGCTTCAACATAATTTTTTTTATTCTTAGTAAAAATAGAAAAAATTTTGAATGTCAGGTTAATTAATGAACAATACCAACGTGGATTACTTGAATAATGTCCAAAGCAACCACGCTGACGGTTTTGTATAAAAGACTAAGAAAACACGAAACAAGAGTTACATAGCACGTAGCATCTCAAGATACTGAAATTACAAACCTTGTTGAGCTCTTCTTCTGTCTCTCTCCTCAGCAATAGTCAACTTGATACCCTTACCCTTTGGCAAAGAGACGTATGGCTTACCAGCCTCAGCACCGATGACGAAAACGTTAGACAATCTGGTGACGAAAGTGTTTTCCAAAGAGTCCTTGATGTGGACCAAGTCGAAACCACCCTCGTGTCTCTCTCTGTGGGTGATGACACCAACTCTTCCCAAGTTACGACCACCAGTAACCATAACCAATCTACCGGTATCGAACTTAAGGAAGTCAGTGATCTTACCAGACTCGAGGTCGATCTTGACAGTGTCGTTAACTCTGATAGCTGGGTCTGGGTATCTGATGGTTCTACCGTCGTGGGTAACAACGTATGGAATACCCTTCTTACCAAGTTGAACCTTCTTAACCTTAGCCAATTTGTAGGAAGCTTCTTCAGCAGTGATTCTGTGGACAGCGAATCTACCCTTGACATCGTAGACAAGTCTGAAGTTTTCGTTGGTGGCGTCGAGTGTGATGACATCCATGAAACCAGCTGGGAAAGTAGAGTCGGTTCTGACCTTACCGTCAACCTTGACGTGTCTTTGCATCAAGATAGCCTTGACTTCTCTACCGTTCAAAGCATACTTTAATCTGTTTCTCAAGAAGACAATCAATGGCAAAGATTCTCTCAACTTGTGTGGACCAGCAGATGGTCTTGGAGCGTAGACACCCGACAACTTGTCGAGCATCCAGTGGTTTGGAGCTGCTAATCTCTTAAGGTGCTTCTTTCTATATTATGAGGAAAAAATCCTAATGTTAGTATATCTCTCTTTGTAACGTTCATATTGTTCTGTTCTGTTGCTACATACGGTCCTCTACCCATGTTGAAAGTGCTAAGTTCTTAACTGGAGTTGGTTAGACTTGTTTTCCACTGTATTAAAGAACAAGTTAAAATCTTGAATTTTCAACTAATACTACTTCAAGCCAAAAAAAGATTCTTTCCTCTCTCCATCGCTACACTGAGAATTTGCGATCCTTGCCAGAGTTTGTGAAAATTTTCCAACTGCGTGGGCCCAGGATGAAAATTCTCACGGGCGAAGACTACCGCGCGCACGGACCGCATTCGCGGGCCGCCAACCCGTGAAACGCGGCACACAAAAATTTTCAAGTGGTCTCAAGGGGTTTCCTAAAACGGAAACGCAGTCACGCAGTCACAAGATCAAAAATATTTTATAGAAAATAGTAATTTAGCTTAATGAATCGTCGCGACGTCGTCTAGCATGCTAGAGTTAACGTTACCCGGAATACATTCTTTTCAAAATTTACCTGCTCATGTTGAGCCGCACAACCACGACTCCCTATTTACCCCAGTTTTCAGATACAAACTTTTTAAGTAACTCACCAAGATTGTAATCAGCTTCACAATCATTGTACAGTTGTAAACCCATAACCAAACGACCATACATTGCCGAATCACGGCGACATGCTATGTCAAGTGCCCACAAGACATATCTTTCAATGAAATCATAAAAAACCACGTCCACTAGACTTTCATCTGATCCAGCTTCATATGATTGAATCACGTTTGGAACCGCAAAGTTAGGTAATGGCCGGTGTATAGTGTCATCCCCATCGGTACCAAGTTCATCAATGGTATGATAACCGTATGTCAATCTGTATTTTGAGAAGAAGTCAGGGTATTCTTGATCTTTCTGATTATTTGTGATGGAGTTTAAAGCTCTTTGGTGAGGAGATAAGAGCTCATTCAGATCAGGTGATGAATTGTCCAAAATATAAGAACCTGAATTCAAAATTTTCTTTAGCTGAAGGGCAATGGGTGCAGGGACATTTGGTAAAACTCTCCATCTATTTTTGAATGGTGACACAATAAACTGAGAATTTTTAGTGAAGTCACCTTTGTAAAGATCATATCTAATAGATCCTGTATTGATCAAAACAATTCGAGATCTATTCTGGCCATCGTTGTAGGGATCACCTGAAACATGACACTTCTTAGGCTCAAGTTGAACAAGAATGTCTCGTTCCAAAAACCTGAGCAAACTGTTAGTATCATCAGAGTTATAATCAGCACCACTTATAAAGAAGCTTTTTGGGACCACTCCATAACGTTCGTTCAGATTTAAAGCTGTGCCCATCCGTGTGAGCTCATCAGAAACACTCAATCCTTCAGGGGTGTTAAATTCATCAAAACTGCTGGAATTAGAATGATGCAAAAACGAATGAACATTGAAGTCAATGTACTTTCTGTCCATAGTATAATTCAAATTTGGGTCATTGAAATCAGATAACGATAAAAATCCAACAGTCTCGCAGTACCGTCCACTTTGAAGACCAGTACTTTTATCATCCACAATACTGAAATCCCTAATGTGCGAATGCCCACCGAAATATTGAATCATTTTCTCAGGGAAGTAACTTCTCAGTACATCATGAAGAAGGTATAGTTCTTCCCAACTATGAGTCACCGGAATGTGACCGAAAACAACAACAACATCGATTTCTTTCGTTGACATCCCTGCCAAAAAGTCCAGGAATTCAGGACTTTGCACTAATTCAGACACTGGTGTGACTCTAACCCTTCTATTTCCGCCTTTAAAGTCGAATAAAAATGACATACTAAAAATTTTGTAGTGGTTTTGTTCTGTTTCAAAATACCTGTATTTCGAATGACCAAACGTCACATATTCACCGTCATCAGTGAGATATTCCACATTAGTTGAAATGAACTTTTCACCGTAGAATGGAACAACATTTTCAAACTCATGTTTGCTCACTTCTTCCACATACAACTCATGATTCCCAACAGTGATAAGATCATATTCTGCATTCATGAAAATTTTAGATGAATAGACACCGTTCGGACTTGTGAGATCACTCAACCCGTTACCATCATGTCTATCCCCCGTGTCAACTAAAAGTAAATCTCCTTGGTGACTATGACAAAGTTGTTTGAAACGTTTAGTGAAAGATATGAAATCTCCCCAATCTGCGGAGAACTGTCTTTGGTTCAAATGACCCTGATACCATCCATGCGTGTCTGTAGTGTGAAGAAAATTGATTTGTCCGATGTTAAGCTCTCTCAATTCTTCATCAAAATTTGGACTCTTAGAACCCTTTTGCTGTTTGATACGGTAACCGAATTCACCAGAGAATAAAGTTCCAGTTAAAAAACACAGTGTTAAAACAAGTGTTACAATGTGAGTTATCATTGGCGTTGTTATAGTGGGTTAAGAGGCAGTTGTTCAAAACTCCACCTGAGCTTGGTGTAAGAAAATGATATCCTTGTGGCTACTCTTATCGATAATTTTAGACATGTTTTTTTTTGAAGCAATCGCTATCGGAATTCAGGCTGTGCAGATACGAAGAGAGGGGGAATTGGAGACGAGTCGAACTAGTCAAGAAGAGACTGAGCCTAGTTTACTCAACGCTAACATTTGCTTGTAATGGTTGGGAAAAGCTATGCAATTGAGGGGTTTTTAAGCTTTTGTCTAAATCAATTCGAAATCTACTAAGTTGCAAAAGGTAAAAAATAGATTTTTTCAAAAAACCTTGTAATATTGAAGTTATCAGCTTTTTAGATGACCAAGATATTCATTAGGCTTACATATCCAAATATCCTAACCACAGCAACGGTGCTTATCCAGTATCTACATTTGTTCAAATCAACTCGATATGTCAATGTCATTATCTTATCCTCTTTAATCCTATCTTTCTGCCAAAATATAATCGTGCAGTATGTCTCTCCCCTCGAACCAGTAAAGTTGTTTGTAATTTTAAAAATGACAGTGTGTAAGACTAACTTTAGTATTCAATAGATAACCATAAAATATCCAACCACACAGCACAACATGTCCAGCACAGAGAAACCGGAGGCATCTGATACTGCTCGCAATGTAATTTTGCCAAAACCATTCTGGCCTGCATCTACGACTCCATCGGATGCCAACTATAAACCGGTGGACACCATTACCGAAAGTGCTAAGATTGCATTGTTTTCGGCTCTGTTTCTGGGTGGTATGCATTTCAGAAGACTATTGCAGCATAGAAAAGGATCTGCCAGACCTAGTCATGCCAGATATTTATCTCTTTTCGAACTGAACAAAAGGCACTTTATTTCAGTTCCGTTGGCACTTGGTACTTATAGTTTCGTTTCGAATTCGATGATGAATCTGAATGAAGAGAGATTGGCCAAGAATGAAGCACTTGCAATGTCTTCTGGAGTTTTGGTTGCAACTATTTTCAATAAGTCAATGCCTTTGAATGCTAAAGTTGGCCTTGCTCTTGGTCTTGGAGTGGCTGCTGGTATCTATACTTGGTCAGGTGGATTCATGTTGTATGATTCCGGACATTCGTACCAAAAGGCAACTGGACAGATCAAGGACCAAGTCAGCAACAAGTCCTTGGATGAAGATTTTGCCAACGGAACTTATAAAAAACAAGGATTTTGGGAAGTGGTTTACAGAAAACCATTGTCACAGACTGCTGAAGAACTTGGTGAGGGTAGAGGTATCGTTAGGGCTTGAAGAAGTTATTTATTATTTATTATTATTTATTACAATTTATTTATTTATTTATTTATCTCTTACGTCGGACAACAATGAGCCAAACGGGTCGTTTGTTCCTAGGTAGTCACTCGTGACTAATAGTTGCTACTCTTCAAACAGTCGTTCGTACTACTAATATTCGAACAAAATATATTGACTCGCACAACTCGTTTCACCAATGACTCACTTCGCTTGTCATCAGCTCACTCGTTGGGTCATCATTTGTTTGCTTTATCATACTTAACCACCACTCTAACCTTACCGTTGCAATTGTATCTCCTATTCAACTTCTTGATCTTCTTTTGCAACCCAACAATTCTGTTGCGAACACTGTAACTGTACTTAACATCATCACTAGGAAGCAACACATAAACTTCATTCTTCACCTTAACATTAACTTCTGGGACTCCTTCATCATCAGAAACTTGCAAGTCTGCAACACCATTTGTTAAACCTGTGGTAGAAGCACTATTTGCAATGGCACCAACATCAGTTTTAACCTGGAAAACAAGCGAACCAGGACGGATATTTCCTCCAGGGTTAATACCACAAATAACATGCATCATCTTACCAACAAATTTAGTCCAATAAATAAGTCTTTCACCATTCTCTGGATCAGCATCCAAAACTAGTTTTTCAAGTTTTGAATAGAAAATCTCCTCGCTTGGTGGAATTTCAGCACCCCAACGCTCACAACATGCGATTCCCACTAGCGCGCGGATTTTATGTGACAAACCGTGCGAACCGGCAATAATCCCTGTGGTGGCCACGTGCAACGATGCGGTAGGTTGTAATTCCTTTGGATATGAGCAATGGACAAACGCAATGTTACAAAGAGCAGGAGCCACACGTTGTGTGACCTCATCAGGGACAACGTTCCCATCCGGTAAACTGCTCCGTAAAAGCTCCCAGTACTTGCCTGCAAGCAACGGAGCGTATGGTCTAGTGGCAGTGATAATAGGATCCTCAATTTTGATTTGATCAGGGATCATGGAATAGAGCACACCTTCACGAACACCTCCTTCACTGAAATGGACAGATTTGATCTTTGGAAGTGATTGGAATGCAGCAGAAACCAATAATCCAACTGCTGGAAGCTGCTGTTCACGTCGAGCAGTAACACGGAAAATTTTATTGTTGTCGAGCTTCGGAACTTCTCCTTTGAGTAACAAATAATTGGCCATTTTTTCAACTGTTGAAGCCGTCGTTGAATAACCATTGATGATGGTTTGAATTGGATAATCTGGATCGTTTGCAATGATTAAATGACCAAGACCACGAAGTCCTCCACCGCAACAAAACAATCTGAACCCTCCATTTGCATTAGCTTCTTCAATCAACTCCTGGGGTAGATTAATCTTCTCAAGTGCAACTTCGTATGATTTGGTAATTTCATCATAAATGTACTTGCTGTCCTCATGTCTTAACCTATTTGTTAATGCTGCTGCACCGTATGGCATTGAAACCGGATGTTCACTAATTTTAACTTCGCCGTTCTTGGCACTTATCCAACTTATTTGGGTTGATCCACCTCCAAGATCCATGAATAATCCTGAAATATCGTGGAATGATGATGCGACTCCATAAGCACCAGTTTTACCTTCTTCTTCTTTACTCAATAAAAACACTTTCCATCCAGTTTCTTGGTAAATGATGTCTCTGAACTCTTGCGAATTTGATGCTTCTCTAGTCGCTTCAGTTGCTACCACTTTAACACCGTTTTCAGGAACTCCAAAATCTTCACAGATCCATTTGAATCTTCTCATTGCACGGATAATTTCACGAATAGCATCATCTGGAATTGGCATTTTGGCGCTACTATTTGCTGAATCCGCTAATTGGGCATCAAAAAGTGATATACCTAGTCTATCTTTGAAAACACATGGCATGATACGTGCGTGATGGGGCGCTTTTGACGAAATAGAGAACCGAATACCATTGGATCCAATGTCAACTATCGCAGTTAAAGCACGTCCAACAACAGAAGCTTCATTCTCTTCGTCCATTAAATGAGATCCAGAGTCGTCCACATGGTGATTATCGCTTGTCTGCTGAAATAGAAGGCCTTCCTCAAACGACATGGCTTTACGGACAGTTCTAGTAGCAGGAAATATTGTCTATTACAGACCGTGGATGTTGGTAACTGTCGGACCTTCGTTAGCTTTATAATAATATATACTCTGTTCCTTTACTTCTCGTTTTTAATTTCCTAAGATTCGAATTTACGAAAAAAAAATCAAACCCCAGCCAATCTGGGCAACCAATCAACGCCACACCTAAATTACGTAATCACAATGCCCGTTGTTTGAAATGACAGTTGGAAGAAAAAATCACACAGAGGGCTTACATACGGTTTTTATTAAACTTGGCTCAAATATTGTTGTATAGACACCCTTGTATAGGCACACTTAGACCCCACCTATACACAAACACGCACGCACAATGAGTTTGGATGGCTTAGAGGACGCTTTACAAGTTGCAAGTGACTTGGGGACGCTAGCAAATCAGGCAACTGAAACGCCACCAACGATCACAGCTCACGAGGAACATGATTTGAACAAATTCGCAAACGAGACAAATGCTCCAACGATATCTGTGGGAGATGATGACACACAAGACGGAGTGCTTCGCACTGAAGAAGTTCAGCCAGATATCACTGCAGGCTCTGTGTGGTCGTTCCTATCGTCGTGTGGTATTAACCTCGTTCTGCCATTCATCAACGGTGTCATGCTTGGTTTTGGTGAGATTCTTGCTCACGAGATTGGATTTCGATACAATTGGGCAGGAGCACGGGTAAGTTTAACGAAATGGTGATCAAGCCTGGTGATTGAATACTAACATTGAGAAGGTTGAGAGAAGACGCATTACTACGAATGTGGTACAACAGCAACAGCGTGATATAAGGGAGAGAAAGTCGGTCTTGTTTGGATAGTTGTAATGAGTGCGAGCACGTTTTAAAAAAGACCAAGGCTGTCTGTCGTTACTGTGATCTCCTTGTGCGGTGCAAGGATGTATGACTGACGGAGACCGGCCGTTTATCTTTCTTTTTTTACCCCGGATCTTCGCGTGGATTTTTTTTAATTTATTGCTCCCCGATTGCTTTCACATGCAAATCAAGCCGTGCAGTTTTCTGCCCCCAAAAGTCAAAGGCGGGGCAGAGTGGGAATGACGCCAAATTCACATGCAGTGGAGATGGTCACCGTGGGCAGGATCGATGCTTGTTTATAAACATTTGACTTTCTCTTTGTACTGCTATAACATTTGCCTTAGCAGAAGCCATCTATAGAACTGAGTATGAATGAGGTAAAGTCGCCTGTTCAGGCAACACAAAGTAGCAGATATCTATTACGAACAACACAATATGTTTTAAGACAGTACTCAAAACGTCGCAATCTTCTTATGAAACTATCGTATGTTGCGATAGTGTTTATGATATTCAACGGTGGCTCTAGCGGCAAGTCTAAAAGAAATACGCAGCATCCTCGAAGAGTTAGGAGAACATCTTCAAGTGGTGAAAAACTAGGGTTTTGGAGTGGACTTGTTCATAAAATCAAAACCTCCCCATTGACGTTACTTCTTTCTCAGTTGAACTTGAGAAATCCAAACACTAAACCAATTGCGCTCTATTTTGTTCTCCAAATAGTTTTATCTGTGTTCCGGGCCGTATTAGCAATGAAAGTGGCTTCATTGGATGGATACTTGGTTTCCTTCTTGATAACTAAACGGTTCAAGAAGTTTTTCAAGTACTTGGCCTTTTGGATTTTAATCGGAATTCCTGCAACGTTTACAGAGGCAATGCTGACAAAGACACAAATGTTGTTGAAAAACTCGATTAGACTCAACCTCACCAACAAAATACTCGATGACTATCTTCCAGACAGCGGGAACAGCACGGTTTATCAATTGATCAACCGAGAGCGAGAAGACGGGAATGGCTCTTTGGATGCTCCCAATCAAAAGATCACCACGGTGGTGGATCAATTTGCCAGTTCGATGAGTAGTTTGCCATCACAATTGTTGAAACCATCACTTGACATACTTTTATCAGCCAATAAACTAATGAAATCCGGTGAAAACGTGGCAGAAGGTGCCCTGCTGTTAGGACTTGTCACTAACGTTTCTGCTTTAGTGTTGAAAATCTTCACTCCCAACTTCTCAAGACTAACTTCTGTGAATAATGAGCTTGAAAACAAATTCCATGCTTATCATTCCCAGGTTATTCAAAATAATGAGGAAATAGCACTAGCAAAGGGCCATAGACGTGAAATTGACCTTCTCGATATGTACTATTTCGAATTGGAGCGGTTCAAACGTATGGAGCTTCGTAGGATGGCGGTGTACGATTTTGCTGTTACTTTTATTTTCAAATACTGCTTGGGAGCATTTGGATTGCTCCTGTGCTCCCTTCCGATTTTTACGACAGCTTATGCCAACAATTTCCAAATTTCTGAACAGATTGCCAGCAAAATTTCAGCCGATTTCATTACCAATAGAAGACTCTTACTGACAGCTTCAGAGTCAGTTGGTAAACTGGTCCAATCAAAAAAAACAGTTCACAATCTGTTAGGTTATAGTGAACAACTTTGGGATTTCGAGAAAGAATTGATCGACATCAATGACGATTCTTTGGCCATTGAAAACTCAATCAACAATGATCATGGAAACGAGGCACTTGTAAAAGGTCCAAACGTTTCATACGGAGATGAAGTCTCATTCCAACACGTTCCACTAGTTACTCCTAGCGGGAATGTGCTAGTTCCAGATTTGACTTTCAGCATCAAGCCAGGTAACAATTTGCTAATCATTGGTCCAAACGGTTGTGGAAAGTCTTCTTTATTCCGTGTTCTGGGGGGTTTATGGGAAGTCAAATCACCTGGACATCTGATTATACCTGAGAAACGGAGAGACCTCTTTTATTTACCACAAAAAAGTTATCTCACTTACGGTTCATTGAGAGAGCAAATAATATATCCTCATTCGTTGGAAGACTATCGTCATAATCTCGAATCTTCGTTTGGAACAGACCAAGTGGTGAAGAATGATAACTATTTGATTGAATTATTGCGCCTAGTGAAGCTTGAACACTTGACAGAGTTGTCCGGGGTGGCAGCCGTGACTGGAGCCGATGAAGACGATGAAGACGTTGAACGGTTTCCTCAAAGCAGCGCCAACGCAGAATCGGCTTTGGATGTTGTTGAGAGATGGCCTGATGTGTTATCGGTTGGAGAACAACAGAGATTGGCACTTGCACGGTTGTACTACCATCAACCTCGATTTGCAGTGCTGGATGAGTGCACCTCTGCTATTTCTCCTGATTTGGAACAAGAATGTTACCGTTTGGCTACCGAAGAATTTGGTATTACTGTGTTGTCCGTGTGTCATCGTACATCTCTGTGGAAGTTCCACTCGCACATCTTGAAGTTCAAAGTGGAAGCCTCGGAGAGTGGCGGAGAAAGTGGCGAAGAAAGCGATTATGTCGTAAGAAACAGCTATGATCACGCCGCACCACACGGAACGGCTTTGTTCACGAAGTTCGATCCTGTTCTACGACTACAAAGACACGAAAGATTGCTAGAGATAGATGATCAACTGAAGAAAAGTGGTGATCTTGCAAAAAGATTGAGCGTTTTACGGAATGAACGAAACAAACGTAAAAATACGTTGTTATTCATTCAGGAAGAGGACTAGCGATGTACCTGTTTTGTCTATATATACATATTCGTTCACCAAAATATTATACCTGAAGTCTCTTGTTGAGTAACGTCCCACCAATCGCCACTAGTTTCCCAGCATTTCTTCATTATCTCGAGTGCCTTATGAGCTGATGGCGAACCCTTCTCAGCAAAAGTGACAATTTTCTTGAGAAATGTGAGACGACCAATACTGTCATCACAGTCGCAGCCAGTGACAAACAAAGGCATGAGTAGTGACAATTCATTAGGGGAGTTGCCACGAACGTGTTTGACGACAATCTCGCGTGCTTCTCTGCAAAGATCTTGAATAAGCGGTGACGACCTGGATACACGTAAAACACGACGATAAAGCTGATTCAAACCCATTATCAAGAATAATTTGTTCATTGCAACGACCGTAATGACTGCTTCTGAGCTGCCGTTTGATTTGAGCAAGTGAACGTTATCAAGCCTGTGGAAACATGACACCAGTTGTAATACTTTTTCCACGGTCGCAGGTGAAGCTGGAGGAGAGTCAGGATTTATTGCGAGTTGAAGGTTAGTCTTGCGGATGAGTTTCACTGTCTCTTTGTATAATGGGAGGAACTTGAGGTTGAAACCAAGCATGTAATCGACGCTGACATATGATTCATCACGTATGAGAGAAGGTTGTCCATCATTATCATTATCATTATCGCTGTCATCGCTTCCACCGATTTCGTAGTCAATCTGACTTGAATCGTCCATTGTATCGTTTATGGCAGAGTTGTTGACGATTTCATCTTGAGATGGGCTCAATGAAGAAGAGAGATTCGCCAATACATCGAAATAAGCATACCATCTAATTAAAAAGAACAACAGTTTTGATTCTGTAATTTTCCGGTTGACTGTTTCTCTAGGATGGACGTCAACTTCTTTTAGCAACCGATGGAATGGTTTATTGTAACCTCTCATGAGGAGAATTTGTGTAGCACCACGCATATGAATTTTCCAATTGTGTTTGAGCGAAAAAACCATGAATGAGCTGATCAACAGGATCAGTGTTAACGTCAAATCACTAGTTGCAGTTTCTTTATTTTGCAACAACAACAAAAGCTCGCTCAATGATCGACTCAGAAGTTGGTCAATAACATCAGTCGGTTCCTCTTTATTGAGCAAGAAAGACTTATGCGAAAGTCCATATGCCACTAGCACCGTCAAAAGTCCATCGTTAGAAAGAGCCAATTGCGGAACAACGCTTTTGAATGGATTATACTGAGCTATTGACTCATCGAACGGCGCAAACACGCGAGAAGTGGAATTTAGGAAAAAAGTGTACGAGTCGAAGTACTCCGGAACATTGCGCAACAGATCAGGTAATGGTAGAAGCCCACGTGGAATTGATTCGATCACTTCTACCGACGAAGATGATGATGTTGGGGAAGGGACAGATTCAGGTCTGCAGATCAGAGACATTTGTTCTTCATCAAGACCAGGTTCTCTTTTCACCATGATCGATGTCTCATCATCATCTTCCACTATAGATGGCCGTGAAGGACTTCTATTCTTTTGATAAATGAAAGGTGCTGAGTGGATTCCTGATGGCGAAGGCGGGAACAATGACTTGAGTTTCTCGATATCGTCGGAGTATTCGTCGACAATGTCATCAAAGCCCCGCTGTTGGTGTTGGTCCGTAAACGGTAACAACTGTTGCTGAGGCAATTCATCTACAGAGGGGGCCGATTGAGACGAAAGTTGTTCCAATATGAAAGCTGGGCCGGATTGTTCCAAACGGTCATTTAAAAGAGACCCCAGAACATCATTTACAGACCTAATATTGCTGGAAACGTTGTCGAACAGATGATCAGAGTATTGAAATTGATCAGGTGGACTTTGATAAGGTATTGTATAGTACTCTGAGCTTGATGTTTGAGAAGTCCAATTGGAAACTTCGCTTGATGAAGCCCTTGAGAGCAGTTGTGATGAATTCTCGTCCGGTTCCTGTTTGACTACCACTTGTGGCTCGACAGAACTCATGGTTGAAGAAGTGCTGACACTTTTCTTTAGATTAGGGGTTTCTTGTATTAAAACCAATTGTGGGATTTCTTTCTTCTCTTTATTGGATTTCTCCACAAAAGTTGACTTTTTCAGAGACGCTTGAGACATATTCGCCACTGGATTTAGTTTCTCCACCTTTGGTTTCTTGTATGGTCTGCCACCCCAAGTCAATTTCATTGTATAATCACATGTGCGACCATTTTTCACGCAATTGACACATTCTGGTTTGGTTTCGTCACATTTTATTTTAGCGTTTTTGCAAGGATGGCAGCCATTCCGGCTTCTTTTCCATTTCTGGGCGCGTTGGGTTTCTTGAGGCATTCTGCCTGAGGTTCAGATCTAAAACAAAAGCATTAAAAGCCGAGGATATAAAGCGAGCAAACCGACGAGAAAAGCGAGTCGAGAAAAGCAAATTCGGGAGAGCACAATTCTAATTGCAACAAGTTGTACACGCACGTTGGCTGGATCGAAAGTGAATGCGATTGTAGAAGCGGTTAAAGAAGACTCATCCAAGATCAAAAAACCCTTAAATTTTTTTTTTTTTCGCTTGTGAACTTCCTATCGCTGTGTTGCAAAAATACCATCTCGACTCGTTTTCTGTCAATAGTGTATACGGGCACTTAACAGCAAGGGGTTTTTTTTCCTTGTCAACAGTGTTACAAGAACGAAAACAAAAATTAGAACGACCACACGATATTGGCTTCTATAAGTCTCTCGAATTTGTGAGATCCCTCCCAATTAATAAACTCATTTGTAACAGTGATACACGATGACTGGGACCATTAAGGAGGAAAACGATTCCCAAATCGCGTCACAGCAAGGACAACAGACATCACAAGGGGGAGGTTCTCAGTCAAGGGCAACGACTGCGCAAGGAGCACAAGCTGATCGAATACGGCAAGCACAAGCAGCAGCAGCTGCCCAACAGCCTGATGGAACTCAAACAGCACAACAAGCAGCAGCAAATAGACAACCACAAGCACAGGCGGGTTCGCAATCGCAACAACAGTTTTCACAAGCAGATCTCAATAGAATTGTCTTGGAATATCTAAATAAAAAAGGATATCATCAAACTGAAGCCACACTGAGAATAGAAAGCACGAAAATACCAGGTTCTGCTACTGTCCCTGTGAACACTAACAATTCGAATTTCAAGAAACCGGAGACTGCTACTTCAAATCGTTCTAATTTACAATTCCAACAGCAACAGTATGCTCAAGAACAAACACTCGCGAAGCAAAGACAATTAGATGAAGACCCTAATCTTTTTGGACGTGCGTATTTGATGTTCCGTTCATGGTGCGAGAACTCACTTGAAATGTACAAATACGAATTGGAGAAATTCTTGTATCCAATTTTTGTTCATTGTTATTTGACATTGATACAACGCGGTGAATCGGAAGCTGCAAGAAACTTTTATGATAAATTCAATAGTGACCATCTTCTTTCTCACAGCTATGAAGTTAGATCTCTTGGTGGAATTTCTTTGCCTGACCATTTGGAAGAAAATCAAGTTGCCAAAATTTTCAGAAACAACAAATACAAGATCGTTGTCTCCAACACTTCAATGAACTTGATTTTAAGTTTCCTCAATGAAAATGAAGGAATTGGTGGTGGTATCATTGTCCGGATAATCAACAACAATATGTCAATCACAACGCAGGTGGAAGTCTCGACAGGTTCACATAATAACACTAATACAGACATTGAGAACATGGAGGGTATACCTGCAGTTTACCAACTTTTAAACGATGAAAGTGATTCCAAGAAGAGCGATGAGGATTCAGAGGGAAAAAAGAAGGAGAAGAATGATGGACGTGAGGCCATCAATAGTAAAGCTGTCAAATTAGGAAAGTATCCTGACGATCCAGAGTTTGCTAAAGAATTAGAAGCTGAATTGAAACAACGTGATGAGCTTCAAAAGGATAAAAAATTTGACAAAACTCTAATGGAAGAATACAAAGAGAACTTCAAAGCTGATCCAAATAGTGAAGACGCTCCAAGTAAAGATCTACTGCCTTTGCCTCAAAAGACAGCCTATGATCTCAAAAGAGAGATTATGAAAATTCAAGATTCGAGATCCAAAATCAAATTGAACTCCATACAGGCAGCATTACCTAGTACGTGTATGTACACGTTCCACAACACTAACAATGATCTCACTTGTATTGAATTTAATGATGACTCTACCATAGTGGCCGGAGGTTTCCAGGATTCATTTATCAAACTATGGAGTATCGATGGTTCCCCATTAAAGTCTATGATAAAGAATGATGAATACAATCAAACCGTTGGAGGTGTTGCAGTGAACGGTTGCAGAAGACTTGTTGGACACTCAGGTGCTGTTTATGGTTTGGATTTCAGTCCAGATAATCACTATTTGTTGTCAGCTTCAGAAGATAAAACTGTGAGATTATGGTCTATGGACACTTACAGTTCGTTGGTTTCATACAAGGGACACAATGCCCCAGTTTGGGATGTTAAGTTTTCACCATTGGGTCATTACTTTGCTACTGCATCTCATGATCAAACTGCTAGACTTTGGTCTTGTGATCATATATATCCATTGAGAATTTTTGCTGGACACTTGAACGATGTTGATGTTGTTGAATTCCATCCAAACTCTACTTATTTGTTCACTGGTTCTAGTGACAAGACAGTGAGAATGTGGGATATTGCAAGAGGAGAATCCGTTCGTATTTTCATTGGTCACAACATGCCAGTGAATGCACTTGCTGTTTCACCGGATGGCCGTTGGCTCGCAACTGCTGGAGAGGACTCGATCATTAATCTCTTTGATATTGCTTCCGGTAGAAAACTCAAATCCATGAGGGGTCACGGAAGATGTTCAATTTATTCGCTTTGTTTCTCTAGAGATGGCTCAGTTCTTGTCAGTTCAGGTTCTGACAATTCAGTGAGAGTTTGGGACGTTAAAAGAGGTACTATGGAAAGCAATAATCCACAACCAGAGAAGTTTACTGTTGAATCCGTTCTTGCCGCTAAGAACGGCGATGGTTCAAAATCTGAGGATGGACATTCCAGTCAACTTGAGCAAGACCAAAGAAACCAACAAGCTAAAAAACAGGAAGAGCTCAAAAGAAGACGGGAGTTTGTGGCTACTCAAGACCACATGGCTGTGTATTTCACTAAGAAAACTCCTGTGTATAAAGTCCATTTCACGAGGAGAAACCTGTGTTTGGCAGCCGGTGTTTACTCTGAGTGACAAACGAGACAAGCTGAATGTTTCTTATGGGCCAGCCGACTCACTTGTTATTACTGTATTATATATGTTGAAACAATGTATGACTTCGCCTTGCGAGTCATTTATTTAGTTCTTGTAAGTTGAGCGGAACATTTTTAATCGTATTACACCATCGATTTGTTATATACTTTTGACAATTGGCTTAGCTGGATCCCAAGGACCTTGGAGTTCGTCTTTATATTTTTGGAGGACCATAAAGTACCAAGGACCCACAACAATGATCCAAAAATGTAAGCTGAGCCATATCAAGAACCAGGCAACGCCAAACATTTTGAATATAGCGAAATCCACTGCTATCAAAATTGTGAACACTTGAAACCAATGGAACGTCCAAAATTGACATCTTCTACTGAAATTGTTGAAGATGGGGAATAATCCAGATACCTGAATAGAGAAAACAATGAAACAAAAAGCGCTCAGGTTTGAGTTTAATCTGGAAGCGAGGACAATTGCATTAGAAAGAGAGATGTTTTTTGACAAATTGGAATTTGAGCTTTGTAGCTCTAGATTTGAATCTTCGTTTTGTTGATGAAGGTAGCGGCTTGGAGACGTGAAATCGATGGAGTAGTCGTTGAAAAGAACATTGAGAAGGCAAAGCCAAGCACTGAGTGCCCAAATGGAGTCTGATGAAGTTGAATTTGTGAGTGATTTGAGAACAGGCGAAAACGTGAGAAGTGTGAGTAAAATTAGTATGGCAGATTTTAAAGTATTAAAAAGATTCGGAGGATTTGGTTCAACGAGATACTTTTCAAGATCTAAAGTAGAACCAACGGCAATGGAACCCCCTCCTATCTCTATATGGTTGCTTTGGAATGGCGATGATGAGCGTGATGCAGGTCTGGACCTTGAAAGATTGAAACGCGATAATCTTGAAGGTCTAGACAATTGTTCAATTTTCAATTTTTGTAAATTTATAAGTTCTCTGTTTCGTCTTATCTTCAATGTGACCACATAAACGGTGAACCCTAGCACCGTCAACATGGAACTAATCAATGCTGGTACTACTGGATTCCAATTGTGTTTATAGATTCCGTAAAAGACTAGAATCACAGACATGATGACAGAAAGATGTAACACAATCAGAGTGAAATCATTGACGAGTTTCCAATATGAATAATTGACCACTGTTGAATTTCTTTTCAATTGAGACAAAAACGAACTATCGGTGTAATTATCCTCATAATCTTGTTTAAACCAGAGTAATTTTTTCCAAGGTTGTTTTTTAACAGATGCTGCTTTCGTTGGGGTTCTTGAGAAAGGTTTCAAATCAGTGACTGTCTCTCCGTATGATCTGTCTGATGAAGAAAGTGCATTTGAAAGATCTGATAAAATTGATTGTTCGCTGTGAGGCTTTTCGGTTACACCATTGACTCTTATTTCGATGTTGGTGCTGTGATCTGCTTCACTTACCGAAGCAAGAGATTCCGACGATGAATTGGAAAATGGAAGCGAAATGTCGAAAGGCGACATGCCAGAAGAAGGTAGATTCACCGGATCAGTTACTGAAGGGAGGAGTCCATAAGGTTTACGCAGTTGAAAAAAATAAATAAATATTTGAAGCTAAAAAAATTAATTCAGCCATCCTTTACTAGAGTTTGGGGAGTGATAGCAACATGTCTTTTACTACTAACTGGTCGAAACGTAACAACTCGAACTTGTCAGTTCTAGAAAGACAAAAGAGCAATGAATCTTTGATTGTGCGAAGGACGCGTTCAAGGCCAGGATCCGACTATTTTGGAACTGATAGTCGAGGAACCAGTAGAGATCCTGTTTCGCGTAATGATGATGGTTACGAGAGCGAGAACGATCCAGATGCAGACTTGAATGCATTGCAAACCAATAGTTCGCTGGCTTCAGGCGACACGACCGCAGAGCGTGAGGAGCGTGCGGTGCGCGGTGTGCGGGATATAGACGACATCAATAATGTGGGAGCTGATGATAGTGGTACAGGTCGTGGATACGGGCATGACTTTTTGAATCAGTTGGATACTACGGCCTCTGCAGATTATAACAGTTATCTGAATCGAGAAGAGAGTAATTTGGTAAGACAACAAAGCTCTAAAGGTACCAATCTTACGAGCCTTGATTTCTTACCTAGTCAATCAAATCTTGGTGCTTTTGGGTCAATCGACCGCGAGGGTGCTGAGACGTCGGCACGTGATGTGGACCACGAAGAAGGGCTGGTTTACATTGAGGAACCAAAATTAATTGATAAGATTGGGTCTACTGGACAAATGGTGGATGTTCATGATCGGATCTTTGATGAAGGATTGAGCGCATTGAGAGAGGTGAGACGTCTGAAAGAATTGAAATTTTTTGATAATGATTATGCACAGAATCTGGCTAGATTACAGACTTCACAACTAGAACTAGTGAAAACTCTCGCGCGAGATAACGAACAGTCATTCGATGAATTTTACAAGATTTGGAATAGTTTTGGAGATAACAGCGGCGAAACTGGTGGGCCACCTGCTCAAAAAAGTTTTGACATCAACAGTAGTGAATTTTTTGATGCCATGGGTGAGCGTAACGAGCAGATCATTGAGAAGTTGAGTGAATTACGTGAGGAAGTTGCCGGAATTGATGAATATACAAAGGAGCTGTGGGCACAACAGTTGTAATGAGAACGACTGATTGATCCATTATTAATATAATTACTCAAACTGAGTCAGCAGTTAGCAATGATTTGCTCGTCATTTGTTGCTTCCCCGGACTTCGGACAGTGCGGCGACATAAATAAAATTTCCGTGTCAACTCCGGCGTCTCCCCCGGATCCCCGTACTTCCCCGGGCAGAGTGGGTAGCTGGCCGGAGAACAGTGTTCCAGCACGCGCGAACTAACAGCGCAACGTCCGGTTTTTGATTTTTTTCCGTCATGACTGAACAGTCAGTCGTTCGCGGCTTTTTGACGGATTGCTCGGGGACGCAAATGCGGCGGTCGAGACGGTGCGCGAGGGATTCTGTGCGCCGAGGTAGGGAATTACCATCAGGTTCCGAGTTGCCTAGTATTTAAAGAAATAAACTGCCCACAAAATGATAACAGATAGCAACAAGTCAAGTTGTTGGATTTTTATAACATTAATTATCGCAATAATACAACAACAACATGTCTTCTCCAGTCGAATTGCCAGCTTGGAAGAAGTTGGAAGCCATTTACGAACAATATGGTAAAACTTTCTCCTCCAAGGACGCTTTTGCTAAAGATCCAGAAAGATTCAACAAGTTCTCTAAAGAATTTGAAAACTATGACGGCTCTAAGGTTTTGTTCGATTTCTCAAAGAACTTGATTGATGAGTCAATTCTTTCGAGCCTTTTTGAACTTGCTCGTGAGGCCAAGGTTGAGCAACTCAGAGATGAGATGTTTGCTGGTAAGCACATTAACACCACTGAGGACAGAGCTGTCTACCACGTGGCATTGAGAAACAGATCATTGCGTCCAATGTACGTTGACAGTGCCAATGTCACTCCAGAAGTTGACTCAGTTTTGCAACACATGAAGGAATTCTCTGAACAGGTGCGTTCTGGTGAATGGAAAGGTTACACCGGTAAGGAAATTACTGACGTTGTTAACATTGGTATCGGTGGATCCGATCTTGGTCCAGTGATGGTCACCGAGGCTCTTAAGCCTTATGCTCACGAGAGAATCAACGTTCATTTCGTTTCTAACGTTGACGGTACTCACATTGCTGAGACTTTGAAGAAATGTGATGCTGAAACCACTCTTTTCTTGATTGCTTCGAAGACTTTCACCACTGCTGAGACTTGTGCTAATGCCAACTCTGCTAAGAACTGGTTCCTTCAAAGAGCCAAGGATGAGGCTCACATTGCCAAGCATTTCGTTGCTTTGAGTACCAACGCTACTGAAGTTGCTAAGTTTGGTATCGACACCAAGAACATGTTCGGTTTCGAAAGTTGGGTCGGTGGTAGATACTCTGTCTGGTCTGCCATTGGTTTGTCCGTTTGTCTCTACATTGGTTACGACAACTTTGAACAATTCCTCAAGGGTGGTGAAGCTGTTGACAACCACTTCACTCAAACTCCAATCGAGGAGAACATTCCATTCATTGGTGGTTTGCTCACCATCTGGTACAACAACTTCCACAAGGCTCAAACTAAGTTGGTTGCTCCTTTTGATCAATACTTGCACAGATTCCCAGCTTACTTGCAACAATTGTCCATGGAGTCTAACGGTAAGTCTGTTACTAAGGACTCTAAGTTTGTGAACTACGAGACTGGTATCGTTCTCTTTGGTGAGCCAACTACCAACGCTCAACACTCATTCTTCCAACTTGTTCACCAAGGAACCAAGCTCATCCCAACTGATTTCATCTTGGCTGCTAAGTCCCACAACCCAATTGAAGGTAACTTGCACCAAAGAATGTTGGCTTCCAACTTCTTTGCTCAAGCCGAATCTTTGATGCTTGGTAAGACCAAGGAGCAAGTCGAAGCTGAAGGCACCAACGCTGACCTTGTTCCACACAAGATGTTCAGTGGTAACAGACCAACCACTTCTATTCTCGCCCAACAGATCACCCCAGCTACTCTTGGTGCTTTGATTGCCTACTACGAACACGTCACTTTCGTTGAAGGTGCTATCTGGGGTATCAACTCTTTTGATCAATGGGGTGTCGAACTCGGAAAGGTTTTGGCCAAGGTTATTTTGAAGGAATTGGACGATGACAAGCTTGTTGAAACTCACGATGCTTCTACAAGAAACTTGATCAACCAATTCAAGAAATGGGCTTGAACGGACACCGATTTTGATAGAGATTATATAAGTTATTTACGTCAATCGAGCGAATGACGAGCGAAGCAAGTCACTCAGCGAGTCATACTGTTAACGAACGATGATAAATGTGAGTCGCGGGTGTTGCAAGTAACATCTAACCAGACAGGCTGTGCCGTCACTAACATATAATTTTCGCTCAAACCGAATTTCGTCATTAACACGTGATTTTAACGTGATCGAACTATGACTTCACTTAACTACTCGTACGACTCGCATCACGTGTCGTTCCCGTCTACTGCTCATGTATCCATATAGAAAATTGTAAATTGAGCCGGTGTAAAGAAGAATAACCCTGCTCATGGTTATATTCTAGCGTAAACGGATACAACAGTATCCAAATAAAAACCACGAAAACCAAAAACCATAATAGTATAGCCAAACAAATGAAAATCGGGTCGCAGAGGTTCATCGAAGAACATGCATTATGACAAACAATCCATGAAACCAGTAAGAAAAATCACAAGAGCGAATAACAAATCAATTGAATCGTGAACCATCCATTCAATTCGCAAGCAACAAGCGGCATAATAAGATGACGATATGACAAGAACCATAAAACTGCTCTGCTTTTCTGCGTTTTTAAAAATGAGATAAAGAGCAAGAGAAATCGTATGGACCAAAACCAATAATAATTAAAAAAAAACACAAAATAAACTAGAAACACACAACCAACACCATCCATTGCAACAAAACAACCAAACCATCAGAAAACCATTGTAATCACCAATATAATAATCCCCGAAACCGCGCACGCTTACTTCATATTTCTCTTCAGCTTTAGACTATCTCTTTTTCTTTGGGCAGTCACATTGTAGAATGGATCCACCTCAAGATCCATAAGATTTGGAGTATTTGGGTCATTTCCGCTAATGTTTGTACTGCTGCCCGAATGACTGGACCCAAAAAAGAATTGTGGTTGACCACTGAGTGAGGAATTTATTTGTCTCTTACCAGCAAGATTTGGCGGCGAACCAGATGAAGTTGATGAAGGAGTATTAACCTGGAATTGCGTCTCAAACGGGCTCTGCAAAGGTTTTGTGCTATTTTCAAAAGAAAAGTGATCCAAATGGCTCATATTTAGCTTTGGTTTGTTGGTTTGAGGAGAGTAACCGCTAGCAGCAGATTGCGGAGGAGTCATCATCATCAAATCATTTTGGGTATTTGGGAATGTAGAAGTAGAAGTGGTGTTGGATGCGGAGTTTTGGGCTGCTGGAGGCAATTGAACTGAATCCACAAGGGAATCAGTGGACGATAATCTCGTGGCTGAGAACATTGGATTTTGATGCAACCAAGATGGTCTATGTTGTAAAGGTATTGGTTGAGTGTTTGCTGGAATTGGGTTAGAAAACGAGATATTAGACGCATTTGAATTTGAGCGAGATATTGAACAGCCATTAGCATAAGTGTCTGTTGCTCCCGAGTTACAAAGGTCAAGTAGCCTTTTTCTAATGACAGATAGACAAACTGCTTGGTTTGTTTCTGCCATCAATTCTTCCGATGTTCTTGGATTTTTGTCAACCAGGATTGACCTGTCATTTGAAAGCTTGTGATACATTTGCTTAGATATCTTAGACACTATTCCTGAAGGTGGGAAGTTGATATTGAAAGGTGTGATGTTTGGTTTGCTAGCATAAGTTTGATAAAGGTTCACTAACATATCATCGAATGAAGGTGAGAAATCGTAATTGTGAATGTTGACTGGACTTCCTTCAGCTGATTGATTATACACTGACGATGATATGGAACTAACACTGTTGCATTTTGTAAGATCATTTGTCAATGGTTGATGTCCATAATAGTCGGAGTAAACGGAACTGACCGAATCTGAACGTCTTGATAACACTGCTGGTGTTTGAAACTGAAATTGAACGCCCTGATCTACTGGAGTCATATAACCACCTGCACAGTTTGCACTATTGGGTCCACCAGGTGTTATACCTCCAGAGCCAGGCACAGAGTCTTTTCTAGATAAATTGAGGTTGAGATGCAAATTGGTTCTCATAGTTTTAAGCTTTAGGCGATACTATGTTTGGCCCTTGCGTCTCAATGTCTGTTACTTGTCAACTTAAGTGTTGTTGATTGTAAATGTCCGTGCGAAGTAATGTTAACTGATGCGACTAAAGATAGTTTAGAAAGGAGACGTGTCGTACTTTTAATTAGAACAAATGGGGAAATGTCTCCCAATTTATCCAAAATTGTAACGACGCGCGCGTGCACCAAAGGGGTAGAGAGGAGATTGTGGCTAATTTGGTGGCTAATGCCAAGCCTAGATTAAAGCGGTGGGATATCGAGGACAAGTACGCCGGGTAATTTTATCATATTTCCCAACTTGCCGTTTGTGAAACGAAACGGCAGGAGAGGAAAAAAAATTATTGAGTTGAATCGATTTATGCGCGCTCAAGTCATGATGAGGTCAGCGTTAGCGAGAGTGGCGTCGTCGCCGCGGTGGCGCACGAGGGCGAACGCGCGAAAGCACGAAAAAAATTGTCCAAGGCACAAGGTACGGCTGGGGGGCCGCGCGCGGCCACTACAGGTTTACTTCGCCTGGACGAGTATTTGCTGGGCCGCACACGACTGGCGGGTTTTTAGGTTTTGTACAGGGCTTTGTTTGTCAGACAATGTTTGTCAAAACGAAGGATGTGTTTTATCATCGACAACTTGAATTTTTTATAACCATTGGAATTCGGTTGATTCACTTCGAAGCGAATACAATAGCACCAACAAATAGATCACAGGACTCACCACGAAGCGGTTGTTGATTTAGGTTGTAACTACAGTGTCGAACGCCTCAGTAAGAAAAAAAACAACATAGTACAGAATCCCACAATGCAGGTCACACCAAAACTACTTGAGTTCGAGCGTAAGTTTAGTTGGATTTGGAGAATTTTGATCAAGAATTCGCTGGATACTAACAAATAATAGCACCATTCACCGAATCGGCCACCAAAACCATCACAATTACCAACAACTCGGAAACTAATACTAGCATTGCATTCAAAGTCAAAACAACAGCACCAAAACTCTACTGTGTGAGACCAAATGCCTCGGTAGTTGCACCAGGTCAATCCATGGATGTGTCTATTATATTCCAAGGTCTTCCTAAAGAGCCATCTATTGGATCGAAATGTAAAGATAAGTTTTTGATCGTTTCTGTTCCATGTTCATCCGATCTCAATCCGAAGGCAATCTCAAATATATGGCCTGAACTCCAAAAACAAGCTGGTCAAACCACAGATGTCAAATTGAAAGTTGTTTACAATTTCAGCAATTTAGTTGATCCAATTGCCGAAGAGTCATCTCAATCATTCAGAACAGACAAACCAGAAGGTGTCGCAGCTGTTGGTTCAGTTGGTGCTGCGGGTGTTAGCTCTAAGTCAGTTGGTAAAGAAAAGTCAGTTACCGATACCTCCTCCAAGCTTGCTCCAGTCACTACTAAAACAGCAGGTGCCGGCCAAGGAGCGGTCACTACGAGTGCTGCTCCACAAGGTACCGTCAATATATACATCCTTGCTGCCGTGTTTGTTCTCATTGCTTACATTCTTGCGAGATTCTTGCTGTAATTGGGTGGTGTGTCGATTTAAATTTGGGAAAAAAATATAGCAAGACACAACAACACACCTAAAGAGCTAAGAAAGATAGCAAGTCACAGCAAACAGGAAAAAACATCTGTCAATGAGCCTACTGACATTATGTTTCTTCTCAGCATCCTCACAAGCTTGAATTTCATGGCGCGTTTTGGTTGATTTAGTTGACTGTGTTTGCGTGAATTATGTCAACACCTCTATTCTACTGCTTTTTTTTATTTACGTATTCTACTGATGTGGTGACGAACTATTTTATTTCTACATCCCATTATACTTCTTTCCACTTTTAAGCTCTGATTTCGTGTGTATTTTACCAATAGAGAGAAGTAATCTTATCTCTTAATCGAAGTACATTAAGCCGAAAAGAAGCAAGCAATGGAAAAATCTTATTATAAATTTATTAGGTAATATATTTATAATTTTTCTACGCTAGATTTTAATTCATTTGATCAGACTTAAAACAAATTCAATGTTAGTAATAATATTTTTTTTTTGACTATTTTTAACACAGTTCTGTCCGACTATGGCTGATACCGATCCTCCCAAAGAGGATGATGCCTCTAGACCTGGGGAATCACACCATAATGAGCCCCCAGCACCTGATCCAAATACAATAGATCTTTCAAGTTTCCGTGAAACAAATGCTACAAGTTCATTTGAAGTGGTAGGAGAAACACATGTTATCCCAGATGATCCTACACAAAGACCTCCTATGGCTATAGAAGATTCCGATGACGACAACGATAACATTGTTTTTACGGAGGGACCATTTGAAACAACAGATATTGACCCATCTGAGCGAAAACGGAAAGTATCTCAAGTCATCTTAGAGGATGACAGTGATGAAGAGGCCTCGGATGACGAGTTAATTATTTTAGGATCTGATGGTGAAACAGAAGAAAATAGTAAAACAACAGAGGACTTGCTCAAAGATGCATCGAACAGACACAATTCTTTGAGCAGTCTGAAAGATGTGACATGTCCCATTTGTTTTGACGAGATTGAAAAATGTGTTGTGAGTCCCTGTGGTCATTTTTATTGTTCAAATTGTGTCTATCGAGCTCTGGCAAGCTCTAAAGTTCGCAGTGGATCGACCGGTTGCTGTGCACTATGCCGCAAAGTTGTTCAATACAAAGATCTTGTGTGGTTGAAGGTTCGTATATTGAAGAGTTGATAACCTCAGTGAGGCGGGGTTTCATTGTTTGGATGAATTTTTGATCTACTAATTATTTATTATTTTTTTTTGACAACTTGACCCCCGCAAATTTGCAGCGTCTCAGCATTCAAAAAATAAAAGGACAAGACAAGTGCAAGTGAGAGGATTGCTTGTTACTGTTTATTAGGGATCAAAGGATCTATAATACGCCAAACATTAGGGGAGCAAGCTTGATGGCGCTGCCAATGACAACTCAAACATCGTCTAGTCACAAGGAAAATTGGAATGTTTGTTCTTACCAAGAGCAAACCAATGGGAATAAGTTGAACAACACGTCAAGTGAGAATCATAGAGCTCGAAAATACTTGGATGTTTCTTCACAGGCATCGTTTGGCGTAGTAACTCCTTATTCGACGATAAAAAAGGGCAAGTTCAAAGGACTCATAGACAGCAGGGCGCTTAGATGCAGGTATCATTCGGTGAACCGCAATCTATGCATCTGTGGGTTTATCCCACTTGTGTCGAGTCCATTACATCACTCGAGCGTTGCTGTTCGTCGTGCAAGAAGTGATGGTAGCGGCGATTACTTCGATGGAGATCATGTGGTATCGTATCCACCATCATCTTCATCTTCGTCATCTTCGACTTCATCATCGTCTTCGTCTCTTCCATCGCTTACGCTCTCGTATTTCTCGCGAGCGGGTCAACCACGCAGATTTGGTGGAACGTTCGAAACCATTAAACCGATCTCTAGATCTGCAACAGTAGATGCCAAAGAAAATATGATGCATCTGGAGTTGAGAGAAGCCAAGAACAAGAGAGGTTCCCATTCTATGAGAGAAAGATTCTGTAGCGAACCGGCACGATTGATGCCATTAACGATGCTCGAGAAGCCTGCTACATCTCCATCTCGAATTGAATTGGTGACAGAAATTGGAGATAAAAACGATAGCACTGATGATGGCACAGATCAGTGTCTTGCTGATGAGGACAGAGCGACAAGCACCAATGGGTTTATTAAGTTTATTACTGGTTCAGACAGTATGTTCAATAAGAAACTTATGACACTTTTACATAAGGATCCGAGTGTTGAAGACGAGGATGGACATTGTGGGACTGAGTCAACAGACCTTTTGGATAACTCGTGCCAAGAGAGAGCATTCGAGCGGCTTAGCTGGTTTGGGAGACAAGACGGAGCTGGCCTCGAAAGGCTGAGATGTCGCGCAAATGGCAAGAAGGCCAAGATCCAGCTCAATTAGGTGCCAGACACGATTTATGTAATCAACACACGCAAATGTATCGAGTGGTTCTACTCGGTTTTCCAGGAACGGAAGTTGCCGCTCGTAAATCTGTAGTTCCTGAACTAAAGAAATTTAGTGTTGCGTCAAAAACCCCTTTCGATGTGGAATTGACTTTTGGCTGCAGGAGAAGGATGGAATTCTTTTTTCAGATGAAATTTGGCGGTGCTAAAGTGAGCCTAATGAGACCAAATAAGAAATGATGCGAGATTGGAAATGCCTGAGCAAAAATAAGTCGGATCTTGATAAAGTGTACACTTCATGAATACTGTAAATCATCTCAATGCTCCCAGATATGCCATGTTCTTTGTGTTCGAGTGCAATTGAAAGGGCCCAGACTTCTGCGCAAATATATTCTGACAGTGGAGGTAGATCTTCGCTGCGCGAAAATATGCAAGTTTTAGTGACATTTTGGGCATATTAGTGACAGGACCGAGAATATAGTAAGTAAAAGGTTAATTTAGTGGCTACTGGGTAGACAATTGTTCTTTGGGATTAAAAATACAATAGTGGCAGCCGTATTAAGTGAAATGTATGTCCTTGAATGTATCAAAACTGGGAGTTTTCAGTGAACAATTTTTTCTTATCGCTTTTTTTTTTTCGTTATCGTTTCTTATCGTTTTCTGATTTTCTTGATCCCCGAGGGGGTGCAGAAATGGCTTAGTTTAGACAAAATTGCATCCAAAGAAGAACACTAGGATCAGCACTATAAAGACTTACAGGAGTTTTATTACATCTAAAAAGGTCAGTGAACCCTTTGTCCTCGAATCCGACAATGACATGTTATCTCGATAGTTATCTAAACATGGGTGAGGCCATTGATCTTTGATAGTTATAAAGTTTGAGCTAAATAATTTTTTTTTCGTGGGTAAGAAAGAGCCCACAAAAAAAATTGATCCCCTTTTTCTTTCCGCTTAACATTGGTTCCTCTGACCATCTGATTCTCATGGTTTCATCAAAGTTTGCGTCAGTCAGCACTGACGATGACGTCTTTTCGGACTGCGGTTCAATAATTTCTGGTTTCAACGATAAAGAAGACCTATTTATCGTGCTCAGGGTCACAATGTCTCAAGAGAGTCTGATTGACAATGATTCAATTTGGGACACCGAAACGCTAATACGGCCAGCTAAGTCTGTCAAAACGACTGATATTCACAAACTGTTAGCTTTGCGCTCAAGCGCACTTTGTCGTACGCTGGCGACCAGGTTTGAGCATGATCTGAACCAACTCACTGAAGTAAAACAATACATCCTGTCGCTTGACTTCACGCGTCAAATGCACCATTCGCGCGAGGATGGAGCAATGGGCCATGCTCACAGATGTTTGTCGTTGATGCTGGACATCAATGGGAAATTGAAGAACTTACAGGCAACCAAAAGACTTTCATTCGAGGATTCTGATTTTGAGTTTTCACTGAGAAAAGATGACGATATTCTAAGACAGAAGGCAAATCTCATTTCAGAATTTTGCACAGAAGTCACGTTTATTATCTCAGGCGGTAAACCAGATGTCATGGATATGAAAACTACTTTTTTCATTAACGCATTTATGCGTTCACTGAAAAATTGTAATTTTGACACCAAGTCTTCCCAAAACACCAAAACTAAGAAGAAATTTGAAACCTCACGGTTTGCATTACGACCAAAGCAAAACAAGTCAAAACCTGTTTCGTATCCGAAAGCTTTGGATAGTTTGAGAACCACTGTTAAAGTACTCACAGTGTTGCAATGCAATAACGTTCCAGGTAGTAGAAAACTTCTATCATTGGCGGACAAACACCTTGTTCCTTTTGTGATTTCGGATTATGCAGAGTTTCTTGGTGGATATCTCAACGAAACTGATTTTTTGATCGAGAATCTTTTATAAGTCATACTGGTTGTGACTTACCTTAGCAGACCCTTTCCCCAATTTCTCGACGCGTCGCTTAGCGTCGATTCTATGCGTATGTATTTTTTTTTTTTTGTTTCAGCTGTCTCCGACCCCCGCGAAATCGCTCCTTTCTGCTACCAACAAGGCTTTGAAGACGTAACCTGAAATTTGTCTCTTTATTTATAGTTGTTCTGTAAGAATCAAATATTTATAACCAAATAAACGAAAAATGTTCCCAGGTAATCAACAAGCATCCTACAATCAATCCGGATATCAAAGACCTGCTGGCCCTCCACCAGGACAAAGATCAACACAATCTTCTGGAACGCAGCAGTACTCTCGTCCTTCTGCCCCTCCTCCATCATGGCAAAACCAACAAACACAAACCGTTCAAGGTTCTGATGGTATCACATACCAACAGCCTACCCAACAACCTGTGATGCCATCTTCAGCAGTCCAGAGTCAGCAAATCAGTGGAACTAACCAAACTCAACAATTCCAATTGTCCCAATGTAATGGACGTAAGAAGGCCCTCCTGATCGGTATCAACTATATTGGTACAAGTAACGCTTTACGTGGATGTATCAACGATGTCCACAACATGCACAGTTTCCTCACCACCCAATGGGGTTACAAGTCTGAGGACATTGTCATCTTGACCGATGACAATACTGAACTTGTCAAGGTTCCAACTAAAGCGAACATGATTAGAGCAATGCAATGGCTTGTCAAAGATGCTAAAGCCGGAGACTCCCTTTTCTTCCATTATTCCGGACACGGTGGTCAAGAAGAGGACCAAGATGGTGACGAAGCAGATGGATACGATGATTGCATCTACCCTGTTGACTTCCAACAGACCGGTTCTTTGATCGACGATACTATGCACGATCTCATGGTTAAACCTCTCCCAGCTGGATGTCGTCTCACTGCCATTTTCGACTCGTGTCATAGTGGTACTGCTTTAGATCTTCCGTTCGTCTACAGAGCCCAAGATGGTGGAATCAAAGAATATAACGTTTGGAAGGAAAGTTCAGGTGATGCCGTCAATCTGTTGACTGGTTATGCTACTAAAAACACCTCCATGATGATAAGTTCCGTTCAAAATATTTTTAAGAGAGTTAAAGCTAGCTCTGGTTCTCATGCTGAAGAAGTCAAGAAACAAAAAATGTCTCCTGCAGATGTCATTTCCTTCTCGGGATGTAAAGATTCCCAAACTTCTGCTGATGCCAATGAAGCAGGTACTTTTACAGGTGCTTTGAGTTATGCTTTCATCAAGGTTCTCAAGGAGAATCCTCAACAAAGTTACTTGACTTTGTTGCAAAACGTGAGAGCAGTCCTTGCAGAAAAGTACACCCAAAAGCCACAATTATCCTCATCCCATCAAATTGACCCTAAGATCGCCTTTATTTTGTAGGTTTTTCTTATTTTTGTTCGGAATGTTGATTATTTGAAAAATATAGATACTTCTATTCTACTATAAAAAAATTACGTCAACGAAAAATCAGTCAAATAAAAAAAAATCGTACTTGATAGCCTTTACAACTCGTATTTATTAACAACCAAAGAATTAACCATGGAACGTGACAATTTTGATTTATCCATTTACTTAGTGACCAATGCTGAGATGGTTCCAGAAGGGATATCCTTCTTGGACCAAGTTAAACAGGCAATTGATAATGGAGTAACCTGTCTACAGCTTCGTGAAAAGACTCTCTCAACGAGAGATTTCATCAATCGGGCTAAAGAGGTAAAAAAACTTACCGATTCAGCTGGAATTCCACTTATAATCAACGATCGTGTTGATGTGGCATTGGCTGTCGATGCTCACCTACATGTCGGACAGGATGATATGGATGTTAAGACTGCCCGTAGACTGTTGGGTCCAAACAAAATTATCGGTGTGTCAACAGGTTATGCACACGAAGTGGAACAGGCATTGGAAGATGGTGCTGATTACATCGGAATTGGTATTGTTTTTGATACGAAAACCAAGATCACAACCAAAATGCCAATGGGTCCAATTGGTGCTCAAAATTTACTGAGAGTGATAAAGTCTAGTGGGAAGGCACCTTTAAAGACATGTCTTATCGGGGGAATCAATCAATCAAACGTTCAACGTGTTCGTCAATTAGCAGGAATTCCCGGACTTCCGATTGATGGAGTGGCGGTTGTCTCGTGCATTATGGCCTCCAAAAATGCTGCAAAAGCCACTAAAGAGCTGGTAGAACTGTGGAAGACTCCATTACCATGGCCTGCAAAAATATGTGATGAAGAAATCGCAAGCGACAAGTTTTCAAACATCAGATCTGTAAAACCTTTGGTTCATCACATTACTAACGGTGTTGTCAGGAACTTTTCAGCTAACGTGACACTCGCAATCGGTGCATCACCTGTTATGAGTGAATGTGCCGAAGAGTTCAAGGATTTTGCAGCGTTCCCTACGGTGGGTTTGGTTTTGAACACCGGAACTCCAGCTGGAGATGATGCCGAAATGTTCATTCAAGCACTTAAGGCTTACAATGCAGCTGGAAAACCGATTGTTTACGATCCTGTTGGAGTTGGGGCCAGTTCTTATCGGAAACTTCTTGCTCAAAAACTGCTTTTGGAAGGTAAAATGACTGTTATTAAAGGAAATCACAGTGAAATCATGTGCCTTGCGGGATTGAGTGCTCCGATGAGAGGAGTTGACAGTGTTACTGGTTTTAGTATTGAACAGGTTGCCACTGCTGTCAAATCCTTGGCGATAGAAACACGCTCTGTGGTGGTGGCAACCGGCAAAATTGACGTGATTGCAGACGGTTTCTTTGACGGAAAAATCGAGTTAAGTGAACAGGACATTAACAATCAAAAAGTGGCAATCCTTGAAGAAGGTGGGGCACGACTTATGGGAGACGTCACCGGAATGGGATGTGCATTGGGCTCGGTGATTGCTTCGGCAGTTACGACATTTCCAAGTGCACCATTCGGGGCTACCGTTTTGGCATGCAAGTCTTACAGGAAAGCTGGTCATAGGGCCGTGAAGCATGAAAGTCAGACTAACAGCAAAACTGGCTCAGGAACATATCAAACCTTGTTCTTGGACCAGCTCAATTCGCTTTGAACTAACCATTGGAGGTCATGATCATTGAATCTTGGGGGAGATTCAGTCGGTCAATATTTTTTGAAATGGTATTATTTACGTATGGATAGATGTACATGAAATACTATTGGGGATACTCTATGAATTAGCTGTAAGTGAAAGGTTAGCGATGCGATTAACAATCATATAGTCATATTATAATCCCTTCTGAGCTCTGCATAGAATACTGAAGCGTGATGCCAAACCTTACACCCTTGCACCAACAATCTGTCAGTTCCAATTACGGCTACAAAGCGCGTAGGCAGATATATTTTATTTTTTTCGTCTTCTTCGCCCCTCCCACTAGTCGAGTGTGGGCAAAAAAAAACGTTCTTAGGTGTGTTTTTCTGGATTAAAACTTGTTTTGATTAGAAAAAAGGGAAAAGTTTTCGTGACCACGATTCAAAGAAAATAATCATTTGCCGCACCAGCAGATGACAATGATGGATATTAAGGAAGTGGTGCCGGTTCCCGAAAGTAACGGCCACAATGGTGATGCAGCAGTTGAACCATTGGAGATCCCGTTTCCTAGCACTGTTGATCAACTTCATCATCTTCTACAGAGATATAGTGAGTTAGAAACTAGCAAAACTAATCCTGAAGAAAAATTAGGGATTTCTAAGACATTGCAACAAGTCAGTCAAGAAAGAGATGTCTACGAGGATGATCTCAAGGAATTAGAGGCTGTGTGGTCTGAAAACAGTGAAAAAGTGGATTTAGATCTATTGAATAAACAGATATTGGCATTGCAACTTCTGTCTAAAGATTTGGATTTGCCATTGGACTTACAACTTTCGCTCGCTAGTTCTGTGTCAGAGTTCGATGTACAAAAGGACCAACCCGTGGAATCGGTCAACTCATCCTCGGAAACCATTAAACATGAAAGTTCTAGTTTCACTGATTTCGACACTAAAGCAAAACTGTTAGGATTACAGCCCAAGAAAGCTTTACCAGACCCTCTTTTGCATTCTGTCGGAAGTTTTCCAGCAGAAGATCAAGTTAAAAAGAAGATCGCAAACAGATTGGCTCAATTGGAGAAATTACCAGCAAATCTTGGATCTTACGACACCAAAGTAATTTCGAACGACCTTGATATCAGCAACGACAAAGTGATGAAGGGAGTAGACAGTTTGAAAATCAAGGCGTTGGTCGAGCTCAAGGCACTCAGACTTTTGCCGGAACAGAAACAATTGAGACAAAAGCTTATTCAAGGTACGGTTTCCAATGCGTTATACAAAGATGAGTTATTGAAAAGTCATCCCACTTATCGTTCGTTCAGCAGATCATTCTCTATTCGTGAAAAACAGAAAGTGGAAAGAACCGCGCGTCTTGCGGAAAAGCTACAAGAACAACAACGTAAAGAGCAAGAAGAACTGCAACACGACATTCAAACACAGAAAGTCCAAAGAATCATTTCAATCTTTGATGAAGCCCGTGACGAGCTAGAGGCTAAAAAGAACTCAAGATACACTCTTGCCAGATCTATTCAACATTTCCACTCACAAGTTGAGAAAGACGAGAGCAAGAGATTGGAAAAGACCGCAAAACAAAGACTTGCAGCGCTGAAGTCTAACGATGAAGAGGCGTACTTGAAACTTTTGGATCAAACTAAGGACACTAGAATTACTCATCTTTTGAAACAGACCAATTCTTTCTTGGATTCTCTTGCAAGTGCTGTTAAGGTTCAACAACAAGAGTCTAAAATCTTGAGTCAAATTGAAAAGGCTGAAGAAGGCTCTGATGCTTCTGGAGCCGCTACGAATGAAGTTGGGGAAGATGAAGATGAAAGAAGAGAGAAAATCGATTATTACGAAGTTGCTCACAGAGTCAAAGAAACTATTACCAAACAACCAGATTTATTGGTTGGTGGTACGTTGAAAGAGTATCAGTTGAAAGGTTTGGAGTGGATGGTTTCCCTTTACAATAATAATCTTAATGGTATTTTAGCTGACGAGATGGGTCTTGGTAAGACTATTCAATCGATTTCATTGATTACCTACTTGATTGAGGTGAAAAAAGAGAAAGGTAAGTTCTTGGTTATTGTTCCTCTGTCCACTATCACCAACTGGACTCTTGAATTCGAAAGATGGGCTCCAGCAGTTAAAACCGTTGTTTATAAAGGAACTCAACAGCAACGTAAACAACTGCAATACGAAGTGAGGTCGGGAAATTTCTCTGTTTTATTGACAACCTATGAGTATGTTATTAGAGATAGACCATTATTGTGCAAATTCAAGTGGGCTCATATGATTATCGATGAAGGTCACAGAATGAAGAACAGTAACTCCAAGCTTTCAGTGACGTTGACACAATATTACCATACAAGAAACAGGCTTATTTTGACCGGTACACCATTACAAAACAATCTGCCAGAACTCTGGGCATTGCTCAATTTTGTCCTGCCTAAAGTTTTTAATTCTGTTAAATCTTTTGATGAATGGTTTAACACTCCATTTGCTAATACTGGACATCAAGATAAATTAGAGTTATCGGAAGAAGAAAGTTTGCTTATTATTAGAAGATTACACAAAGTTTTGAGACCGTTCTTGTTAAGAAGATTGAAAAAAGATGTCGAAAAAGACTTGCCAGATAAAGTGGAAAAAGTGATCAAGTGTAAATTGTCAGGACTTCAGAGTTGTCTTTACAAGCAAATGTTGAATCACAATGCATTTTTCGTTGGTGCGGGAGCCACAGGTGCTTCTAAATCTGGTTTGAAAGGTTTGAACAACAAGATTATGCAATTGAGAAAAGTTTGCAACCATCCATTTGTCTTTGAAGAAGTGGAAGACATCGTTAATCCGCCAAGATTGACCACCGAATTGATTTGGAGATGTTCAGGTAAGTTTGAGTTACTCGATAGAGTTTTACCAAAATTCAAAGCTAGTGGCCATAAAGTGCTGATCTTTTTTCAAATGACACAAGTTATGGATATTATGGAAGATTACCTGAGATATAAAAACATGCAGTATATGAGATTAGACGGTTCTACAAAGGCTGATGATAGACAATTGATGTTGAAAGACTTCAATTCTCCTGACTCTGAGTATTTCTGTTTCTTGCTATCTACCAGAGCTGGTGGTTTGGGATTGAATCTTCAAACTGCCGATACAGTTATCATTTTTGACACTGATTGGAATCCACATCAAGATTTACAAGCTCAAGACAGAGCTCACCGTATTGGTCAAAAGAATGAAGTTAGAATTTTGAGGCTCATTACTCAAGACTCTGTTGAAGAGGTTATCTTGGAACGAGCACACCAGAAGTTGGACATCGATGGAAAGGTCATTCAAGCAGGTAAGTTTGATAATAAGTCGAGTGCTGAAGAACAAGAAGCGTTTTTGAAGCGTTTGCTTGAAGCAGAGAAAATCAAGACCGAAGACGGCGAATTGGATGAGATGGATGATGACGATCTCAATGATATTCTGGCAAGATCAGAAGCTGAAAAAGAGATGTTTATCAAGATGGATGCTGAACGTGCACAAAGCGATGAAGTACTTGGTGCTCCTAGATTGATGAGCTTTGAGGAATTACCAGGTGTCTTCAAAGAAGATATCTCTGTGCATTTGAACAAGAACCGTGAAGAGTTGGCAGCCAAGCGTGAGCGTAAAAATGTTGTTTATGATGATGGCCTTACTGAGGAACAATGGCTGGACGCAATGGACGCAGAAGATGATACAGTTGAGGCTGCAGCTTTGAGAAAGCGGGCTATGATGTCTAGAAGAAGAGCCAAACGGTCTATTGCCGATACTGAGGACGGCGAAGAAGACGCAGAAGAAGACGGAGAACGTTCAAAGAAAAAACGTAGTAGTCGTGCTAGATCTACAAGTGCGAATTTAGAAGAGGAAGATGACTACGAAGATGAAGAAGATGATGATGATGATAATTTGAATGATGAAGAACCATTCGTGCAGCCATGTCTCGACTTGCTGGAAAAATTAATTGCCTCCACAGATGAAGATGGACGTTCTAGATCAGAACTTTTCATGGTGGCTCCCTCGCGCAAGCTATATCCAGACTATTATAAAATTATCAAGAAGGCTGTGTCTATACGAGATTTGCAGAAGGGACTAAAATCGGGCAAGATTGTCGATTTTGAGGATTTCAAAGAACGGCTTGAACGTATGTTTGCCAACGCAAAGTTATACAATGAGGATGGCTCAATAGTTTATCTTGATACTATTGAGTTAGAAAAGATTGCTGAGCCGGAACTTGCCGAGATCGAGAAGAAGATAACTTAGTTTTAGAAGGAATTTCAAACTTTATTAAAAATCTAAAAAAAATTTAATAAATAAACTCGGTACGTGCCGGGCAGTTACGCGAAAAGTTGGACAGGTATACTGCATGGAAGACGCTCTCCGCTTATTTGTTGTCTGCAGAGTCATGTTTGCTACATGCGTCAAGAATGCACAGCCAAGCTGCGACGAATAATAAAGCTTTTCCATAAGCAGGGAGATCCACATCTAGAAGCATAACGCCTAGAAGCTATATTTCTTCTGCGGGGCGTATAACGCACTCGATAAAACTTGGGCGTATGGCACGCTTAGCTAAGCCCTGGAATATAGCCTAGTAGGGCTAGGTCCAGAATTATTAATTTAAAAAGTATAGATGGTGGATGTGATGGGGAAATTTTGTGATCCCAATATTCGATTTGAGTTTGAACATTTTAATCAAAAACTGCATACCCACACACCCCGAAAATCCGCACCCACCCCGAGCGAAAAAAAGATTGGCTTTTTTTAACTCCTTTGGGAGACGTCAAACAATCACACATATGCTTTGAATGCTTGATCCTGCGCACATTGCGCAGGCTCTATTTGTCAGTAATGCAATATGTCTTTGTATTATTTAGCTTTATTAGGCACTCACTTCAAATTTTGCCCCATTTGAAAGGAGGCATCGGTAGATGCAGGAAGGGGCGAACAAGGAAATCACCGGAGCTCGGAATTCTCCTTGATTCATTTGTTCGCGTGAGAAGCTACTGCCTGCATGCGGTAAAACTCTGCAGCCCAGTACCATTGTCACAAGTATCACATTCAAGCGAATGGCCAACATGGACAAGCGAATGCGGTACATGGCCTTGACAATTTCGAAGCTTGTGGCCCGCTGGTGCAAGTGGGGTCACATATCTGATATATAGTTCCTCCGTTTTCTACAACAATTTTTTCTCAGGCCCGGCCGCCATTCGGTCGCTCAACGGGCAATCCCGAACTGCCCAATTTTGATAGCATTGAACTTATAAACGTCAAGCCAATGCCAATCTTGCTTCAAACACGGTCCATCAATCAGTAAACTCTAGTCCCGCCTTTTCCACACAAACACGCACACACACACACACGTATACTCGGCGGTATGGACCATGTCGAATCAGGGTTTCCTAGTTCGAATCCTCCTCAGAATCCACCTCATAATGCTACTCAGAATCCTTATCCTCCCAAAATAAACACAATTGTCCACCAATATCAAGTACCACATCTTCTACCTCAGAACGTCCCTCAAAATATCCAACAAAACGTCTCTCAACCTCATTCGAATGTCTTGCCCTCTTTGCTCCCAGGTACAACGCCTGACCAGTCCGTTCATGATCAACAACAACCCCAACAAAATATACATGATTCAATGAATTTTACATACCAGCTTGTCAATGACCATGAGATTCCTGCTTGGGCGGACTATCTTCCACATTCACAGCTCAATGTTGGTCAAGGCCAAATTGTTAGTCAAACTCAAAATCACATGCATCAGCCACCTCAACCACAGTATGCAGACCAAATGGCGGTGCAGTCGGTCTTTGGGGTTCCTAGTCCTAACTATGCACCTTATCAACTGAGAAGAAGTCTACCGGACCTGCAACAAGATTCAAGAAGAAGACAGTCAGACCTCCAACAAGATTCATTCAAATTCAGGACAGGCTCCTCTTCAACGCAACAATCGTTACCGTCGAATGCTATAATCAGCAGTGAAAAATACAAAAGATTCAAAGAACGTATAATAGATGGAGTTCAAGAAACCATTGATCAGAATGTTAAGTTGGCCGAGATTGCTAAGTATTTCAAAGTCAACTCACGTTCTTCGCCTAGAGAGAAGGAAAACTTCAAAAACATCTTTTCCATTCGGTGTCTCATGGAAATTGCGTATCCCTCGGATGTTAATGAACGCGGTACAGAAGTGCTGCGTTCTTCGTTATATCTAGTTTATCACAATTTGTGTCAATCACTAAAAGTTGAACCAATAGGACCATCATCAATCGGTAAACTGATCAGAATTGCTTTCCCCAAAGTCAAGACTAAACGTCTAGGAATCCGCGGTCATTCGAAATACCATTATATTGGAATTAAACTTAGAGACGAATACTTGAGACTTGTTGATGAAATCAATGAGGACGATTCCAAAATAAGGGTTAACAATATTCTCATTAATAATCTAATTCTTCCAAGAAGCATCATTCCAAAAACGAGTTTTCGTTTTTTGGATTACCGTACTACATTCAAAGATGAACAGTACACTTTTGGAATATCTTTGCTATTGAAACTAAACCACCATGAGGACCTTACATTACGCAAGTTTGCATCTAGTTTCTTCTCGCCAACAAATGAGAACCCAGCTCATTTCGTTGTGAGAGGTCCGTCAGATGAGTCCGGGGATCCTTCTATGGGTATAACATCAGATCCACTCTCAGAAATCGCCACACATTGCAATTTCAATGTCTTGCTGAGTCATCTTGTATTTTGTGAAGTTGATCCATCGATTATTTTTTCAATGAAGGAGACTTTGTTGAATTACTACACCTCATTCAAGAATGAACTTGATTTGTCTCTTGAACCTGCTGGTCCGGAATATCAGAGGCGTTTGCGCAATGCTGCATCTTTCGTTAATACAACTAGAACGGCTTTAGCATTGTGCAGCTTGGCTCCACAAGTTGAGAGTATTCTTGAGAACCACAGTCTTGAATTTTTCAATGAAGTGAAAAATGTTAATTTTGACGCTGTTATTGCAGACCTATGTGCTCGTGCTTTTGATGAAGTCAAAGAGAATGAGGTCAGAGAACTTTTAACCGAACTTGCAAAAGTAGTTGAAGTTTGTTTCATGTCAACAAGCCCAATCGACATCAATCAGACCCCAATTGATAACGCATTCTTTGGCTACACAGGATTGAATCCAGGTTCTGTCAAGTTAAAGTACTCGAATTTATTAGAACTCGCTATTCGTTTTGAGAGTCTGTTTTCAAAATTTGAAACCCAGACAATGTGGTCACAACAAATGGCAATCGATAAGTTCGGTGAGGAAATGTTGTCTATTTTTTTGAAAAACAACACTCCAAACTTCAGAGACTGGTACGTCCTGAGAATTTGGTTTCGCGATTGGTTATCTTTCAAAAGAGATCTTTATTATCTGAAATTTCGTTATCAAGTTCTCAAGTTCGAAGGTGACGATGATGACGATATTGACGACGATTATCTATGAAAGAATTTCTAATTGATGTTCCAATTTGAAGTATAACAGGTAAGGAATTATCATTCCACATGCAAGACCCACAATTTTCTCGAATAAAGTATGAAAGAATATTGATGTGATCACAAACAAAACTATCCAGCATGCGCAAGCGATTGCGACGATGCAAGTAATAATTTTGATCATTAATTCCTCTTTTCTGGTTGTACCGATTGTGCTATTAGCACTGTATATTTTAATTGCATTTCCAAACTCATAGCTAAGACACAAACTAAAACAACTCAATATAAGTGAGTGACCACTAAGTTTTGTTCCGCCAATCCATTGGAAATAGTTCCCTTCAGGCGATGTGGATCCCACACACTGGCGGTAATTCAACGTTGGATCTCCACTTGAACAATGACCTCCAGTTAGCTTGAGCACTCTATCGAACAAAGAGTCTCCAAAAAACCAGATTATCAGCACTGATAGCCATGAATATAATGTCAGAGTTTTGAGTGTTTGTCTTTTCAATATTTGGAAAGTGCTGAGTGTACTTTTATTTGCCTCATGAACACTGATTGGAAGCTGTGATTCAGTCTCGGAGTAGCTCAAGGTGACGTTTTTATATAATAACGTGTATGATGTGCAGAGGGTAAAGCATGCAAAGAATATTTCAAACGAATGCCCTGCAAAAATGCTATTCAAAAATGCTTTGGAATTCAAAAGTGAATGATTCGAATAAACAATATCAGTACCACTACTGTCTATAAGGAGGCGTATCAAAGTTCCAATTGTAAGAATGGTTGGGTGTACCAGGAAAAACTTTGGTTTGTGTTGTCGTGAGTACAGTCTGCTAATAGCTCGCGTATCGATCATTGACGGAGATTTATGGTTAAGAAGGATTGATTATATACATCTATTCGATGGATTCCAGTTTTTTTTTTAGTGCTATAATAATTTTTTTTTGTAGGTACAAAAAATGGGAGGTAACGCGTTAAGAAAGTGTTACAACTTTACGGCATAGTTTAACACAACTGGGACAATAATTTACATAAACTAAAGTATAATTCCACATTCCTCCAGCACTTTGTGGAACTTCTGCTCCAATTCGGCAATCTGTAGTCCGCCAAGAAGGAGCTCAAGCTTCTTTTTCACTATTGGATTCAACAGACCTTCACTCTCAGCCTCGCTACCCAAAACCAGAACTTTGTCGACACGGAATAGATCACATATAAGTAATATTTCGAACTTGCTGAGTACGTTGATACTGATTTTGCTGTAATCCAAATCGAACGTGAGCTCAGAAGGCTTTTGTAACTGTTCCTGAAGACTCCGGAATGTTGATGCCTTTACTTGTAGCTGGATTAGGTATATCCTCACTTTGAAAACAAACTTGCTCAAATCGGAGTTGAGATGTTCAGAAGCTAAAGAATTGAGTGGAACAAATCGAGGTATTGTGGTTTTGAAAACCACCCACTCGTCATTCTTCAATTTTCTCCTCAAAATTATATAATGAGGAGTTGTAAATCTTGAACTTTTGACATCGAAAATATCAAATCGGACACCTAAAAAATTATCGTGACCTTCTTCATCGCCTGAATCTTCCAGCCTGCTGGGATCGTTAACAGGAAATGCAGTCACGCCGCTCAATCTGTAGATATTTTCTAACTGGATCATCGAAAGTAGCGATTCTTCCAATTTTCTATACTCTTCAACATTGTTGTTTTCCTTTCGTATTCTTTTCTTAATGGTCTTTTGTGTTTCTTGCTGTTCCACTTGATCTAATGATTTCATTCCCTCCACCATTAGATTGTTAATCAACTCATCGAAATACTCGTGATGCGTAAGTTCTGAGTCATATTTGTTGTCATTTTTGCTGGGAGGGCCTGTCCGCTCATATACCTGATCTTGGTTATTGTTGTCCAACTCTCCAGATTCCAACACTTTCTCGCTCAATGTTTGGAACTGTCTGCTTAGCTGTTCAACATCTTCCTCTAACAGGCGTACGTGTTCGCGTAATTCTTCCAACGAGCCCATAATTCTATTGTTGCTTGTTCAAATCAGACAAAGCTAACGCGTTATCATAAACATATTTTTCTTCGGGTCTCTACAAATATTCAAATATTTTTTTTGAAATATTTTTTTTGTTACGCTTTTTGACAAACATGATTTAAAGGGTAGTATGTGTTCGCTTTGCTTGTCATCTCATGACTGAACTTAATACCCACCACAGGTGGATGAAAGAAGCTGTTAAAGTTGCAGAATCTGCACTTCTTGTCAAAGAAGTCCCCGTGGGATGCATTTTTGTCTATCAAGAAAAAGTTATAGCACAAGCATTCAATCAGACTAATATAAGTCTGAATGGAACTAAACACGCTGAATTCGAAGGTTTTGACCAAATTAGATCGAAATACCCAGATTCTTTCACTCAAGTACTCAAAGAAACTGACTTGTATGTGACTGTGGAGCCATGTATTATGTGCGCATCTCTTTTGAGACAACTCCAAATAAGAAGAGTTTTTTTCGGATGTGCCAATGAAAGATTTGGAGGGAACGGATCAATTTTCAAAGTGAACACAGATCAACCGCACCACAACTGTCAAAGTTGTGAGAGAACTTATGAAGCTATACCCGGCTTGATGGCTAGAGAAGCAATCATGCTACTCCGAAGATTCTATTTATTAGAAAACGAAAAAAGCCCTACATTGAAGGATAAAAAACATAGAAGACTCGAAGAAAACGAGTTTCCACCTCTAGTTTACTCTGATTATATTTCGAAAAGGGTGTTCTTGGAGTACTTCGGAAATGAACTTGAGTTTGCATACGATTCAAATTTAATGCTCGATTTTGATTCAGAAGGAGCGCCCATCACCGAGAAAATCAAACGTCAGAAACTTTGACAATTTTGACTAAACGTTTGTTTACATTCGATATTTAACTTTCTAAAGCATACAAAAGAGAAATTCATGTCCAACTCATACAGCATTGTGGTCCTTGAGCTTTTTAAGAGTCTCCCCTAATATTTCATCGTTTTTCAACACATCATTATGGCTGAACAGTTCGTCTTGTTCGCTCAATTTATTTTCAAGCTGTTTTGAAGACGAGGTTTCGCTTGTTAGGTCTAAACTTTGCCAGTCATTCAACAGGTTTGTGTAATACTCCAGATAAGAATCGCTCAAATTTCTCAAAGACTCATTAATTTCTTCATTTTTGATTTTTTCAAACTGTTGAAATTCATCCAGGATATCGTTTTCGTATTTTTCGAATATCGAAAGTGCATTTTCCTTTTCCTTTTCAAGTAAAGAAATCCTTGAATTGAGCTTCTGAATTCTTTCATTAGTCAAATTTCCATGCTGATGACTACCACCAAGTCCTGCCATTGATTCAAGTTTCCTCGTCAAAAACGTTATCGTTCCTTCTGTCGACGAGGTTACCGATCCACCATTCATTAGGTACTCTTTTTCCTGTTGTGCTTTCTCCAGGTATGTAGAAAGCATCTCATAATCTAAAGATTTGGACTCTTTAATTTTGATTAAATTCTTCAACTGGTTGATGTAGTGCTCCAAATCTTTCAAAGATGTCAAGTAATTATATTCAATGTCATGGTTCAAAAAATATGATCTTTCAGTAATTTTGCCCAAATTTGAAGAGAATTTGCTGAATTGATCCGAAATTTCTTTTGATTTTGGATCTAAATGATCTCCTCGACTTTTACCATCAAAATCGTTGCTAAGCAACGTATTCAGTTTCATGAATTCTTCCGAAAATTTAGAGAAATCGTCTGATATATCTTGTTGTTTCGTCAAAACTTTCGAATAAATATGATCGATTTTGATCAAATTGTCTTGGAGCCTAGTTGATTTGTCATGTATTTCTTGAAACTCTCTTTTATGCTTTGATTCGTAAGATGGTTTTTTGAACGAGTTCATGATGTAATCGGTCACGGTTTCCAGATTCTGAGATGTGGTGTTTGAAGAGTCAATGGAAACAGAAGATATCTTAAGATTATTTTTGTATGTGACCCAATAGTCAGAATCTTCAAGGAAAATGTGAAATATTTGAGCTGTTCTCAGTATAGGATGCTTGCAAATGCGGCGCAAGAAATGGTGTAATGAAACAGCTCTCTTATTGGTGAATTCGTCTGTGAATCTTCCACCTTTGATGTACTCCAATCGTTGCTTATTAGGAAGTGGTGGGATGATCAATGTAGGATAATCGTTTGTCAAACAATCATAAAGAAATTTGAAATCAGAGTATCTCCTTCTGAGATGAAAATTTTTGTTCTTGAACTTAAGAGAGTCAGTGCTAACCGCAATCAAAAAACTCGTGTATGGATTCTGTCCGTCGTATTCAGTAATTGGGGAAGAAACTTGAGTTTCAACGTAGAAATTATCTTGTTGTTGAGAAGTTTCTACTTCCACTTCACGATGACCGGCATGCATGTTTGAATTAGTTGATACCGTTTCTTTCTTGTCGCCTTCACCAAGAATTTCAGATAAATTTCCAGATGGAAGCAACCCAGAACCGCCATCGTCATGATCATGATCGCTATATTGTGTCTCTTCATGGCCTAACTTGGCAGCCATCTCAGAATTGTCAGTATCTTGAAGCATGGGGGAGTCTTGCTTCAACAGAATGGAATTATCGGTTGATTGTTTAACAACGGCTGCGGAGGCCTCGGGTTGCCCATCATTCATACTAGCAATGTCAGGTTGGATCAATTCCGATTGAGACTCTTCTCCGTCTTCATGTTCGTCTTCTTCCGCAACTGGATCTGGGATGTTGTGACCTTGATCATCATGATTTGACTCCTGTTGTGACTCGTCTCTATCCCATTGAACAGAAGTGAATTGGTCGCTCATGATGACAAGAGTTAGTTTTGTTTAGCAGAGTGTGTGATTTCTGTGGCGTAAACTAGCGCCAATCTCTATGTGTTTACTCCGATGCAGTATGAACTATTGTGATGTATGTAGTCAATACCAGTACGTTGTGTGTTGACTCACTGGACAAGAATAAACGTTGTGCGAAGGTGTTTATTTGAAAAAAATTATATGTTTGTTAACTTACAGATACACACACATTTGATTTTGTTTTCAAAAGGCAAAATGGGTGGGGAGGCTCTGTTAGTCGTGCGCCAACAAGTTATTTATCACTATCTAACATCTTTACACAGGAAGATAGGATACATTCAAAAAGGTAGTCAGTCTGGTACACGAGTCGTTAACAATATTGATGATTGGCTTGACTCTTAAACTGACAAACGAATACACGGTGACAACTCATCACCGGCATGGCTCATGGTTTCCTACCCGTCATTGAATTATTTCTTTGAAGTTTTTTTTTTTTGTATTTTTGTTCGTATAAAGATAGGTGAAAGCACTGCTAAACAAACAAGAATATAATGAATATAAAAGGCATTGTTTGATCAAAGAAAAAAGCAAAAAATGGTAAAAGGGTAAAAAAATTGATGAAAGGTTAAGGATGTAGATTTTTTTTCGATTTTTTTTCAGTGAAGATTTTGAGACAAGGCTTGATTGCTCGCAAAACGGTCACAGTAGCCAAGATCAATCTGTGAATAACAACATTTTTGCAAACAAACGGGAGAAAGTTGAACCAATTGATATGTACAAAGTAGAGATATGGCATCACAAGATCAAAACAACTATGAACAACGTTAGCTGTTTGGTCTGCAGTTCCTCTGAACTCAATTTGAAAAATGACAAGTTGGTCCGAGTAATAATCGACCGGCGACCGAGATCCTGTTTTGCATGGTGGTGTGGAAAAGGTGATGGGGGAATAATAAATCATGGCATGGAATTCATAATGGACGAAATGGACAAACCAGGGTCGTCCAACTGTATTGTAAACTTGAAAAGTTGGGAAGAACGACAATAATGCAAAGGAATATTAAAGGTTTGTGCTGTAACTGAACTTTTTGGGAAAATATCGTTTTGAGCTTTTTATAATCGTGAACGCAAAAAAAAAACCTCAATGGCGCACTTTATGAAGTTCACTGTTGAGTCTCCTCATTTTGCTCGGTAGTCTCCTCCTCTTTGTCCTCCTGCTCCTCCTTCTTTTCATTCAACTCAACTTCTGGAGATCTGGAATCATGTCCAGGCTCCAAACGTTGATCAGATGGCAGAACCCACACACTGTAGTCACCCTTGGCACGAACCTTGTACTCCTTCTCGCCATCTTCGCTTTCTATGAAACCGTATTCGAGGTTGACACAGTGAGACAATGATTCGATAACGAGGTTAATGTCACCAAATGACAAACCAGACACTCTGTAGAAACCTGAAATAACTCTAAGTGGTAAGAAACCATCATCGTTCATGTTCTTTCTTAAGAAGATGTCCTTCACCAAGTTTTGTTGAGAGAAGTAGTAATCAATCTGTTTAGCCAAGTTGACCAACATGACTTCTCTGAGCTTCTCATCTTGTGGGGGAACGGCAAACTGCGATGGCTGTTGAGCGATAACAGGTGGGAAAGCTGCGTTAGGAGGAGGTGGACCCGTCACAGCAGGTCCAGCCGGGTATGGCATATAAGGCATCGGAGCATAAAATGGCTGGTGCATCATGTATGGAGACTGGTGGAAACTGTTTCTATTATTATGGTGGTGTCTGGATTGGCCATTACCGTTTCCGTTTTGATTTGGAACAAAGAATTGTCTGTTGTTGTAAGGAATGTATGGTAGACCTCCGTTGATCTTTCCATTTGGATTGCTGTACCGTCTGTTTTGGTTTCCGTTATAGTGCATTCTGAAGTTTCTTGGTTGGTAGTTACCGTTTTGGTTTTGAGCTTGACCTTGACCTTGTGCTTGGTTCATGTGCTTGTTGAAAGGCTTGTTGTTGTGTTGACCATGGTGATTGTTGTATTGGTGGTGGTGCAAAGACGCTCTCTTGTTAGCAGGAATAGAGTTTTGCTGATTAGATCCCTCTTGCAGACTTGAAGATGAATTATCATTCTCCGTCACTTGTTTGACATCACCAGAAGACACTTCAGAGCCGTTAGCAGAACTGGACGCAGCATATTCGGAAGTGATAGCATCGGATCCAGCAGAAGCAGAAGTAGAAGCGACATCAGCCTCTTCATCGGACTTAGCTTCAGGGGTAGAGTCTTGAGAAACCTCCTTGTCAGGCTTGGCGGCCGTGTTGTGTTGCTTCTTGGCACCCTTCTTAGCACCGTCCTTAGCGTCTTGGTCCTTGTTAGAACCAGCAACACCGGCGACTCTCTTCTTGTTCTTTTTCTTAGAGGAACCGCTCTTTGGAGACGAACTCTTGTTTGTAGCCAAAACCACCGAGGCTTTGAAAGGAACCCATTTTTCCTTACCAGTTGCAGCTTTCACCACGTTGTTGTAAGCATCACTGCCATTGTTCTCGGGGAGTATTATAGACTCTGTGATAGGACCGTTCTCAGTAGAAGGAGCTGGAGCAACCACTGGCGCGCCCCACACGTTAGTGGAAGGCAGAGGAGCAGGGGCAAGTTTGACTTGCTTCTTAGCAGCATTTGCTGAGTTAGCTGAGCTGGAAGAACTTGTGCTGGCATCAGAGCCGGCAGCAATAGCCGGGTTAGCGGATTCGGACTCGGATTCCGGTTCTCTAGAAGTGGAATTTTCAGTCTTTTGATTCGACTTTGAGGATTTCTTGTCAACAGACTCAGTGGAGCTAGCATTCTTTTTTGAAATTTTGTCCTTAGAATCCGATTCGGATACGTTGAGCTTGGCCACGCCAGACTCGATGGAGGAGGCACCTGCGGCGACGCCGGTGGCAGCAGAAGATTCTTGCTTCTGTTGGCTCAAAGTCTCTTTGGAGACTGGAGCACCAGCAGCGTGGGCGTATGAAATCATGGCCGACATTATGTAAAAGTTGACTATTTGGTGTGGGATCTATTTGTATGGATCAGATTCGGCCTTTCCACGATGCAAAAAATAAACGATCTCTTTGCGCAAACTTGATCGTTGAGAGTATTGTGGATGGTGCTTGTATGCGCTTAGATATTTGCCGAGAATTTCGTGGTGACAAAGATTGAGACGAGCGAGCTTAATGAAACACTGTACTCTCTCTTAATGATAGCCAACTAGCACGTTTCTCAAGAAAAACAGTCACTCGCAAGTGTAATTCTTGTTGCCAAAAGTATCGAAAAACTATAGATTCAGTTGATCAACGTCCAACGATGCAAACTAAAAAGATTCTCCCAGAGTGGTAAAAAAATCTTTATGAAAAAGTTACCAATTACAGAGCACCATATAAAAAAATTTGTTATGTTACACCTGGTAAGGAGGGTTTTTTTGCTTGCTCGGCCACGGGACTCACTACTATCCCAGTAAGTACGTGCTCGGGTGTTCGCACTCGCACTCACGTAAGCTCCAAGGACTCAGGCACTTGTGCAGCTCTACCGGGGCATTTTTGTGTTACAGTTATACATTGTTTCCCTATTGTTCTCGCTAACTGATTCAGAACAGCGAAATTTTCACTTTGAATAAATTTTTTTTTTGTTTTCTTGCGGTGAAAAAAATTTTTTTGAGAAAGTGATTGGGCGGTGCGCGGTGTGAACTGAAAAATTCAGCAAAAGTAGGGTAATTATTTTGGGTTTTCACTCGACAATAAATCAAGTGCTGAGGCGGGATAAGCATAATTATCTGCTCCTTCGCTAGCTGGGAGCATTCACTTAAGGATCTACGTTGCTCTTTTGAGTTTGTCTAATCTCGCAAATTGGGTGTTGCTAGGCTAATCTGAATATGTAATAGCGGTCTACATTAATATAAATGTTGTGGTTTGTAGTGTGAAAACTACTAGAAATCGGATTATGTCATCCGCTTTTCCATAGCTTGAGTTTTTAATTTAATCCCTTTTTTTTTTTAAAAAGAAAAAAACCCTTTTTTAAAAAAGGGAGATCCTCCTTATAAAATTATCTGTTCTAAATCAAAATGGGATAGAACAATTTAATTTCAGATAAACATATATAAGCAAATATGGCATAAGGATGGCAACAGCCAGATAGGTTTTCGATATCCACCTTATGGGAACCACAAAATGCTTGATGTTGCGTACGATCCATATGACAACAGCAACTACGGATCGACATCTGATCCCGAAGCCTCTTCAACAGGTCACAAACAGAACGATAAATCAAGTGGCAACCACTACGGAAATGGGGATACCAGCAATGTACAAAATAAAGCAGAGTCACCGATCACACAAAATTATGGGAGGGCAGCAATAACGGCTGTAATCGTGATTGCTGTTTTGATGTTACTAATCGTGTTGATTTACCATATATCTACTGGAGTGGTGGGTAAGTGCAAACGGAGACAAAAAAACCCCAAATATAGTGATCGTGAAATATTAATGTTTGATCAATCGCTTAACGATATCGATCCAACACTGACAGGACACAGATCGGAAGGAAGTAGTGGACGTGAATCACACGAGTACCCAAAGCCATATATCGGAAGTGGCCGATTTCCCACAAACTATCACGGAGTTGTGACTGATCTCCCGTACCCAGAGAAAACCTATCAGCCAGATGTGGTATATATTCCGGAGTGAACTTTGTTTTTCGTGTCCGAACAAATTAGGATCACATGTTGTTCAGAATTCATAACTATCACATAATTTTATGTCAATAATGTCACAAACGTTTGCAATTTATCCAAAAAAAGATTAAGGGCCCTTGCCAAGAGTAGGGTGGGTACGATTTGATAAAAATAGCCCCTAGTACTTCACGTGATCATAATCATAAGGCAGTGCAAAGTAGAGCAGTAGGTCTTGGCACATTCTGATCTTCACACCTCGGGATCACAAGCGAGCGTCACCAGAAAAAACGGCATAAGACCCGCTTTTCGGCAGCACGCATGATTTGACAGCACCTACAATACGCATAACAAAGTGCTTGTTTCCCCTTCGAGATCGTAACACAATATAATAATATAGTGAGTGGAAAAGCACATTTTTTTCGGCAATTAAGAACAAAAAAGCAAATTTACAGAAGCCGATTTGGTTGCGATGGCGGGTGCAGATAATAAACTTTCTTTTTTTTTTTTGGGGAAAAAAGAAAGAAAAAAAAAAGTGCCCGTCTTGTTGCGTGCTGCTTGGCCGAATTTGATCACCTGGGGGAAAAAAAAAGCGTTACAGGTTACCCTGACTTGGAGATAGAGAGGGCGGGTGAGAGTGCAGATGAAGTCGTCCCAAATCACCTCACTTCAACTATGGCCGTACACGGTCGGTCCAGAAGACACATCTGAGCCGACAGAAACCAGCATCCTGTCTAGTGAGTAGTCACAGCCGCTTGTTTTCCTCTTACTACCGTGTTGTTTATAGTAGATTGTTGTCATTCCACTAGCCGCAAACGCGCCACGCTCGTTGCACTATATGAAACGAGGTTGCGTCACAGCAACCATTTCCCGCGTTCGCGGGGGCTGGTGAGTGCTAAACAAGCCATTTATGTCATCAACAATCTGTTCTTTTTTTGAGCTATTGTATGTAAAATTTATTTTTGCCTCACTACCGCACTCGGCGCAGCAGAAACAATTTGAGTTTTATTGTTTAGGGGGGGAGCAGCAGCACCAATCCGGCGGTCTTGGTGTGATTTTTTTTTTTTCTCTGGGTTGGCCAGGATTTCCCCCGTGTGTGCGGTGGGATGTTTATAAACAGAGCAAATTCAGGAACAAAATTCAAGTTAGCTTTTTACTCAAGTACAACCATCAAACTTCGATAGGATCAACGACACATCACGCTTAGATAGCGCTCTTCATCCAGGTTCAAGCAGCACATAATTTGCCGCTTTTTGTTCCAAACAGAAAGCTTCACTGTACAAAAGTTGTCTCCCCAGCGCCAACGGCGTAGTCATTCTTTACAAAAACATATACAAGCAACAAACAACACTGAAATAAAATGAGAAAAGAAATACATTACATCCTCATAGCGCATGTGCTAGTTGTGCTGTTCCTCGTTTACCAAACTTTTGACCTCATCACATTACTTTATGATGATTCTTTCCAAGACGCTTTAGTTGACTCGGACTTAAATCCAGCTCCTGGAACAGATAGACCACAACTCATCCCAAAAATCATTCATCAAACATATAAAACGGCAGATATCCCAGAGGTTTGGAAAGAAGGTCAACAAAGATGCATAGACCTCCACCCTGATTATCAGTACATTCTCTGGACAGACGAGTCCTCAAGAGATTTTATCGCCCAAGAATACCCATGGTTTTTAGATACTTTTGATAACTACAGGTATCCTATTCAAAGAGCAGATGCGATCAGATATTTTATTTTGAATCATTTCGGTGGTATTTACATTGACCTCGATGATGGATGTGCCAGAAGATTAGATCCACTTCTTACTGTCCCTGCTTTTGTTAGAAAAACTATTCCAACTGGTATTTCAAATGACGCCATGGGTTCTGTTCCTAGACATCCATTTTTCGCCAAGGCTATTGACTCTCTCAACAGATACAACAACAACTGGCTCGTTCCATACATCACAATCATGTACTCGACTGGACCCCTTTTCCTCTCTGTTGTTTGGAAACAATATAAGAGATGGGGAGTTTCTGAATCTGAAGTGGTCAAAGTTTTAATGCCAAACGATTACAAGAATGGCGAAAACCCATTCTTCAAAATTTCCAAAGGTTCATCATGGCACATGGACGATGCCAAGTTCATGTTCCTCATGTCGAAGCACATTGTTTGGGCCGTTGCAGGTGGTTTCGTTGTTGCTGCATTTTTCTTGTACCTCGAATTTTTGATGTACCAATTTGTGATTTCCAACACTTTCAAGAGATTCAGAAAAGGTGTTTGGAACGTTGTGAGATTCAAGTCGTGGTCTCATGGAAACAACTACATCCGTCTTAATTCACATAAACAAGCTAAATACCTCAAGACGAGGAACAGGAAGGACTCGAATTTACCTGTGGCCATTAGTATCGATATCGAGAAGAATGTTATGGAAGTTCAGGACGAAGCTCAATGATGAAAAGAGCATTATCTTCCACTAAAATTTACTAGACTCAATTGCATAACGTTTAAGGGTCACCCGTTGGTGGTGAATCATTCAAAACAAAGACAAAAATCAAACATTTACAAAGTGAGACTCAGGAAGAAAGTTGAAAAGGTTTTTCTTTACATTGATTAGTCTCATTTTGGCATACACTAACATGACTGAAGAGTTGAACTCTTTGGTTATTGTACACTGGACCGAGGAGAATATCAGGTTGGTTAACTTCATTAGGTTGGTTAGCCCCATGAATATCTCTTGTATCATAGCATTTTCCAGGGGAATGGAAATTTGGCACATTTACTTTTATGACTTGACTGTGTTTTTAGAAAAAGATGAAACCAGTTATTTTCTTTATACTTTTATGATCATGTTTCAAAAGACGTTTCTTTAGTAAGTGAAATAAATGTTATTCGGGTATCTTTATTGATACCCTTTTTGAACAAACTTGTTTGATCTGGGCCCTGTAATAAATTGACGTGTATGGCTCAATCATTCATGTGTACCTTTTTTCTTAAAAAAATAAAAAAATTATAGAACGGCGTAGCAAGTTACACTTGTCTGTAGGGGATAAACAAGCAAAAAGACACCCGCTAAATCGAATTTTCAAATCAACAAATTCAATTGAGTACCCGAGGACTTTCAATTGGTGGAAACAAGCTCTGAAGAATTCTCTGTGTGAAAATTCGTCATGTTAGAGTCTCTTGTGGCCAACATCCTTAATAGGACTTTGGGGGCGTATGTAGAGAACTTTGATCCCAAACAACTGAACATTGGAATTTGGAGTGGTGATGTGAAGCTCAAGAATTTGAAGTTGAAGCAAGAATCACTTGAAAAGCTTGAGTTGCCAGTGGATGTTCGATTCGGACACATTGGTGAGCTTACTTTACAAATCCCATGGTCTAATCTTAAATCCAAGCCTGTCAAAGTGTTGATTGAAAATGTTTTTCTACTGGGTTCACCACGGCTTTCTGCAGAATATAATGCCGAGGAGGAGTTTGAAAGAGAACAGCGGATCAAGAAAGATAAATTAGATGCATTGGAAGTTTTGAACAAATCAAATCCATATAATAACAATATGTCTGAGGAAGAGCAAGCTAAAAATGAAAGTTTCACAGACAGTTTGGTTACAAAAATTGTTGACAACCTTCAAGTTACAATAAAAAATATCCATTTTAGATATGAAGATGATCATGCTTTCACAGAGATCCCTTATACAGTCGGATTTACGTTAGAAGAACTTTCGGCGGTTTCAGCAGACGAGTCCTGGATTCCTGGGTTTATCACCGGAGTATCGAAAAATGCTAGAAAATTGTTGACACTGAAGTCGCTGTGTGCGTATTGGAACACAGAGAGCGAATCTTTGAATTTTTCTGATCCTGATGAGCTACAATCTTATTTCAAAGACATTATTGAGCGCAACTCTAGCAAAGATGCCAACACACAATACATTTTGAAACCTGTTTCCGGTCATGGTCATTTGACTGTGAATAAACAAGGAGCCACTGATACTACACCGCACTACACCGCCAAATTATTTTTTGAAGAGTTTGGTTTGGACTTAGACAGCCATCAATACCGTGATATTCTTTGGACCACTTCACAATTGAATTGGTATCTCAAGACTCAAAAATTTAGAAAACTTCGGCCAAAGGCAACTGTGAGCGAAGAACCTCGCGAATGGCTACGTTATGCTTTCAAATGTGTTTACGATGAGGTCCATGAAAGAAATTATAAGTGGTCTTGGGATTATTTTAAGACAAGAAGAGACCAAAGGAAACTGTATACAAAATTGTGGAAACAAGAGTTAGGGCAGTCAATATCTGCTTCTGCCCGTTTAGAGCTTGATGAACTGGAAAAATTGCTATCTTATGAGGACATCAAATTCTACAGATCGTTAGCAAGAATCGAGTACAGAAAAGAATTCAAGGCTCTTCCTGTTCTGCAATCTCAACAACCGAACCAGCAACAAGGCTGGTTCTCCTGGTGGGGAAGCGGAAGTGAAAACTCAGCTTCTGAACAAGTTACCGACGAAGAGCTTACCATGTCGGATGAGCAAAGAAAGGAGTTCTACGATGCCATTGAGTTCGACGAAAAACAAACAGCTTCTGAATCATTAGAGATACCTCGTGAAAGAGTGATTACATGTATCAGTTGTAACTTGAAAAAGGGATCATTTGCAATCAGGGATTCCAAAGGTTTTTCCAATTTAGCAGAAGTTGTCTTCGAAGGATGTGATGCTGACTTCTTTCAGCGTAAAGACTCCTTCTATGCTGGGTTCAGGCTTAGTGAGTTCAAGGTTGAGGATGGATCAGAAAATACATTATACAAGCATATTGTCAGCGTGAAGCCACTAACCTCAACTGTGGAAGGGTCTTCTTCAGATATTTCCAGCGAATTAACAAAAGAGCCATTTTTCCAGGTTTCGTTTGAAAATAATCCGTTGGATGAGTCTGCTGACTCCGCACTCCTCGCAAAAATGAATAGTATGACAATTTTTCATAATCCGAAGTTTATCGAATCAATTGCGCGGTTTTTCACTCCACCGAAGATACATCTAGATACCGTCGGGATGTTAATGAACGCTGCAGAATCCACCATTCAAGATTTCACCAAGCAAACCAGAATTGGTTTACAATATGCCTTTGAAGAACACAAAACCATCAATTGCAAAATGGATCTACAGGCTCCGCTGATTATAATTCCTGTGAACCCTGGAAGCTGGTCTTCGCCTGTTGCTGTTCTGGATGCCGGACACATCAGTATTGTCAGCGATTTGGTTTCCAAAGATCAAATTAATAAAATCAAATCCGAGAGAAAGGATAATTACACCAGTGAGGATTGGGAGCAAATGAATTCTTATTTGTACGACAAGTTTGATTTGGTGTTACAGGATGCTCAGATATTAATTGGTTCTAATATCAAATCTACAATTGAACAGTTGCATCTTGATGGAGAAAAGCCTGCGATGATTTTGGATCAACTGACTATGAAATTTCTGGTGGAATTGTCGATTATACCAACGTATTATAACCTTCCAAGAATCAAAGTGGGTGGAGATGTGCCTAGATTCAAGGCAATGCTAAGTGATTACCAGTACAAGATTTTTATGCAATTGATTGACACTGCAATTCCCAACTTTGACTTCAGTAATGAGGATTCCACCGATGATCTCACTGAGAATCGTTTCAAGTCTCTACTTGGAGACCAAGCTCCGCTAGCTACGATTGATGAGCTTGAAGGTGACACAAAGACTCCTAATTCTGAGACATCGTCTATTGCGACCAAAAACACAACGCCAACGGCTTCTATTGCACCATCTAATGACCTAGCAAATAGCCAGCACATGATTGAGTTTAATTTCAACATGGATCTTATTGTTCTTTCTCTGAACCGATGTTCAGATGGCGAAAGTCTGGCCTCAGATAGACTTGTTGACCTTGTCGGAGAGAAACTGAGACTGAAGTTCTATAAGACGGCAATGGATATGCATGTTCATGTGCAACTGGAAGACTTAACTGTCGAGGACCACATTGAGAAATCTGATTCTGACGAATTCAAGAACATCCTCTCCTCTAAAGACATTCTGAAAGATAGACAAGAGAACAACATTGATCTCTTTGAAGTTCACTATACCAGAACACAGCGGTTAGTTTCATTTAAAAATGAGAGCATTGAAGTCTTTGACCAAGCAGTTGAGATGAATATTGCTGATTTCAAAGTGGTGGTGACAAGAAAGTCTGTTTTGACACTTATAAATTTTGCACTCAATACTTTCACGGACCCAGAGGCTCCAGCAATCCCGGCTGACAAACTACGTCACAATAACGAAAATGAGATAGAGACTGCTCCACAGCATATTGATGTTAACATTCACTTACAAAGTATTATTCTCGTGCTTAATGATGACGGAATAAAGCTTGCAACGATGACACTGGAACAGGCAGATATTGGAATTTTCCTGTTACCTGAGAAAATGAAAGTGAGTGCCAAACTTGGTGGGTTATCGTTACTAGATGAGGTGAATGAAGGTGCTTCACGTGAGTCTCCTCTCAGAAGTTTGATCGCCATTGAAGGAGATGATCTGTTGGAATTGTTTTACGAGACGTTCGACCCCCAAACTAATGAGGAGGCTTACAGTTCTTCGGTGTCTTTGAAAACAGGTTCAGTGGTTGTTATGTTCGTTGAGGAAGCTTTCGTGAAAATTTTCACATACCTTAACCAATTCCAGAAGATGAAGTACATTTATGACAAGGCTAGAGAGACTGCTTTGAATCAAGCCAACAACATTGAAGGAGCAAACCAGATGAAGTTTGATATACTAATTCGCGCACCAATATTCATTTTCCCTAAGGTAGTAGATCCTGAAAGGGGACTCTATGACAAAATCACCGCAAATTTGGGTGAGATTTACGCTGTGAATGAGTTCCCGACAGAAAATGTTACATTGGTGAATCTGATTTCTGCTGGACTCCGGAATATAACGCTGACTTCCTCATTTCTATTGAATGGCAATGTGCAAAAATTGGAGATCATTGATGGACTTGATGTTGGATTTGAGATAGATTACTGTGACGATTCAGCGGTTGAAAGACCTACAATGATCGTGACAGGTGGCGTCAAAGGTAAAGAGATGAGTTTAACGGAGTTACAAGCGCGTTACCTGATTGAGATTGCAAACAGCATCCCAAGGGTTTTTGATTGTAATCCAACAAATGATTCGATGATCGAGGAAATTGAGACGGATGCCAATGAGGCCAACAAACTTATCACAAACAATAAAGACCAACATGATCAGCAACTGAGTAGAACACAGGAAAATCAACGTCTAAATTCACCATCTACTGTTTCGAACTTGGAACCAGAGGTTTCACCAGATAAAGTTCAAATCGACTTGGACTTCAACATTCCAATTTTGGCATTAACGTTGTACAATGGAACCCGTGATGGTTCTGGTCTCGAAGGTAAGTCGATATCGCGGTTTTCTTTAAATGACAGCGGTGTGAAGCTGGAATTGAAACATAATGGAAGTTTCAAGTCTGACCTCCATGTGAAATCGTTTGTTGTTGAAGATGTGCGGGAGAACAAGGACAACAAGTTTACCGATATAATACCTCAGGTTTCTCCTGCCGACTACCAATTCATGGCATCGGTCAATTCCAGCGAATCGTCTGAGAAAAAAATTATGAACGTGAACTTGGCAATAGATAGTCCGAAGCTGATTTTGGCTCTTGACTACTTGTTTTCACTCAAAGAGTTTACCGACTATGCGCTTTTCACAACTCCTACGGCTAGTGATCATGTTTCTTCGCACTTGAGTGGTCTGGTTCCTCCAGTGGAAGAAGACGATTCAGACAACGAGAACGATGGTGGAGTTGCAGGGCATGATTCATCTACGCGCAATAATGTTGCAACGAATAATTCTGATCTAGAAATTTATTATTCGATCAATATCGTGGATCCATCGATCATTTTATTAGCAAACCCGCAAAATGAAGATTCCGAGGCGATTGTTTTCAAAATCAGTCAGTTTGTTTTGACTAGACAGAATATCCTCAACCTGAATGCTATTGGTGTCGGAATGTTCTTGTGTAAGATGGATGCTTATGAATCCAATCGGTTGCGGATTGTTGATGATTTCTCTGCAAGCTTCAATCTTGACGCACGGGGATCTACTGACACACACTTTTTGAGTCTGATTGAGATGAGCATAGATCCACTATTGATGAGAATTTCTCTGAGAGATATCAAACTTGCTTTAGACATCATAAACAAGGCATCATCGATGTATGCAAGCGTTAGCCAGTCTGCACAAGCGTCGAAAGAGGCGTCTCAAGTGTTAGAGCAGAGATATGCCACTTTCCCTGAAGAGTTAGGCAGGAAATTTGCGCGGTATGCACCTTCTATTATGTCGTCTGTGTCGCGCAGTACAAGACGTACTGATGTCTCAAATGAGGAGCCTGTTATTTTGGTTAAAGGAGAGAAAATGAACGCAAGCGTAGATGGTTTGCGATTAGTTGTGATTGGAGATGTGCATGAATTACCAGTGTTAGATATGGAGGTGAAACCGTTCAATCTAACGGCAAAAAATTGGTCTACAGATCTGGAGGCAGATGTCTCAATCAAGTCCTTGGTGAACATCTTCAATTACTCTACCTCTGCCTGGGAGCCTTTGCTGGAGCCTTGGTCATTTAGTGTCCACGTGTCAAGAGTGACGGAACCCAACAGATCATTTACCGTGGATATTGCTTCGAGAGATTCTGCTGAGTTGACAGTTACTTCACGTACCATTGCACTGTTATCTCATGTGAGCTCACTTCTTCGAGAGCAATCAGATCTGAAACCTCGTGGAGAGGATGCGCCTTATCGTATTATTAACGAGACAGGTTACGATCTCAACATCTGGATCGATGACGGTGATCCAGATATGAAAGACCGCAACCAGCTCACTACCCTTCGTTACAAAGAAACGGTCCCATGGTCGTTTGAAGACTGGCGGAAGGTCCGTGAGCGTCTGCTTGTGGATACAGATACTAATTTTATTGGTGTCGAGCTTCTGGATTCTATTTACACTCCTGTTCGAAGGATTTCCCTCAGAGCTGAGGGAGACGAAGTGTTCATGCTAGGTCCAAAGCTGCCAAATGGTTACCACAATCGCCTTGCGTGTGAAATTGTTTTAGGCGAGGATAAGGTGAAGAATGTGTACTTGAAGTCGACCGTGACAATTCACAACTTTACGCAAACCGCAATCCACATTGGTGTTGGAAACTACCGAGGAGAGTTTGTTGTTGATCGTGAAATAGTAGTTGAAGCCGGTACTCGTTCAGCACTTCCAATTGACTATGTTTATGAAGGAAAACTTTCTGTGCGTCCCGAGATCCATGATCAGGTTTTCGGGTGGTCTAAAGCGAAAGTTTTTGGAAGCAGTCATGCTATTGACTTCAATTGGAAAAATATTATGGAGAAGGATATGGTTCTGGAGTGCCCACAAGCAGAAGAAGGTGTTGCAAAAAAGTACTTTTTCCGGGCTCATGCTACGTTTAATGAAAAAGAAGTTTTGACTCAGATTTATCCTCACATGACAATCAACATCACACCTCCTCTAGAGTTAGAAAATCTTTTGCCATTTGATATCAACTGGAAAGTTTTCCAGAAAGGTTTTAAAACGTGGAAGGGAGGACTGAAGAAGGGATCAACCCGTTCGATTCACGTGGTTGACATGAATGCAATTTTAATGCTCCATATCAAGCCATTGCATTCTAAATACCGCGAATCCGAGGCTGGATTCATCAGTACCCCAGCGGACTCACGGATTCCTGTGAGCACGCGCCTGACACTGAAGAGCAGCGATGGCCAAAGATTGCATCTGGGTCTTCACTATTCAAATGACGAGCGGTCTGGACTCAAGATTATGATATACTCACCTTATCTTGTTCTGAACAGAACCACTAAGAGTATCAGTCTGAGTGACAGGTACAATACATTGCTCTCTGAAGGAGGAAGAGTGAGGTCAGGGGGTGAAGGACATGAAGGAGAAGTCGAGATGCAGAACCTGCCAGACTTGTTCTCTTTTGACCGAGAAGGGTCTTCTCGTAACATTGTTCGTGGAAACCTTGAGGAGAACCGGGCAGTTCTGCGTGTGGGCGAGTCACATGCCAGCGCTCCAATGAGTATTGATAAGATTGGTCAGTCGTTCGAAGTGAAGGTTCCTTTGAAGGATCGGGAGCTGGAAAACAACGTGGCTGTGCACATCACAGAAGGTGAAGGTAAATACAGTTTGACTAAAGTGATCAGTATAACTCCACGTTATACTGTTCGTAACAGTTTGGACGTCGCTATCCAAGTTTCAAAGGTGGGTGTCACTGGTGTTTTGCACGTTGAACCTGGAGAGATTGTCCCTATTTATGAGATGCCACGTAGCTCAGAAAAGCAATTGGTCTTGGGTTTCTCCGGCAGCAAATCAACGTGGTCAGCTCCATTTGGAATCAACGATACTGGTGAGATCTTTTTGCGTGTGAAAAAACTGAATGCCAATGCACATAAATTGGTTAGGGTTGTGATTTCGACCGAGACCGCTGCTGTTTTTATCGATATTGTTGATGCAAACGAAATGTGGCCGTACTCGATTAGAAATTTCAGTGATTACGAGTTCTTTATCTACCAGGCTGATCCTAATGTGAACGAGGAAGGAAGTAAGATTTCAGATTCGGTGTTCAAGCCTATCTTCTATCGAATTCCACCTCGAAGTGCGATGCCATATGCATGGGATTATCCAGCTGCTAGATACAAGGAGCTTGTGTTGCGGTGTGGAACAAAGGAGCGGTATGTTCAATTGGCGGAGATTGGAACTTTGGTTCCAATGAAGATCCCTCGATCCGCAGCTCAGAACGTAGTCAATGGATCTGGTGATGAAGGAACAGGAATTGTTGATCTGAATGTTATAGTTGATGGAACGATCCAATCGCTAGTGATCTCCAATTACGATCCCAAAACAAGTCTGTATCAGCTCAAGTACAACAATTCTTCTCAAACATTGGGAACCGGGACAACTACAGAGAAGTTCGAAACAATTGAAAAAGATGAGAATTATTACACAAAAGTTTTGGTCCGTTTCGAAGGTCTTGGTGTGTCATTAATCAATACACGCTGCCAGGAGCTGTGCTACACGACAATCCGCGGAATGGAACTTCGCTACAATGAATCGGATATCTACCAAAACTTCAGTCTAAAGTTGAAGTGGATTCAAGTGGATAATCAGCTGTATCCAAGCATCTACCCGATCATCTTGTATCCAACTGTGGTTCCAAAATCGAATACAGAGATGAATAATCATCCTGCATTTTCAATGGCAGTCTCACGTCTCAAAGATGACACCCATGGAGTGACTTACATCAAGTTTGCTACTATGCTACTGCAAGAGTTATCGATTGAAGTTGATGAAGACTTCCTGTTGGCTTTGCTTGAGTTTTCTAAAGTTCCCGGAGCCGCATGGAACAAAAGTGTTCGGAACGTGCTTTGGGACGAGAATTTGCACATCCCAGAGCCTCCTACCTTCCGTTCGAATGAGGATCTTTACTTTGAGGCGCTACACCTTCAACCTTTACACTTCAATTTGTCGTTTGTCCGTACTGAACGGACAAGTGGTGAGAATACAGAGGGAGCCCAAAATGCATTAGCGGTGGCCTTCAATGTTCTCACAATGGCGATCGGTAACATCAACGATGCTCCTGTTCGTTTGGCTGCTTTGATATTGGAAAATACTCGTACTCCTCTACCTTATCTTGTTCAAAACATCTCCGAACACTACCAACAAGCATTTTTGTATCAAGTGTACAAAGTTCTAGGTTCTGCAGATGTTTTGGGAAATCCTGTTGGGTTGTTCAATAACATCAGTTCGGGTGTCATGGACATCTTTTATGAGCCGTACCAAGGATTTATCATGACCGATCGTCCACAAGAATTAGGTATTGGATTGGCAAAAGGTGGTTTGAGTTTTGTCAAAAAGTCCGTTTTTGGATTCAGTGACAGTTTTGCTCGTTTCACAAGCTCGATGGCCAAAGGTTTGACGGCTGCAAGTATGGACAAAGAGTTCCAAGAGAGGCGAAGATTAATGAGACAAAGAAACAGGCCAAACCATCCGATTTACGGCCTTACATCGGGTGCAACCTCACTAGTGGAAGGAATCTCAAGTGGATTGACAGGAATCGCAACTGCTCCAATTGAAGGAGCTAACCAAGAAGGTGCTTCTGGATTCTTCAAAGGTCTTGGAAAAGGTTTGATTGGATTACCAACCAAGACGGCCACTGGGTTGTTCGATTTTGCGAACAACATAAGTGAGGGAATCCGGAACACCGCCACTGCGTTTGATGGTGAAGGACTTGATAAAGTTCGTTTACCTCGTTTTGTTGCCCATGATGGGTCAACAACACCATACTCAGAGCGTGAGGCACAAGGTCAATTCTGGCTTAAGAGTTGCGAGGGTGGTAAATACTCAGATGATCAATACTTGGCCCATGTGATGCTTCCTGGACAAGAGCACTGTGTAATTATCAGCTTGAAGAGGATAGCCATCGTGTCGATTGTCAAAATGACTGTCGAGTGGGAGACGTCATACGAGAAAATTGGCAGTATCACCTTAGAGAATTCCGGAATCAGACTCAAACAGAAAGGTGCTGTTGGGGCAGAACGGTTTATTCCTGTTCCAGATGCTTCAGACAAACGCTTTTTGTACAGCAAGATTGCTGTTGCAGTTGGTGAGTTCAACAAGCGGTGTATTGTTGCGTTGTAAATGTGTTCTTTATGGTGTATGAAATTTTGTTTATTTGCTATGTATGAAGAGGATTTTTGCTTCAAAGAAAAACAATGAAGTAAACATGTTTCAGTCATGGAGGAACAATTTATCTTCCATCCTAAGTCTTTTTTTCATATTTTTGACGAACTTGAGGCCTTCTTCATCGCTATAACCCTCGAGTTTGACAGTCTGAAAACGGATAGCCGAGTCAGCGGTTTTGACAAGTAGGCTTGATTCATTTTCAGGGGAAAGGGTGAATGATCCAACGGGGGAATCTGACGAGAATGATTCAATTTCCAAAATTGATGCTTTTTGGGGACTTGAGAGAATGACTCGTTTGAGTACTGTAGGAGCACCACCTTTGTTCTTTTTTGGTTTAGCAGTAATGAATGTGTACAATGGACCCAAAGTGTTAAAATGACGGAAGATGTCAAAAGTAGATTGGCTTGACCAGTCAATTTGAGACTCAGAGCTAGTAATTTTATATGCATATGAAAATGGATGTGTTGGTTGGAGAGGCGAATGGATCTCAGGATCATAAAGACGATTTTCAAGCACGTTTTTGAGCAGCTCTCCTCCTTGCACAGAGAGACGATCCGACAGTGATTGAAGAGTTTCTGATTCGGAGATTTCGTACTCCTCTTGCAAAAGAATATCCCCAGCATCAAACTTCGTTGGATGTAACGTTTGAACAGTGACCCCGGTGACAGAATCGTTGGCTAACAGAGCACGTTGAAGCGGAGCTGGGCCCGAGTGGTGTGGGAGTAGTGAGGGATGCACATTCAGACCACCGAATGGCAGAACTGAAAGAAACGATTGTGGAATTAAAACACCAAACGAAACAGCTATGCAAAGACTATAATTGCGAGTGCGGAGAAAATCGAAATCTGAGCGAGTATCGGCACGGAGCAGTGGAAGACCTATTTCCTTGGCGTAGGCTGCAATTGGCGAGTCTTTAAGTTTTGTCAATCCACGTCCGCTAGGTTTCGGATTTCTGGCAACAACATCAAGCGAACTCATACTTTTGGGTAGAAGAGGAAGAATTCTTTGAAGACATTTGATACTGAAGTGGTCGGAACCAAAGTATGCAACACGCATGGTGATAGTTATCAAATTAAGTGGAGCAAGCGCAGAAGCCAACAGTGAGGTACTCGCAAAACGTTACTCTATTGATGTTTTAAAGTGAGAATGAATGAGGGAGACACACACAGAAAAGATCGAATCATTACGATATCGCACAGATTCAAGAATCGATCGCAAAAAATTTCTGGGGTAGTGAAAAATTATGAACATTATGAAAAGGTATCAAGATTGGATCGTCGATCGACGCGACGGATTTTGAATCTGTGATATTCAGAGATTGGATCTGACATCTTCCCCTTGAGGAATTGAACGGACGCAGCAAACAATTTTTGAAACATCAACCCTTTTTAATGCGAGGACCAATCCTCTGAAGGTTTGACCTATAGCAGTTCTTTTTTGACTTTAGCCATTTGCCCCTCTGCCGACCCCTCTGGTCGCGTCGCTTTTATTTTTTTTCCGGCGTCCGACATGCCGATCGGAGAGACCGGTCAAAGCAAAAGACATGTCGGAGCGATCAATTGAGAGCAAATCTGGAGATGTCATGGTTTAGTTTCAGTTTAATAAGTGAAATCCAGATAAGTTCAGTGGATCCGTTGGTGTCGTAAGATTCCTAGAACCTTTACGACAAATCAAAATACAATGTTCGTCGCTTCGTCGCTCTCTACCTGATCGACGCGACTTTCCGGTTTTTTTTTCTCCGGTGATCACTCAAACTAAAGTGGAGATTTATTTCACTGAATACTTACTATATCATCTTCTTCGAGTTAAATTAACAGCAATCAACCATGACCGCCGGAACCAGTGCTGCAGCTTCTAAAGTGTCATCGCAAATCTTCAGCAAACAAACCCTCAAGTATGTGTTCACCACTCACTTCTGGGGACCAGTGTCCAACTTTGGTATCCCAGTTGCCGCTCTTATGGACTTGCAAAACAAGTCCCCAGATCTTATTAGTGGCCCAATGACTGGTTCCCTTGTTGTCTACTCTGCTGTCTTTATGAGATACGCCATGGCTGTTACCCCAAAGAACTATTTGCTTTTCGGCTGCCACTTGGTCAACTTTACTGCCCAACTCGGTCAAGGTTACAGATACCTCAACTACCACTACTTCAGTGAAGACTCCAAGGCCCTCCAAGCCTAAATGAAAGTGGTATATTAGTTTTATATATAGCGTTGCAATGAATTCATCTGTTTCAATCAAATATGCCTCTAACCCGCGGAACTGCCTGGGTAGGGCCTAATTCATCGGTGATTACGTCAGCGTTTTCACTATTATCTTCTAGCTCAATCTTCCTACGTTTCAGCTCCGTTTCCCGACGTTGGTGATACTTTTCGTTGTCCCAGAATATGTTTCCAGCTTCCTGCTGCTCCAAAACTTTGTTGGTAGTCGCGGCTTCAACAGCGTTCTCGGCTGTTTCTGTATCTTGTGACTCGCTCAGTAGTCTTCTGGAGCGTCTTACTGGCTCTTCTTCTCCATTGTCATCGTATTCCTCTCTGACAAACAGTGGCTCATCTACTGGAGGGTCCATAGTCACCACAGGCTCTTGGGGAACCTCTTTCAACCTGTCCATCACTTCACGGGTACTCCGACGGGACTCTGCTGAAGTTGTGCCGTAGTCAGACACTTCAGTTCCTGCAAGATTCCGGCCTGAGGTACGGACAGTAGCAGGAGCTACGTCGCCAGTTCCACTTTGAATACTCACTCTATCAGCCTCAGCGTCACTGATCATGATTAGCGTCACGCAACAACAATCATCTCCTGTATCAGTGGAAAATACACGTTCAAAAACAATAGGAGATCCTGGGGAGCTGAACATAATTGAGCAAAGATTAGACTCCATCGAATTCAAAATCGAGCCTGTTTTATGGCTCTTGGCTTCACTTCCATAAGAAATATAGTTTGCACTGATCAGTTGAATAAACGTGCGGAAATCACGTAAGCGAAACGAGACCTGGTGTTTCTGTGCCCGGTCGGAAGGATTCTGGTCTAGCGTAAGTATATTTTCATGTGCAAGATCGTTTAGACTCAATTGGACAGAAAGACTCATTGGCTGCGCAGCCAGACTCACGTTTTTGCGGGGAGCCATCAATTCTTGACGGTTAAATCCATGCAATAACATCTTGCGAGCGTTGTAGTAAACTTCTATTTTGAAGTCTTCAAGACTGGCTGGAAACATGGTGAGAAATTTGCGCACAATTTTGGTATCGACGACGAGATAGTGCACTCGATCGAATTCGGAAGCGTGTTCGTCGTCCTGGGCCTGCCCAGAACGTTCAGCCTGATCAGAAAGTTCCTGGTCTCCTATCAGTTCTTTGTAAACATGACTTATACGTAAATCAAATGAACCTGAACCTTCACGGAAACTGAGTGAATATTTTTTTGTGATATCGTTCTTAGTGGTGAACTCCACAAACAACTTGTGCGAGAATATTTTATCAACATTGCCATCATCTTCGTGCAACAAAAGTAGTTTCAACTCGTCGGTGTTATCTCCACAATCTTTGAATAGCGTGTTGAGGGTTCTACTATTGATCACAAAGCTAAAGGAGCCTGCTCCCTCCGGGCTGTTTTGTGTGTCCTGCTCCAGTGGTAACTCTCCTTCAAGACTGAAACTTTCGAAAAAGTCAGCTGAAAACGTGCAATTAAGTGAACTTGTCTTGGAAAGGTTGACTGAAGTCATTGATACTTCGTGTTCGTCTTGGACACCATTGTTGCGTAACGTGAACTTAATAACGTCTGAAATTGTCGATAGCGCATACACCGATCGCGTCCAAAGTGACTTAGCGTCCGTTTCTTTGAGGCTGGCCTCAAATCTAAACGGCATTGGCGTAATTATCGACCGAACAAGGGAGATCTGTTGAAGAGATCAGATTTAAAAAAACTAAAATAAAGGCAACAAGAGAAATATTTTTTTTTTCATTTGATCTGAGATTATTCCAGTTATACAAACAAATGATGTGGTAATTTCTACATTCAAGCTAGCAAAGATAATCGAATTGGGGACATGGTGATGCAAATATATTACAATGATGTCGAGAATTTACTAACAAAAACTTGACACTTCAAATACTGTTCGGTTGATGACTCGCCTTGCTCGTCATCATATATTAATATGGCGCAGGATTGGATCCTATAAAGCAATGCTGTCCTATGGCTAAACATGTCATGTGCACACTAATAAAACAAAAACAAAACGGCAACAAAAACTTTTCGTCCTCTCTCAATGAGCATGAGCGTATACTATTCTACAGATCCACCTAATCAAATGTCTTCTTGGTACCCTTGAATGCAACTGGAACAGAGTTAGCACCGCTACCGGATGATCTTTCTCTACCACCTCTGCCACCAAAGTTGCCACCTCTGCCACCAAATCCACCGCCTCTTGGGGTTGGGGTTCCACCTCTGGAGAAACCACCTCTTCCGCCAGAACTGTTTTGGTCTCTTGGAGCAGAGTAATCAAGTCTGATTGGTCTACCACCAACGTATTCACCGTTCAAAGCGTTCAAAGCGGTAGTTGCCTCGTCAACAGAACCGAATTGGACGTAACCGAAACCCTTTGGTTGTTCAGACTCTGGGTGAGTTGGGATTCTAACACCAAGAACAGTTCCGTGAGCCTCGAAAGTCTCCTTAAGAGTGTCTCTGTCAACTTGGAAAGAAAGATTACCAATGAAAAGGGTGTCAGATGGTTGCGATGGCGTGTCACCGTACTTTCTGGCTCTGTCTTGGGACTTGACGTCGTTAGATGGGGTTCTTGGCTTAGAAGTAGACATGTCCAAGTTGATTGGTCTACCTTCAATTTCCTTACCTTGCATCTCAGCAAGAGCTTTCTCGGCTTGTTCCTTAGACTCGAAGTCAACGTAACCGTAACCTCTAGATCTACCAGTGTCTCTCTCAGTCATAACTCTAGCAGCAATAACACCTCCGATAGGTTGGAATTCTTGGAGCAAACGCTCGTCATCAACAGCCCAAGCAAGTCTTCCGACGAACAAAGTGGCAATTTCCTTGGCCTTCTTGGATGGAGTTTCTGGCTCCTCCTCTTCAAGCTTTCTCTTGTTAGACTCAGAAGAGTCGGAATCGCTCTTGGACTCCTCCTTCTCTTCAGAGTCAGAGTCGGAATCAGAGTCGGAATCAGAAGAATCGGAATCAGAAGAATCGGAATCAGAAGAATCAGAATCAGAAGAATCGGAATCAGAAGAGTCAGAATCAGAAGAGTCGCTGGACTCAGAAGCAGAGTCAGCTTTCTTTGGCTCCTCCTTCTTGGTTTCCTCCTTCTTAGTCTCCTCCTCTTCGTCAGAAGAGTCGGAATCAGAATCACTGTCAGAGGAATCAGAAGAATCAGAGTCAGAAGAGTCAGAGTCAGAAGAATCAGAGGAATCAGAAGAGTCGGAATCAGAAGAGTCAGAAGATTCTTCCTTCTTTTCTTCTTCAGATTCAGAATCAGAAGACTCAGACTCACTAGAGGAAGACTCTTCCTTCTTTGGAGCTGGAGCCTTGCTCTTCTTGCTCTTCTTCTCCTTCACGTCAACCTTAGTTGCGCTCTTTGGTTGCTTGCTCTTAACCTTAGCCATTATGTATAATTATCTGTGTTTGGAGTCGATCAGAACTAAGAATGAACACAAACAAGAATGTTTTAAACAGTAACTGATAACTACTATATAATAAAAATTTTCACTTTAAAATTTTTTTTGATAAAAAAAAAAAAAAAAAAAATTTCATCAGAAACCCGTGTAACTGGGACTGTCCGATTTGGAAAGGGGCCTGTCTGAAAAATTAAAAAAAAATAAAAGAAAAATAAATTCAACCATGTTAGTCCAGTCCTACACAGTTTCAGTCTTGACACTCATCTTTATCGACACTTACACAATTCACTCGATATGACACTCAAGGTGCCCAAGTTTGTTGTCCCTGGACAACCAATCGTGCCGATATTTAGCGCACAGCAGGAGAAATACACAGCAGGAACAAATACCAGACTCGAGACAAATACACTGAATGGAACCCCGGTGCCCTGTATCATCTCGAACGTCCTGGGGAAAGTTGAAATTACGGAAAATGAAGGTTCTAATTTTACAGTTTCTGTGATTGGAAAAAATGATCCTGCATTTCCAAGCTCTTCATCAGATGTTTTAGAACAGACAGTTAAAACCTCATCTGCAACTCCTTCAGAAGGCGACATTGTTCTCGGTCGGATTACAAGAATCACGAGCACGCGCGCCAATTTAGAGATTCTCAACGTGGAGACTCAGCAGACAGCATTGGATCACACTAAGGCACGCTGGTTGCTAACGAATATCCTCACAGGCGAAAATGGTGAAAACTTCAAAGGTATAATACGATCCCAAGATGTTAGATCTACAGACAGAGATAAAGTTAAAATTGGAGACTGCTTCCGTCCAGGCGACATTGTGAGAGCACAGGTGATCTCACTCGGTGATGGAATCAACTATTATCTCACAACTGCTCGGAATGATCTTGGTGTTGTTTTTGCCAAGTCCTCCTCGGGTGATCTAATGTACGCTCTTGATTGGGAAACTATGGTCGTTCCAGAATCAGGAGCCCTTGAAAAGCGCAAATGCGCAAAACCTTTCTAAGTTTGCATAGCACTAAAGAATAAAGTAAGAGGTTACGTAATGATATAAGTACTCTAAGAACAAAACTAGGGGTGTATTCAATTAATCACCCTCAATCGCTTGGCAAAAATACGGATCTAAACTCCCTAAAGTTGGCTCGTGCGCTCATTTAATCCTTCGAGCAGTCTCTTCCAAAGATAGCAATCTTGATCCAGTCACCAACAACAAGAATCTTACTTCTAACACCAAGCATCATGGAAACGTAAGCAGATCTCCAGAAAAGGAAAGTCAAAGAACCACCAAGAGCAACGGTGGACCAGCTTCCCCAAGCAAGGTCAGCAATAGCTCTCTCGGAACCAATGTAAGCAAGAGCACCTTGGTTGTGGTATTGGAATGGTTTCAAGGATTGTTGGTATCTGACAGCTCTCTTGGTGAGCTTCTCGACCTTAGCTTGGTCGTGCTCTTGAGAGGCAGCAAAGACCAAGTCATCAATCTTAGCAAGCTTGTTGAAGTAGTCAGACAAGTACTCACCTTGTTGGTGAGCAACTTGAGCGGTTGGAGGACTGGTGGTGAAGGTACAGTCACCAAGAGCGTAGATGGAGTCATCACCATCGAGCTTGAGGTGCTCATCGACCAACAAACCTCTTCTAGCAGTCTTTTGCTCCTCAATCTTAGAAGCAAGAGATCTGGTCAAGTCTCTTTGAGCATTACCACCGGCCCAGACAAGGGTACCGTATGGGATGACAATGTCCTCGGTAGTACCATCAGCCTTCTTAGCAGAAGCATACACGTTTCTCTCATCAACCTTCTTGACCATGGTGTTGGTCTTGAGGTCGACACCTTGACTCTTGAACACCTCCTTGGTGTATTCAATCAATTTTGGTGGGAACATGTTCAAAACGTTTGGAAGAGCTTCAATAAGAGTAACGTTCATTTCCTTCTCAATGTTTGGAATGAACTTCTTGAGGTCTTGGTCAATGTAATCTTTGATTTCTGCGGCAAGTTCAACACCGGTTGGACCACCACCACAAACAACAAAAGTAAGCAATCTCTTTCTCTCATCGGAACCTTCTGGAAGCAATCTAGAGGCCTCAATGGCGTTGAAAAGCTTTTGTCTGACAGCAGTAGCATCTTGAGCCTCCTTCAAGTAGGAAGCGTACTCTGGGATACCCTGGATACCGAAAGTGTTGATCTTGGCACCAACAGCGTAAACGAGGTAGTCGTACTCCAAAGTGCTGGTAATTGGATCGTTGTTGTTAACAAAAGCATCACCAATGGAGAATCTTTGAGACTTGTGCTCGATCTTGACGGTCTTCTTGACTGGGTCAATGTCGGTAGCAGCAGCCTCGAGGTAGTTAACCTCACCAGGAGTTTGAGAAGCAATCAATCTAACAGGTTCACAGATGGACTTGGAGTCAACGGTGGCAGAAGGAACGGATGGGAGCAATGGAGTGAACAAGAAGTAGTTTCTTGGGGAAACAATGGTGACATTGTATTGAGTGGTGTCAAGGTGTTTCAAGAAGGAAACAGCACCCCAACCAGAACCAAGAATGACAATGTTCTTCTTCTTGTTACCGTTTGGCTTGGTTGGAGATTGAGGAAGTTGAGCGCTTGGATTGCCCTCTCTGTAGACAGCGTAAGAGAGGTAAGCAATGCTTCCCACAGCAGTGAGAGCAAGAGCTCTGTATGTCCAGCCGAAGAAACCGGTCTTCTTCTTTGGGGCCGGTGGTGGAACGGCAGCGGCTTGTTGACGAGCAGCCGATGAAGACAAAAGTCTTCTCGAGACACCAAACGCTGGACGCAGGCAAACACGCGATGGCAGCATTGTTGAACTTATTAGGAGTACTATTTTAAATACAGCACACCGCACAGTCTGAACTAGAAAAGACGCGAGATAGTTGAGTTAAAACTACGACAAGAAACGGAAGAGAGACTGAGACTCCAAAAAGTCAATTCTACCGACATGGCAAGAAAAAAATTATTTCAACGGCAGGGGGTGCGGGTGGAGTGCGGGTGAGAAAGTCATTGAGTCAGCGATTTTTTTTTCCCTCGCTTTTTTGTGGTTGAGCGGGAAAGCGGGACACAAGAAACGGTGAGCATCAGATCGACCTGTACCGGAAGCCAATCGGAACAATGATCTTGCCAAAGGTGCACGTCCCTGTTTGTGGGACGCCTTGACTTAGGTGCTTGAGCACTAATTAAACAAGCAATGGAGGTGAGTGTTCACGCGCACCCCGCTCTTCAAGTCCGAGAGTCGCGCGGACATAGTGGCCGAAATACGGAGACCGGTTGTCGCATAATTCCAGTTTAGCGCAGACGGTCGAAGGGCGCCCTGGGTGGAAGTACACTGCCGCAGAGCCTATTAAAAGGTGCCTTTATATTGTTTAAGTTTAACCTGAACGGGTTTCCGTAGCTGCCCCTCCAATGCCCCACTTTCCGGACGGACTTGACCCATTCTACTAGTCAGCCTACTCCGACTCACCCCGCTTGCGACCCACACCCCGTACCGTGCATGACTCTCTTTCATTGGATCCCCGAGTTCTTGGGAACTTTGAACCACGCTAACGCAGGTTCGCGAAGATGTGTGAGCCAGCACGCACTCTTGCGCGCCAGTGGTGCGGGCCGGTTCCTGGTCCGGGTGGATCTTGCTTGCGCGAGACTCACGCACGACTAGAAAAACAAAAGTTTCGGTAACAAGGGGGTGCAAAACACCCGCGAATTAGCCGCTATTGGACTCACCGCACAATACACTGCCGTTGCATGAGCCTAATTTTCAACCGACTGCACTTGATCCAATTCGCGTCGTTCGGCGTCTACACGGCTGTGTTGAAGCGCTTGATCTGTTTTGGCTTGTCTTCACAATAATAGAATAAAAATATCTCTACTCCAGATCAACCTACCGATCCTTTTTTTTGTTTCACGACTCATTTTCTCTGCTGTCTGTTTTTTTCAGTTCTGACTTTGACTTCTGTGCAATGTCGATAGCTCAATTCCTGCTGCTTGAATTATATCATGACGGAATCGTATGTTAAAACAACAGTTCGTTATTGTTTGGATCGAATTTCTTAGTGTCTCCCTATACTTTCCCCATACTGACAGCAAACGCCTCGCCATAATAGTGCATTTCAACTTCTTCACAACCTCCAGTTAAATCATTGATACATTTCAAGTCAGCATTCTCCCAGAATGTTGCATCTGAACCAATTGACTCCATTAAAGATCCTGCTACCACAACTTCAACTTCTTCATCTGGTTATTCCGCCCCCTCCACCTCCTCCTCCTCTTCAACTGGCAATGGGCTCAAGGTGACTAAGAACTACAAACCTTCAACTCCGGCAGAAAGCTCTTTTCAGGTGGTTTCCCTCGTGGGGTACTGTGCCGTGGGTCCAGGTTCTCTCATATTTGTCACTGAAAGTACCACGGCAATTGATAACACCGACATATCCCTAAGTATCCATGAAGTCAAAGATGTCCTGGTTATGCCCTTAGAATATAACACTGCCCGCAGAGTGTTTGCTAAGCAGAGCAAAGTTTCCAAGAACGAACCGACGATACCCTTCAATAACGATGATGAGGAGCTGGATACAGACGACGAACATCATGAGCAGAGCGATGCAAATCTGGACGAAATTGAGTCACAGTTGCACGAAGAACTACCTGCCTCTCACGAATATTCAGATATTTTCGTGACAAACGTTGGTGTTTTGGCAGAATCCATTAAAGCACAGCCCCAATTGAGCCTGAACAATGAAAACATCATCATACACCCGCAAACAAGCTCATCTGGGGAAACTCAAAATAGCATGAGTCCGCCTTTAACCCAAGTCAACAGGACACTTGATGGCAAAGCAAGATCTGTTCTCAGTCTGCGTTCTACAACCACGCGGCAGGACGATTCCTTCTTCTCTGCTTTTTCAGCTTTTCAATCCGCACAACATAACAAGGGGTTTTACACATCTCCTTCTTCACTGAAAAAGTTCCGCAAAAACGTGAGACATCTTTTCCGTAATGGAGGTTTCTACTTTAGTTTTGAAACAGACATCACTACGAATATCACTGTGGAAGAAGGATGTGCAGTACCGCTAATACCAAGAAGTTATCGTCAATTGGCTCAGAACTCGTCGTTATTTTTCTGGAACAAGCACTTGCTTCAGCCGTTACTTGTAGCTTTGAATAATGATGAAGAGTCATCTCCTTTGATGGTGACTCCGCTGATACTTGGATTTGCTGGCTCGATTGACTTGGAATTGCAAATCAATTCCGCTGGCGACCAATGCGAAACAGAGAGCACAATAGAGAGACTTAGAAATTATTCCATTTCAGCTACTTTGACATCGAAAAGACTTGATGCGTCTCAACTGATTCTAGTCTCCAAAAGAAGTGTCAAACGATGCGGACTTCGTTACATGAGACGAGGAATCGATGATGAAGGAAGTGTAGCCAACTTTGTCGAGACGGATCAAATCCTAGTGTACGGCAATAAGTTGCAAAAGGATAAACATGCTTACTGCAGATATAAAATTATCAGGGGTTCGATCCCATTATTTTTCACTCAAGACTCCTCCAAGCTGCAGCCGGAGCCCATTATACAGCGAACAAAAGATCAAAACAGAGAAAAGTTCAAACTACACTTTGATATGCTTATGGAACGCTATTCAGACGTCACATGTGTGTCCTTAATTGAAAAGAAGAACAGAGAAAAGGCTTTGGGGACAATGTTTCAATCGTTGGCGGAAGAGTTTGGCATTAATTTTGTGTGGTTCGACTTTCATTCTAAATGTGCCAAAATGAACTTTGCGAACATAAACTTGTTGCTGGATGAACAGATTGAAAACTGCAAATCAGAACCCTTGTTGTTCAAGGATCAATTAATCGACTACTCCTATGATAGTTGTAACACTAACCAAAAAGGGATTTTTAGGGTTAATTGCATTGACTGTTTAGATAGGACTAACGTGATCTCCAAGTTTCTGTGTCTTCAGGTGTTTTTCAAACAACTTGAAGACTCAAATTACGTGTTGAAAAATGAAGCCAAATTCAAGTCCGACTATTCTGCCTTGTGGGCAAACAATGGAGACTACATTAGCACTCAATATGCTTCCACCAATGCATTGAAGGGTGACTTTACGAGAACAGAGAAACGCAAGTTCTCGGGTGTTCTAAATGATGGTATTTTAACCTTATCAAGATACTACTATGGCTATTTCACTGATTTTTACAGACAAGTGTTGATAGATTTTCTCCTTGGAAACTCTGACGAGGGAGTCTTCGAGCAATTCGAATCAACTTTAACAAATCTGGATCCCAATTTGATACAACAAAAGGAGATCGAGCGTCGAATCATTTTAGACAACGTGATTGAGTTACTGTTCCAGGGAAATGGAGAAGAGAAAGTTATTGGCTCATGGTGGGTAGAGTCAGTTTTTGAACTCAACTGTGTTAAAGGTCATTTCCACGAAGACATAGTATTGATTTTGAGTAACTCGGCAATCTATTTTGCTCAATTTCGAGGGAATAAGTCGATTGTTCGTGTTTACCGGATCAAAAAGGAGGATGTCACGGTAATGAACTATGGGCATTATTATGTGGATACAGCCACTAAAATGTCTAGAAATCCGGGTCGAAACGTTGGATTACGTTTTTATTTCCAAGAGGCTGTATTCAAATCAATTGCATTGCAAGTTGAAAATACAGAGGGGATTGACGGTTTACCCCCAGTAAATGGGTTGTTCAAGAGAAGTTCAGTAGATGCTTGTGTACTATCATCTGGTAACATTGCAGGGGACGATCAATTCATGGCATTCAAGTTCCCAGCCCACGTCCCTTACGAGAAGATCAAGTACACGATTCGGTTGATCTCGAAGGTTTGTTATGCGTCGAGGCTTCTGAAAGAAGACATTGTTTCTTTTGAAGAAGCTAAGCAAGACACACCGATCTGGAAAATTATTGATTACGAGCTACGTAAGCTTTTGTGGGGGTGAAATTTCGTCTGAGATCGATTAGTGTGACATAATCGTTTGTATTTTTTCTTTTTCAAGCGCACCTATCAGCCCACGTCGTTCTCACCGTTTATGAAACATTTTCCTATGCATTTTTGAAAGGGGGAAGAAAAATCGATTGCATCAAGAGATTAAACTTTAAGTCCCACACAAGCACAAAATTAATCAAAAACGTCCTTTCCCTGTTGTGTGATGGGCAACAAGCCAATTAGCGTAAAGATTTGGTTGGAAAATCGCGCTCGCACGCATGTTTTGCTTCTGCAGGGATGAGGTTTAAAATATTTTGCGCAATGCGTTTTGTATTCAAACAATAACAAAATATCTATTAACGCATAAACCTTCTGTTAAGGGGTATTCCGGGTATTTCTGTGCATCATCATGCTATTTATAGAACTAAAAGTTTAATTATACACATCAGAAGACTAAAACAGGGAGGGACCATCTCCCAGAAACCAACACAAACGTCGATTCTATGCTGACAGCAACTGGAATTATGCAAGTTCCATCTAACGACATCAGCTTACTCCAATTGCTAAATGCCCTAAATAATACCGGCTATAATTCGGTCAAAGCGTTTCAAACCTGATCAGTAAATCCAGAACTTCTTAAAATAGCATGGGAAAAGTCTCGAAATACGTCAGGGATTCATTTAAACCCATATGCTTCTTTTGACAGCGCAAAGAAGAATATAGTACTACTTTCAGGGCCGCAGCTATTGCTGTTTTGAGAGCATGACTTGCGCTTTTGCGTGATACAATAGGGATTGTAGAAACTATTGTTAATCGTTTTTTTTTTTCTTAGAACAGACGGATACGACGGATGTTTGACTCTGTTGCTGACGTAAGTTTCGGCAACATTTTTTTTTTTCGTGGGGTGTGGGAGGGGGCTAGTCACGAAAACATTCTAGAAGACGATCGTTCCAAGAGTTTCCCTGTTGAGTGGCTACAGGGGATGTCAATTGAGATGATAATCATTCACTCACATGAAAAAAATTTGACGTAGGCTACTGGGTCGACATTACCACAATTTGAATTGCACTGTTTAAATTGTGTATGTAAAATTTTCTCGGAATTCGACAACCGAAGCTATGTACCATTAATTTTTCGTTCGGGGCTTTTTTTGTTTGTTTTGTTTTGGCTTAATTTGTTTTATCGAGGGGACTCCTGAAAAAAAGTTATCTGCATCTCAACAATACAACAAGAAGTATGTGATTCAAGCGGCTGCTGCGGACTGTTGTCAAGAAATTTTCGTCGATGTCCAAAATGGGGGTTTGACAAGTGGCGAAAGTAGGGCTTGTTACTAGTACCCGGAGACCGAATGTAAAAAATTATAGCAAAGACATCAGGTGATTGCTCAATTGTCACCAAGAAGAGAGTCTAAGATTTAATTTGAGTCTCCCTAAAACCCAGCAACTCCCATTCTTGGATTGTGAGTCCCCAATTAGTAGAATCCGTCGTGTTGTTTACCTTCCTTATTTGACACTTAGCGAGAAAATCGTTTCTTTTGAAAGCATGTAATTGGCCTTCAAGGGAAACCAAGGTGCAGCGCCGTGCAGAACTTTTATTAAGAGCATACATGATGCTCTTCAATAGGAACAAATGCCAATAATGTATGATGGAAATTCTGAACCTTAAATGCCGACGACATTAGGCAATTTCATTTAATGTTTACAAAACTGAAAGTTTATAAAAGGGGTGGAGTTTCCCCTTATTATCTGGTTTCATACGTCCTTTACTTTTTCTTGCTCTTCGTTATTGCCAAAGTTTATCACATACATTAATCAACGCACAATGGACGCCGAACAACAATTAGGCTACTCCCCGGCTTTCAAGTCATCAAAGTTTGGTCTTTCCAACACTCTCAAGAACCACTTGGTTGCTGCCAGTGGTGAGTTCATCGGAACTTTCATCTTCCTCTGGGTCGCTTACATGATTGCTCAAATTGCTAACCAAGATGAGACTTACTCCTCCAACGGTTCCAACCCAGCTAAGCTTATCATGATTTCTTTTGGTTTCGGTTTCGGTGTGATGGTCGCCATCTTCCTCACTGCCAGAGTTTCTGGTGGTAACCTTAACCCTGCTGTCACTCTTGCATTGATTCTTGCTAGAGCCGTGTCTCCAATCCGTGGTTTGATCATGATGCTCTCCCAGATGGTTGCCGGTATGGCCGCTGCTGGTGCCGCTTCTGCTATGACTCCAGGCTCTATCGCTTTCACCAACGGTCTTGGTGGTGGATGTTCCAAGTCTAGAGGTCTCTTCATTGAGATGTTCGGTACTACCCTTTTGGTTATCACCGTCTTGATGACTGCTGTTGAGCAATCTAACCTTTCTGACTACGCCCCAGTTTGTATTGGTCTTTCTTTGTTCCTTGGTCACTTGATCTGTGTTTACTACACTGGTGCTGGTTTGAACCCAGCAAGAACCTTTGGTCCATGTATTGCTGCTAAGTCTTTCCCAGTCTACCACTGGATTTACTGGGTTGGTCCAATTCTTGGTTCCGTCCTTGCTTTCTCCATCTGGAAGTTCTGGAAGGTTCTTGAGTACGAAACCTGTGTTGTTGAGGAGGATTAGATCCTTTGACCCTAGTGATTTCATCACAGTTAGTTCCCTTCAAATACCAGCGCTGGCTTCTATTTACTTTTTGAACTTTGAGTTTATCACAAGTTTGGAATAGAAGTGGGAAAACAAAAAGCCTCTGTTTACGAGATATGTATTGTTGTTCCATTTGCGAACAACGTTTGTTATTACAATCAATCCCACGCGGATTGTTTATAATTTTTAATAATTTGACCTAATATTTGATTGTAATTTAAACTTTTCAGTCAAGTTTGCCGAACGCAAGGGAAAAAAACACTTTTGCTTCATCGCCTGATTCATGATTGCACAAATAGGGAAAATGTCAACACCGAATTTGGTAATTCTCGTGAATAGCCTTTGGAGCGTTTTCACGGCTGTGCAAACCTAATTTGTTTAAATCCACGCAAGGCTGTGCCTTTTATTTGTAAACACTTGGTGTTGAGCCACAATTAACGTGCCCGCAAATGAACATTGACAGACGAGTGATAGTAAATTATACTATCTCGAGCGTTGAAACCAGACGTTATCAATTCAGATGATAACTTGAAACATTCGCAACTTTGCCCATAATTTGGCATCAACCTGTTTTCTTGATATTTGTAACATAACCAATGTCAACTCCACGTCGCTCAGCAAGATTGTCTGCTAAAACTGAGGTGGCACCAAAAACCGAAAAGGTTTCAAAAGTGCCGTCCAATGGAGAAAAGCGTGCTAAAGAGGAATCTGTTACTGAAACGCCACCTACCAAAAAGGCTAAGATAGCCAATTCAACCGGAGATGTGAAAGAAGTCAAGAGTTCGAAGGCTCCGTCGGCTTCCAGCAATGGAAAGACCGGTGAAAAGACCGGTGAACTGCAACTCGGGGATACAATCCCAGCAGATCTGGTTCTAGACAATCAAGATGCAGAACCAGTCAACTTGTTGGATCTTGCCAAAAAATCTAAAATTCTTGTTGTATTCTTGTACCCACGAGCTTCTACTCCAGGTTGTACCCGTCAGGCCAAAGGTTTCAGGGATCAGTACGAGACATTAACCAAGGAATTGGGTGCCACTATTGTGGGTTTGAGTTCTGATTCACCAAAATCACAGACGACTTTCAAGACCAAGCAAGGATTGCAATACGACCTACTCTGCGACCCATCCAAAGAATTTATCGGAATTCTTGGAGCTAAGAAACAACCAAGTGGGATCATCAGATCTCACTTCATTTTTGTTGATGGTGTTTTGAAAATGAAAAAGCTCAAGGTGTCCCCAGAAGATAGCTACAACGGGGCTGTTAAGCAAGTGAAGGAGCTTCAGTAAAAATGTAAACATGAAAAGTTTGTAATAATTTTTGATTATGATTGACAAAGGTCTGGACCGTAATCTTCATTAAACTCGTATTATATCGTACGATGTTTATTATTAAAAAGAAGTTCACGCTAGTGAAGAAATAGGCTTTTTCCTAAATTTGGGGATACTTTACAGCTGTAAAATCAATGCAAGTGTGCGAGATGTTGAGGACAAAAGGTGAAGATGCAGTGCAAATCTGTATTCGGCCAATTCGTACCGAAAATACTCCCCAAGAAGCCAGCACATGAATCCCATACAGCTGTTACGAGCTCCATTCGACAACAAGACGCCTCTGGCGAGCGAATTGAGGCGTGGAAAACTCTGCAAGGGGTACAATTTGATCTGAACACAGAGCGAATCTCCGCGACACTCGATCACCGATGAGTTCTGGGGTATTTTCGCCGACTGGGTTGGTTGTCCCAAACGATGTTCTGGCCTCGGGTATTACGCAGATCAATTCCTGATCTGAGCATATTTTCGTCAATCTCGTTTAGCAGAATACATTCCGCCCCAAATAAAGAGGCACAGACGCCCTGATCAGGCAGTGAAATAAATGACGCCCCATTAGTCGCTGGCATCAGCGGTTGAAGTGATGAGATGTAAGTGGGTCTCGCCTGATACACCGCAGGGCGGATGCAGGGCGGATGCAGAAACCTGGGATGATTAACCAATTCGGAGGACCTCAAGCCCAAGATCAATTAAATTCGCAGATCATAACGGGCCATGGTCATCGATGATGACACCACAACCCACATGTTTTGCAGTAGCACAAACTGGCTAGGAACTGTACCTTAGTTTTAACTCATTTTGTGGCTGCTTGCCCTGCGTTTGGTGCGTGAGTGGACGCATGCACCTGACGTAACTTCTGAGTGTTGCGATATCAGGGAGTTACAGCCCCTTTTTTAGGCGATTTTTGAGTGTCCATATGCTGTTAATAGTCGCGAATTACTTATTACTGTGCGATAAACAAAATCGACGCAAGTGTCGTTTTTTGAAAAGCCCGGTCGCTTTTCTCTATTATAAAGGTCGCTCGACTCGTAAGTTTTTTTCGAGAAATAACTGCAGGTCACCTGTGTGCGCTACAGCGACGCCCGAGCTGAAAAAATAGAACAATCCGCGCTAACGAACTGATGAGCAGAGAAGAACGCGCCGTATACGCTACAATGCAGCGCGCGTATCCTGTTGAATAGAATACAAACTTTATTTCAGATTCTAACTTCGTACCCGGACGTCCTCCAGGCACCCTTGGTTAACAGGACAAAAATCAATTACGCGATCTTCTTGGCAGCGTTCCAAAAAACGCCAGTTTCATACAAGGCAACGTGAACGTGGCCAATACCAATATTGTTCATTTGAAACTGAAGTTTGGGGAGTGACGATGAAAGGAGGCATAATATTGACAACCACACACTGCACACTTATTTTATAGTACACCTTTTAGACTAGAAAAGCCTGATTAGCACATGCGGGTAGCCTCTCGTGGCGCATGAGGGCCTGTTTTAGTTTGCAGTATGGCACACAGGGTACGCCTGCGCAAATGCAGGAAATATGCGGGCAACTAGCTCCTGCCCGCCTTCATTCACAAATCCGTGGGAAGTTTTTCGTGAAAGAAATACAACCCCAGAGGCAGCAATATGCAGATTTCCGTGCTGCACAACTGCCTCTATATTCTTCGACTAAGTATCGTTTCTTTCTCCCAGTAGTTGGAGAACTGGTCTTTTCTCAAGCTAGCTCATACACTTAATCCAACGCAGGGCAGGAACTGGGCATTCAAACAGAAACACCCACATCCAGATCAAGCACAAGTAAATGTAAGCCAACCCTTTTCTCTTTGTTCACCGGCAGTACGGATATACTGGCGGTGAAAAAAAAGTTCACTGCAGCCATCTCGAAGGGTACAAGACAGTGTGCTTCTCCGCCTCTATTAAAAGCGACGTGCGTCTTAGTTCAAAAACAAAATGGTCTACCCGCATCAGTGGTGCCACTCGTAGAAAAGCAAGAAGTATGATATATGTAATATTCAAGGACAATATTTATTGTTACTTGTTTGCGACTTCTTAGAGTTCTTGTTACTGCGCTATTGCAGCAGAAGCCGTCCATCGCAGACGAAGTACAGAATTCGCGGGAGTTTCAGTTGAAACACGGCATTTTCTAGGCATAACCATGTAAATACGCGTCTTTCCAAAGAGAGAATCTCAGTAATAACTTGGAAACACGACCAAATTCATCCATCATACCGAAGACAAGGTTGGAAACGTGGTTCTATGAAGACGCAGCGCAACAATCTCCAGCCCTGGCTGCAGATTCGTGTCTGCGTTTTACACAGGTGGAAGCGATCTCAGCACAGCCTGCGTTACGCCAGTGAAAAAATAAATAGGCCGTTTGGACTTTCCCGCCCTCATGCATCTGAAGACTGCATATTCACACCTATTTTTCCTGCAATGCTGCAGAAACTTGGGTCAGATTATGCAGCATTCTAATACCGGCTAATGCAATACGAACTCACAGGAGTGGGTGATAGGAATAGAATTTAGATCTGCGCATACGTACGTTGGTTCGATCGCATTGCATAACATTTACACTACAATTCGGTAGAGATGCGAAGTTGTGCAGGATAGACGCAAGCAAAGTCTGAGACATTAAGCGAATACAGCACGAAAGGATTAAATTATGATCCACCATATATACATTTGACTGGATGAAACAGCCAGAACAATTTCTTCTCCGCCTGCCACATTGTGATTTCTTTTTCCTTATTTTGCTTACCGCCCCACCTGCATTGCTAACCGGGATCTACCTTAAAAACCTAAAGAATACAATTCCGAGCCCTGCTTGTGACCGAACAATTGACACAATCTGAAGAATTCAAACTCGTTGCAAAGCTATAAAAGACCTTTTTAAACCTTTCAACATACTGGTTTTTTTTTTCTTCTTGAAAATTACTCGTCCATTTATAAAAGATAGGAGTCACTTTTTTATTCACGCTCACTCGCTAAACTAAGCTCTGGATCAATAGTTGCACTAGACTCTCTCATTGTCGGTGACCTCGCCAACTTCTGCTCATTTTCTCTACTTGTTGTGTCTCGTTTGTTTTCAGAACGTTCACTACGGCTCCGACGCTCGATAATGAACACAGTTATTTCTTTTCCCAGCATTATGAATGATAAAAGGGAAGTCAAACTGCCACCGATAAGAGATCTACACCCTGTTTCTTCACCTCCAAACCCGGTGGTACCTGGCTCATCGCAATCAGTGTATGCTGCCCCTCCACAAATTGATTATAGCCAGCCAAGACCATCACTCACACAACTTCATCATTTGGATGGTTCACCACAGAGATCTTCAGGGGTAAAACTACCCGCTTTCAATGATATTTGGAAACCTTCTCCGATATCGAATCCACAACTGCTACCGTCACCATCCGCCGATCCAGCCATGCATCCAGCCTCTCACAGTCATCTCGTTGGTCACTACACTCAGTATCCATTAGTTCAAACGCTTCCAAGAGATTCCGTTGTGGGTCCAAAAGACACTCACGTTGGCTCACCTTTAACATCGTCGTCATCGTTTGGACACTTCCCTAGGAGGTACAGCTCAGAGCTGGTTGCAGGTCCAGGCCCAGGCCCAGGTCCGCTACACATGTCACAATACTCTCCACAGATGCAAGTCGCAAAACACTATCCTCCACAGTCTATAGCCCAGCAACCAGTTGCTCAACCTTCTCCTGTTTACTATGCTTCTTACCATCCTCAGCAGGAGATCCGTACGCCACCTGAATACATGAGCTACGGGCGGCCGCAACAATACGCTCATCAGCAGCATCAACAGCATCAACAGCAACATTACTACCAGCCCCCTTATTTGATGCACCAACACCCAAGCCCGCATTCGAGGCATTCGGTTTCGCACCCTACAGCCCATCCGCCACCGCACGGTAGTGGAATGAGTTCCCCACCAAGGCTTCTTGCTAAATCTTCTAGTGCATGGTCGCCAGAAGATGATAAACTGTTACGCATGCTTAAAGAAGAAAAGAAACTTGGTTGGAGAGAAATCGCATCTTACTTTCCCAACAGGACGCTCAATGCGTGTCAATTTAGATGGCGTCGAATTGTTTTAGGCGTGAGTGGTGCACATCCAAAACGTGGTCTACATAGCGCAGGATCAAGCACCATATCATTGCCATCCAAATCCGACTCAATACCAAGTTCGAGGCCATCTTCGAAAGAGGAAATTGAAGTCAAGGATAACCCGGTGAGCTCAGATGCTGGTGAATCAGAGCATAGCCAGGACGCTACTACTGCTGCCACTACCGCCACTACCAGTGACAGAGACAGTTAGGTAACGATAGACAGGTGATAACGGCAACTCATTATTGTCTTTCCGTTCTAATACATAATTTTCTTGTCTATGACCTAATGCGCCTACAATGGCGCAAACACTTACGATACATCGCATAGACACTTGTTTGTACCATCTGTTAAGTTTCAATGTATGAATGATAGCCCTATATACGCCAAATGCATAGTGTATGATGGTATTTTTAACGCATCAATACTTCTTTCCCCATATATCAGTGCTCTTCACCATGGTGAACAGTTGAAACTGGTTATTGCTAAATTTCGTTTCTAAAACTAAATTCAATTCATATCTACGTTGTCATGGTCTCCCAGCCGAGTGATCTCCCCATGATGCGTAAAACATGGAGAAGCCTCACATGATCTCCACTTGAGTGATTAGGTTGGCGCATCTACGTATATCGATCCCCATTCTTCTGCATGGTGTTGATATTGGCAGTCTAAGCATGTCTGAAAGCTGATACCTGCTTCTTGGGCCCAATTAGACACTGAAACTACTTTTGAAGTATAAGCATTATACCCCTGTACTCTCGGATCTCGGTTCTGCCCTATTTGTTAGCCGAAAAATATCCGCAATGATCTATACTGTGCATGAAGATCAGCGGCATGCACAATTTTTGTCAGCCAGCGAGGGATGAGCTGCGCTGTTTGGCTGAAACGAGATAACATGGTGAAACTTTGGGTTCTGGAACACAAAAGGCCAGCAAATTCCTATCAGCACCCCCCGGTTTTTCACCATATGTTAGTTGTCTGATGTTATGGTCGTGCCCCTGAAGAGAAGGCACAGACCCTTAAGTTACCACCACATACTATTTGAAAATCGGCATGCTCGTCTGGTACAAAGCTACCGCAACTGCATATGCGTGAGAATTATGCATGACCGCGGCATCAGCTACCAAAATTTACGAGCACCAAATTGACCTGCATGCATGTGATCCTATGTAAGGTGAGGTGTTCGCTGCGTCGAACTACAGATTTTCTCTTGAAACAGAGATCTCAAAATTGACGCGGGCACATGGTCTTGCTGGAGTCGATCTCATCGATAGCGTCGATTTCACATGTTTTGAGTTGAGGCTCATCGAAACAACGCACATGAAGCAGCTTCGCACTATCCGATGATCTTTGCTCATGAGATTTCATATTAACGAAAACTTGGCAATCTACAATTTAACCACATGTGAAACTGCTAATATTAAAAATAGTAACCCGCCTCGGCAGAGCTTTGTTTAGGTTGCTCAAATCAAAAGGCTTAGCTATGATGGAAATGCAGTTTTTAAATATATGACTTTTTGATTTCTGAATTCAACTCGTGATTTGCGTATTATTATAAACCCGTCTTTTTAATGACTTAGAGGTGTAAGGATGACTACATTCTGAATATTTTGTTTGAAAATATTAACTTTGTTTAAACATAATCTTCAGGTATACATTAAAAGCCTACGAAGATGCAAGTAACAACATTTAAAAGAGTAGGATGGGATTGATATATCCAAACACGGCGTGCTTTTTTGTATAGTTGCATTAGTATTGTAAATTGAATCTGCAATTCCATGCCTCTATTAAATGTACAAATGAAACCAGAAAAGTGGGCAGCAACTCCTTAACGGTTGGACTTGGCAACTCTCTCCAACTCATCCTTCTTCTTGATAGCGTAAGAGGTAGAAGAACCCTTAGCAGCGTTGATAAGCTCTTCAGCAAGACATTCAGCAATGGTCTTGATGTTTCTGAAAGCAGCCTCTCTAGCACCGATGGTCAACAAAGAAATAGCTTGGTTGACTCTTCTCAATGGAGAAACATCAACAGCTTGTCTTCTGACGGTACCGGCAGAACCAATTCTGGTGGAGTCTTCTCTTGGACCAGTGTTGACAATAGCATCAACGATAACTTGGAGTGGGTTTTGGTCGGTCAAGACAGCGATGATCTCCATAGCGTGCTTAACAATTCTGACAGCCTTGAGCTTCTTACCGTTGTTTCTACCGTTCATCATGAGGGAGTTAGTCAATCTCTCGATGATTGGGCATTGGGACTTTCTGAATCTCTTGGAAGCGTATCTACCGGCAGTGTGGGAGACAAAGACTGGTTGTCTGATTTGGATGTAGTCAGTCAAAGAGATGTCCTTAACAGTGACATCCTCGAAGGACCACTTGTTGAAGAGCTTGACCTCTTGGGCACCGGCTTGGATGTCCTTTGGGATTGGAGTGGCCAACTCGACGAACTTCACCTCAACTGGTTCAGAAACGACTTCTTCGACTTCCTCGTATTGTTCAACTGGTTGCTGTTCAACGTCAGACATGGTTAATGCTGTTATAATGTTTCCTACTGTAGAAAAGAAGATCTTCTAAACTAAAGTTGATATCTTTGAATCTTTTTTTTTCCAACAGTATGAAAATTTTCCACACTGCCTACACCACTCAAGCTCGACACCGCAAAGGCAGGGAGGAGATGAAAAAAAAAAATCTGATGGCTCTGCCAGCAATAATTACGGTATTGAATTTCCCAATACGGTATTGTATTCGTGCTTGGCACAAAATTTCACAGTCACAACCTGCCTGAACAAGTATTTTTTCTTAACAAACTTGATACGTACGCACGACCTGTTTTCTTATCCTTGAAATTAACCCATTGGCCCAATTAGGAAAGTAAAGTTCATCGTGTGTTACCCGGAGATGAATTTTTGGAAAACTGAAGAATTACCCGGTGACGTGACGCTGTTTTTGTGGTAACTAACGTCGCAGTCGTCGCTAGGGTCGACACGATCATACTAGCAAATTTCCTGTCGCTTCCCCGCATATATTCTACGCGGCGGCGGGGCGGTTTGTTTACCCAGAGCTGTATATAATTTAATGAAAAATTCTGGTTCCCTTATTTCCCCCTCATTGCATGTGAGCTTCTGAATAACAGCTGACTATATAAGTAGCCGAATTCTGACGGCAAATGCGCTGTACATCCTAAAGTATTCTTTCCTGCAAAACTTCGATCGATGACGGAAAATCACACATTTGCAAACGAGCACAATTTACCTAAACTGCCTGTTCCCGGGCTTGTGGAGACAGTCGAACAGGCTCTAGATGCGCTAAGACCGCTAGTGGTGGCAAGCGAGGACAACAGATTGGTTGAGAGGTCAATTGACATGTTGAATTCGCCAGTCATCAACTTGCTTCAAGAGCATTTAGTGGAAAGTTCAAAAGCCAACTCAAATTATCTCGAAAGTGAGGGTATATCGCCAACAACCGCCAACGTTTACGGTGATCTCCGAGGTCATACCCTTCCCAGAAATCCGTTTTTTATTCTCGAAGATGACCCATTGAAGTCGTTCGCCCCGAGTCAGGAATTCAGAGCATCTATACTCATTACATCGGCGCTAAGATTTGTTATTTCTTTGAGGCAAGAACTACTCAGGCCTGATGTTTCCCCCAAAAGCGGTAATCCACTGTCAATGAGTTCTTACAAAAATCTCTTTGGAACCACTATTATTCCGTTTAACAATGGTGTTGCAATGAAAAAAGCACCATCGTTCAGCCACTCTCGCCACATTGTTATTCTCAGTCGATCTCAGTTTTATCAACTAGAGGTTCTATCTGAGGACGGGCAAATTTGGTTTTCGAAACACGAACTGAAAGACATTCTTCATCAAATCATACAAGACTCTAAAAAAAGTGATCAATTTGATGCAACGAAACGTGCGATTGGTGCCTTCACCACTGAATTGAAGACAACATGGAAATACGCTCGGTTGCAATTGGAGAAGACGAATTCCGTCAACCTGGAAGTCATTGACAACGCTTTGTTTGTGGTGTCATTGGACCATGAGTCACCTAAAACAGAAGTTGAAAGAATCCAGGTTGTTCCTCACGGGACGTCTCGAATTGATTCAAATGGGATGCAGATCGGTACTTGCACTAACAGATACTACGATAAGCTGAATTTGATTGTCACTGAGAACTCAGTTGCTGCCTGTGTCTATCCAGCCGCTTGTATGGACGGTACTTCCGTGCTTCGGTTTGTGAGTGACATATACACCGACTCGGTCCTGCGATTGGCTCGTAAAATCAACGGTCTAAACTACACTTTGTGGCAGGGAATTAATACAGTTCCGATCAATGACGTTATTGAAAAGCCAAAGTTCACCAAACTAGTATTCACACTAACACCAGAGTTGAAAGCTGGTCTACATCTGGCAGAGACTCGACTGGCAGATACAATTCATCAACATGAGTATGTTTCGAGACAAATTGAAGATTTTGGATTGAATTATATTGCAAAGAAAATGAAACTTCCATCTGACTCTTTGATTCAGGTTTGTGTTCAAATTACTTACTATGCTTTATATGGTAAACCTGCTTCGTCATTGGAACCAGTCACAACAAGAAAGTTCAGGGATGCCAGAACAGAACCTATTTGTGTTCAAAGTATGATGATGTTGAAAGCTTGCAGGCTGTTTATTTCGCAATCTTCACAAAAGCAAAAGTGGGGTGCTTTGAGAGATGCTGTTAATGAACATCATGCAAAGGTGAGGCGTGCAATGGACGGTAAAGGATTTGAGCGCCATTTGTCTGCTTTGAGATCTGCCTTCATTCAAAGAGAAACGCTTTGCAAGTTGCACCCAAACTTACACAAGAAATCTACATTCCGTGAAGTTACAGAAATCCCGCCATTTATTTTTGAACCTTCGCTGGACCTATTGTATAAGCCGGAATTGTTGGTGGCTAATTGTGGAAACCCAGCTCTCCATCTATTTGGCGTGACCCCGGCCATCCCTACTGGATTCGGAGTTGGATATATTGTGAAAGATGATACAGTTGCAGTGGTTGCATCTTCACAATGGAGACAAACTGAAAGGTTTTTGGACACACTATGTGGCGTTATCAATGAAGTGAAGGAGCTTTGGAAGAATGTGGAAACCGATCTTTGTGGTGATACTGGACGGAATAAAGAAGTGGAAAGTTACATCGAATCGATTCCGAGGTCTTTGATGGCAAGCAATAATACAAGTTCCAAGCCTGTGCTATCGTATACCACTAGTGCTTCGAGCATTTTGGGAGGCTATGATTATTTTGATGTGGGTGATTTAACATCGCGATCTGAGTTGAGTACTGCAATCCAAAGCAAATCAGTGACACGAACAAATAGTCATCTGAATCTTGTGTCTAATAGTCACAAAGATGTTGGGAAAAAACTCCTTGTGCATGAAAAGCTTTAATAAATATTTATACTTGCTTGTGTATATACATATGTCTAATAATCAAGCGATATCATGATCTTGTGTCTGTTTTCTTTTGACTTCCTCGTCTAAACGCGGGAAATTGAACCAAAGGATGACGTTTGCAGCAATTAGTAAAGAAGCGGATAGAAGGAAACAGATCCATAACTGGCCATGTTGAGCCAAAATGCCTGTAAAATAAGGCGATATTGATCTCATCGCAGTTTTGACGAGATTGACAGTTCCAAGAATTTTTGGTAGTTCGTCAGAACTGGACACTGAAGAGAGCAAGATTTGACGGGGAACGACATCGAAGCCAGACAGTGACTGATTCAGAACAAGAAAAATCGAGGCAATTGCTACATTTTTCCCAAGTAAGGGAATTGCCATAAAAAAGAGTCCACAAGGAATTTGGGTGAGAAGAGATGTCTTGATTGGACCGACATTCTTAGCAAACCAGGCAGATGGAAACGCCGATAACGATTGCAGCACTGCAATTACTGAGAAAATAACTCCAAGAGCTGCTGCTGGGGTCTGGAAAGTAAACTTGAAGTAGAAGATAACCCATGCAAGCGGCATGAACCCATAACCGAATGAGTCCATTCCGAAAGAAAGCAAAAGTTTGAGCAATGTAGATTGCGTCTGTGGTGAGAGACCGGTGAACGTTTGGTGTTCGACTGTTGAACGGATTGTGAGTAGAGGGGAGTTTTCATTAGCACTTTGTGGAGAATCAGATGTTTGTGAGACCTGTGAAGCTGTGATTTCGTAGTTGGGCACGTAAGAAGGCTCACATTTATAGGAGAGCAGGAGCATTGACGTGAACTTGATGATAGAAATTAGACAGTAGATGATGAATGTACGCTGATACGCAAGTCCATAAGACCATTCCAATTTGCTGACCATATATTGGACCGACAACCCTCCAAGAAGTGATCCAAACGACGCTCCAGCTGCAGACATCACCGAATGGATAGCAAACACTTCAGGCCGGTGATTTGGGGGCGTTAATTTTGCTAGTGTTGCCTCCTCAATTGACTTGAACGGTCCAGTTTCATCTCCAGAAGGAGAAATAACTCCGAGAACGGCTGCAACAAGCAGAACATAGAAGTTCGATGTACCTGAGGAGAATGTGGCTCCCGCGACAAACATCATGAAGCTTCCAATAAGCATCACGCGACGGTTTCCAATCTTACTGGAGTACCATACAAGCACGTAAGAGAGCAGTGTATCTCCAACCATTGTGAGGGACATAAACGCGCCGATGTACGACTCTTTTAGTTGGAGTTCTTTCAGGTACAGTGTGAGGACCTGATTCGTGAGACCGAAGGACATCATTCTCACAAAAACTGAAAACCAGAGTAGCCGTATATCGCCTGTTGACTGTCTCAGCGATTTGGCAAAGTGCATTGTGAACGTAGCGGTTGACGGCTAAGATGGCTGCGATTTGTTGGAGCGGTACATCAAAATCTAACGGTTTTTTCTATTTAGGTGAAAAAAAAAAAAATCTAGATAAAAAGCTAAAATAAAAAAGGGCTAATAAAAAAGGGTTTCTAAGATCATAAGAAGTTACTCCATATTTATCCGGATCAAGCAAATTTTGGATTGTTAGCAGCTGCTTAAGATTTCAATGAGCGATATAGCTCCAGTTTTGCAGCCGAAAACGGTCACGTCTGTGGGAACAACAGCCGTTAATCGACCCCCTTTGACCGAAAAGCTAGTTCAAAATGACACAAATGACAAGGTCTCAGGAGAATCGGCAACCCAACTGAATTCCGGTTCTTCTACAGTACAAATTGCTTCTGGAGATACAAGAGTCAAGGCGGAAAGTCCAGAAGCAATATCGAGAAGACAAAAGAAAATTGCATGTATAGAATGCAGACAACAAAAAGCCAAATGTGACGCACACGAAATGGCACCAAACGCCTGCACGAGGTGTCAGAAGCGCAACATCGAGTGTAAGCTTAAATCTGACTACAAAAGAACTTTCAAAAGAGCCAAAATAGCACAGATGGAAAAAGAGTACGAACAGATGAGAAAGAAACTACAAACTGATGTTCAACCAACCGGGCCTCAGTATCTACCCTCGATTGCCTCCTTCTCCCAACTCCCTGTTTCACCGCCCGCACAAGTACCTTTTCAGTCCATGAGTACGCGTCTCATATCACCCCCTTCTACGACTGCACCCCCACATATGTCGCTTGCATCCCAATCAGGACGTTTGCTCCATCCGCTCTCACAGCCATCGATACAGCCGGCCATTCAGAATTTACCACGCAATAATCCGAAAGAAACACCTGATTCGAAATATTGCGCGTTATCGGCTGCACCATCCAATCAACAACTACAGTCAACTGAGCTCATAGAGTCTACGGCTCCTATAGTCAACCGGCCGCTCACTGAAAATACTTTCTTTGGTAACAAGATTCCAAAACCCATTCCAGTTGTAAGATCAAATGTGGATATGTCCACTTTTGTTTGCACGCCTAAATCCCTAGGAGACGTTTCACTTTCCTCCGAACAGATTAAGGTGCTTTTTGATGAGTTTGCTAAAAATTATCATGACTACTTACCTGTTGTGGACCTTTCGAAAGGGCCAGAGAGACTGTACAGACTATGTCCGGTTCTTTTTTGGACTATTATATTTATTGCTCTTCGCAGACACAAGTCTTCGATAATCACAAAAAGCGAAGCGAACAACCTGTATTTCTCGCTTTCCCCAGTGCTTAAATCGGCTTTGGCTGAAATCACCATTTCCCCAATTACAAGATATGCCCCCACAGAAGTCCAGGAACCAATTCTTAATGTTTCGAGTGTATATTCTGTGCAAGCGTTTCTTCTGTACACCTTCTGGCCTCCATTGACTTCGTCATTAAGTGCTGATGCGAGCTGGAATTCTATTGGAATTGCTGTTTTCCAGGCAATCAGAATTGGATTACACGTCCCTGGGCATTCTTCTGATGGTTTGAAAACCAATAACAAGGATCTTTTGAAGGAGCAGGTTAAGACGTGGATTGGTTGTAACGTTGTATCGCAAACCATTGCTACAGCATTTGGATTTCCAGGATTTGTCCAATTAGATTCCCCACTTCTGATGACTTGCGAATCGGGCACTGAGCTTGAAATACCAGATTCCTTGAGACAGATGACAGAAATACAGCTTTTCGAAGATCAAGTTGCGAAGACACTGAACAGCAATCCTCTTGATCCTTTGAGGTTGGTTGATGCCGCAGAAAGACTCCCACTGATGAAACTTTTAAGCCGGGAACTCGATCAACTCGAAACCAAGCTCTGTTCCGACCTTAAGTCTCCAATTGATGATTTGCGAAGGTTGTCATTGTATGCTGCCAGATTACACCTGTCGACCTATAATTTCTTGGACAATGAGCGTATTGCTCTGTTTGAGCTCAGTAGAGGAGCAGTTCAAGCGTATAATGCTGCGCTTGCAGTCATTTGTCATTGCAAAGATGCATACAACAGGGATAAAGGTTTCATCAAGTACTTGCCCGGGGTATATGTGCTCACCATATGGCAAGCATCGTGCATTGTAGCGAAGCTTGTTCACTCGTCATATGCTTCCCTGTTGGATGTTGGTGCCGGTAAGGAAGCATATCAAGCTGCCATGGGGTTGACAATGAAGGCATCTGTGATTAAGCACGATATGGCTTATAGATCCTCGGGTATTATGCGAACTACTTGGCCTCTATTCAAAGCATTGTTTGAACATAAATCTCTCTCTGAAAAAGTTACCGTTCGGTCTCGTATGTGTGCGAGTGTCTTTTTTGACTGTCTGTGGATTGTGAGAGAAAAGTGTGGTATGATCAAACTTGCTCCAAGACGTGGGGAGTCTAGTTCAAGTGAGGTCGCGATTGCCGATGATAGTGAAGGTTCTGTTTCGGAAGAGAACGACGAAGGTAGCAACTCTAACTCCGACTTAGAAGGGGCTCGTGCGTCTTTAGAACGCCAAGAAGAGAACTCTGGGGCTGTCAAAGATACTCCAAATTCATCTGTGTCGTCGCATTACTCGCAATCTCAAGGTTCTACGCAACCACGCAAGAAACATCGCAGTTTGTCTAATACCTTGCATCCAGAGTCTTCTGCACGTAAGATTATCAGCACGATTCCACTTGATCCACAACCTATTTCACTGAGCGAGAATACACAAGACCATAGTAGTGCAACGAGCAGTTCTAAAGCGTCTCCGTTTATGCAACAGTATCGATCTCCTACTGAGAATAAGCGGGCAGTTCAAGATACTAACGGGGGAGTTACTGGGGAATCATCTACGGGTATTTTCCCATTGGATTCATGGGATGTTGTCAACGATATTGATTCTGAATTGTTATTCCGTGACATTGATTTGGTTATGAATGATTTTGGATTCCATGCTGATTGACATCAAAGAAGTTTTATGTATAAGTTAGTATTGTAACTATAATGATGAGATAATATAAATCTATTCAGGGCTGTGCTTCAGCCGGGTAACTAAACTTGTGTTAAATCTTGGTGTCATTGAAATTTCCAACCTGCCATTTTGGGACGACTTGCTCTATAGAAAATTTTCGGTGGTGAAAAAATTATAGCGTTGAGCCATGCGAGAGTGAGAAAAAAAAAAAAATGAGTAAGAGAAATTTAAAGGTCGGTGTGAGTGATTTGTTGAGGCTAAAAGGGGCAACTAAAAGGGCCTTTTAGGTAATAAATTATTGTATATTAAGACCCAAAATGCCAGCGGAATTACAAGACGTTGTGCCAGACATTGTGATCGGCGGAAACGAGGAAGTTGTTGATGAAGATGTCGAAAGATTTGACGGAGAGGAGAGTGAAGGAGAACAAGAATCCAAGAAGGGCAAAAAAGTGAGCTTTGATGTGCTCGAGGGTGATGATGAAGATGTGGACCAAGAAGAAGAGCAACTGAGACAACAAAGGGAGTTTGAAGAAGGAGGAGGATTACCAGAACAACCAGACAATGTTGACTTGTCTCAACTGACGCCACTCTCTCCAGAAATTATTAACAGACAAGCAACTATCAACATCGGTACAATTGGTCATGTGGCGCACGGTAAATCTACTGTTGTTAGAGCCATTTCTGGTGTGCAAACTGTTCGTTTCAAGAACGAACTTGAAAGAAATATTACTATCAAACTTGGTTACGCAAATGCAAAGATCTACAAGTGTGACAATGAAGAATGTCCTGAACCAGATTGCTACCGCTCATTCAAATCCGATAAGGAAATCAGACCAAAGTGTCAAAGAGAAGGATGTACCGGTAGATACAAACTTATCAGACACGTTTCTTTCGTTGATTGTCCAGGTCACGATATTCTTATGAGTACCATGTTGTCTGGTGCAGCTGTCATGGATGCTGCATTGCTGCTTATTGCAGGTAACGAGTCGTGTCCACAACCACAGACTTCTGAGCACTTGGCTGCTATCGAGATTATGAAGTTGAAGCATGTTATCATTCTCCAAAACAAGGTTGATCTGATGAAAGAGGAGGCTGCTTTGGAACACGAAAAGTCCATTCTCAAGTTCATCAAGGGTACTATCGCCGATGGTGCTCCAATCATTCCAATCTCTGCCCAACTCAAGTACAACATCGATGCCGTTAACATGTGCATGGTGAATTCCATTCCAGTTCCATTGAGAGATTTCTCAGCACAACCACAATTGATCGTTATTAGATCTTTCGATGTTAACAAGCCTGGTTCGGAAATTGAGGAACTTAAGGGTGGTGTTGCTGGTGGTTCTATTTTGACTGGTGTGTTCAAGATTGGCGACGAGATCGAGATCAGACCAGGTATCGTCACCAAAGATGATAACGGAAAGATCCAATGTAAGCCTATCTACTCTAGCATCGTTTCGCTGTATGCTGAAAATAACGATCTTAAGTTTGCTGTTCCTGGTGGTTTGATTGGTGTCGGTACCAACATTGACCCTACCTTGTGTAGAGCAGACAGATTGGTTGGTCAAGTTGTCGGTTCGAAGGGCCATTTGCCATCAGTCTTCACTGATATCGAGATCAACTACTTCTTGTTGAGAAGACTTTTGGGTGTTAAGACTGACGGACAAAAACAAGCTAAGGTCCGTAAGCTTGAGGTTGATGATGTGTTGATGGTCAACATTGGTTCCACCGCTACCGGTGCCAGAGTTGTGGCAGTTAAGGCAGATATGGCAAGACTCACCTTGACTTCTCCTGCCTGTACTGAGATTGACGAAAAGATTGCTTTGTCGAGACGTATTGACAAGCACTTTAGATTGATTGGATGGGCTACGATCAAAAAGGGTACTACTATTGATCCTGTCAATTAGTACAATCGCTGGATGAATTTACTATATTAGACCTTACCTGCTTATTTGCTGTGTTTTCATTCTGTTCATATATACCTCTTAATTCATCTGTTTTCTTTTTTTAACTGATGATGGTTTTACAGCTGGTAATTCTTTGAACATTTCAGAGCTAAGGAATTTTGGTAGAGAATCGCTCTCCATTAACTTGTACAGGTGTTCTTTAACCTCTTCGAACAAAGGTTTTATGCTTGCTAAAGCTTTCAAAGTTGGACCAATTGTGTAGTCTGTTGGAGATAGTTGAGGAATATCGCTTTTAGTTGGTCTTTGAGTGTTAATTGTAAGTTTTTTTGGTCCACTGGAAGATTCTTGCATCGAAGTGATATCCACTCCATCTTGTGAAGCATCATCTTCTGCCGATGTGATAACAGTTTCGTCACAGTTCGAACTTCCAGTCGGTGAAAATCTGAATTCAGTAGTACATGGGGAATCCGGGGAAGTCATCACGTGACGGATATCATGTTTGAGCCTTGAATTAATATTAACTTCTGAAGGTGCCCCTTCAGCAAGATAAGATGAAAAAATGTTGAAAGCTTCAGCTAAACAGTCATTGGATAACTTGATAACCGCTGCTTTGATCGTCAACTTCCTTTTCTTCCTCAAAGGAGTGATGGAAGATTCTGATTTCTCTCTTTCCTTAAGACGCAGCAGTTTTTTCAAAGTATGTAACTTTTTTTCAAAGAGACGAATATCATTGTAAACGTCTAAATTCTCCTCTGAAAACTCTTCGATAAGATGTGTCCGAAACAGGTACTTCATTCCCGGATCTGCCAAAACGTCTTTGAGTTTGAGCAAATATGGCTGGTTGAGCTCTTGACCTGAGTTTGCCGAGCTGGTATACCCCGAGTCCCAATCCGAGCCTGAAGATGAAGTGGTTTGTTCACGAATTTGAGTGTGCTCTTCGGTAAATTTTTCCACAAGGCCTGTTGAGTTGTGATTCCATTGAACGAGCTCAAAGCCTTCAGCAGTCAAGGTGTATAAAGCTTCGCGTTTGAAATGGAATCTAGTTTTGTTCTCACTAGGGAAGTCGTCACCGTTTATTAGGTATATTAAATTGAGCTGTAGGAATAGTCCGGCTATGCTGATTGCCTCTTCGATGGAGACCACCTCAGTACAATCCATTAGCCATTGGACAGCTGCTTTTCCTGTGAAACAGTGGTTGATCAGTAGTTTGGTGCCGTCTTTTTTGAAGACAACTTTATTCTTAGTCAGTCTGACTCCCTTGGTTGAAACGTAATACTGGACATGGGAATCAGAATCCGGATTCGTGAAGAATTTGTGATGGAACGGAGACACTGAGTTGCGGTCATTTCTAGTTGGTTCTGGTGAGACCGGTGTTATTACTTGAGGCTGAGAGCTTTTCCTCTTCTCATTCAAGTAGGAGAAAAAAACATCCTGTGATGCACCGTTTAATGCATCAAAGTCAAAATTTATTCCAAATGGACAGCTGAAATCCTGATTTGATTCGAAAATCTTTGGTAAATTTGGTAATTCATCAGGTGGACTGTTTGGTGACCAGAAGTTCATAGTTGGCCCCATCATGTGAACGAAAAGTACTTTGTTCCAATACTCACTGTGTATTATGGCATCCGAGTGTGTGCTTCTTTCGAAACAAATTACTTGCATCGAATTAAATTGGCTTCTGAGTATTTCTGGTAGTAATTTAGAGCCTTTAAGTCCCATTTTGAGGCAAAATGCACATAAAATCGACACTCCTTTTGGTGTTGGTTGCAAAAGCATCCCTTTTTTTAAATAACCTCTAGTTTTATCTTCAGGGCAATGAAGCAGTCGAGCATTCAGAAACATTTGAATTAAATCAGTTGCAGTTTTGGCTTTAATCTCATATAGAATATTGGTGCATGTTGTAGACGATTCGAGGTCAACTGCCAATGCACCCATTGTTTCCACTGCCCTTTCGACTGTGAAAGAGTAAGGGTAGTGGGGCTTCAATCTGATCCCCAAAATTTTTGGGCTTTCTTTATCAGGATCTTGTTTTAATCGTAATGAATACAATAAACAAGAGTATATTTCTTTCATATCTTTGACACATATCTGCCCTGAAGGGGTTCTTGAAAATGACCGATTCACAACTTCGTGTAGTTTTCGAGGCGAGTTTGTTGGTTTCTTCTGGTGTACACTCGACATTCTCTAGTGGTTTCTGTGTAATCTAGTTTTATTTTCAACTATACTAGTAGTCTTTTCTTACTTAACTGGAGTACAGTTTTATTTATACTTTCAGGGGTGGATCTGAAACACACAACATCTGTTGCAAAGCACTAAATTTCAAAAATATCTTTTGGGATTATATTCGAGTTTCTCACGAAAGACGATTGCTCAATAGTTGCATCAGTCACACATAGCAACACTAGCGGAGCAAGAAATAACACAGCCTTGCATGTTTCAGCTATCGTTTTCAGTTTTAGTCTCTAAAACTTTATAATAACCATTCCCCATGTTTCAAATGTTGCAGATTGATTTCCTGAAACTTTTTTGTGCGGCTCGCGTATTATTAGGAAACTTATCCACTTTCAACTTGTTTTGTGGAACAAAAGTTTGGGTGTTGCTACCAAAATCTACAGCATTTACAACACAATCAAACGGACTGAAAACCACAGTCTATTGTATACTATTTACATACGGCACCAGCGGGCTGCTCGTTCACCCACTCTAGTTAGAGCCTCTCTTCATTTTCTCCATTTGCACCATATGTCTGGCCATGAGTTGAGCCTTGAGTTCAGCCATCGAGCCTGGACGTTGACCGTAACCAATAGCACCATGCTCAGACTCGGAACGAATCACAGAACCAATAGACATGAACAAACCAAACGTAGCAGCAGAACCTGCAATGTATTGACCTAAGGTGTTCATAATACCGTTTGGAGCACCACCTCTGAGAATGGCCATACCACCAAACATCAACCCGGTAACCACACCCACAGTGGTCTATAAAATTTAAACATTAGTAACTGGTTGCGTTAAAAGTATCAGATTGACAAAAATACTTACACCCATCATGAGACCCATCTTGAACTTCTCGAAGTTCGATGGTTGGTGCTGTTGGTATTGAATGTTTTGAACTGGAGGCATTGCTGCGGATGAATGTGCTGAAATTTGTCGATTTTCTTTGACAGACTCTCAAGTCATTCAACCTTTTCCGTAAGGTTACAATTATTTTTTTTTCTCGTCTCGATTCTTCAAAAATCTTTGACTTTAATTTCGGACGTGTGCCACACAATCTATTCCAAAAGCTCACCTTACCAGAAAAGTATATATCCTATTTACCATGACGAGGGGAGAAAATTATAAGTCAAACAGTCTACCACTCTCTTCTCCGTTTAGTAAATGCAAGTAATTCCTAAGAATTATTCCAATTTTTGTACACAAACTCCTCGAACAACTTGCTAGTCGTTTACTCGTAGTTTGCTCATTTTGTCGCTCAGTAATCGCTCGCCGTCTTTATCCTATCAACCTCCGCCTGCAAGTTCTTCAGACTGTCCAACAAATCATTACCTTGATACCCAGAAGACCCGTTAAACCCTGGAGAACCATTATATCCAGGGGAACCATTATACCCATTATACGCATACTGCTGTTGTTGTTGTGGCTGCTGGCCAAACTGCTGGTTTGGCTGACCCATTTGTCCCATTTGACCCATTTGACCCACTGGGGCCATTAGGTACCCCGTATAGTTAGGGGTGAGTTGCTCTGCACTGATATAGTGTTGCCGTTGCTGCTCGTTTAACAAAGGTTTTGGAGGTAAGGATGGAGAACTGCCTCCACTACCGGTGCTGCCATGCTCAAGAACAGGAGGTGAAGAGTTTTTCCGAGAGCGTGGAGGAGGCGGAGCTGGGGGTCTCAATATTGAACCAGTACGAGATCTCGAAGGAGGTGGTGCTGGAGGCGTGTTCCGTGAACCGGAAGCGGGTTGATATGCTGAAGGGGCTGACTGCGGTGAATCGGTCATGGCTGCCTCTAGGAAAAGAGCTGCACCATCAGCAGAAGTGGTCCCCGATCTTGTCAAAGGAGACGAGATCCGAGGTTGGTTTGCGAAGGGTATTGGTGATGACGATGCACGCTCTCTGAGATAGGTTGGATACTGAGGAGAAAAGTAACCTGTTTGCTGCTGTTGCTGTTGTTGTTGAGGCGACGATGGATTTGAGAGCGAGTTTTGTTGCGGTGGTGAGGAAACACCTCCGTAAAAGTGGTTGCGCATCGATTTCGAAACACTACCGGTCAAATTCGGAGCAAGAGGCTGCAATGATTGACCGCCATCGGCCGGGACATCATTGAACATGATTCCTGGAACGTTGGAAGGCGTTCCATGAACAGAAACACTATCTATGGTTGTGACGTTTTGGAAATGGTTGATCGAATCTTGCATGTCTTTCAAGACTTCTTCTTCTTCTTCGCTAGCGGCCCCCGGCTTCATTTGCGACAGCAACTGGTCCATTGGCAACGAATAGTCAAGCTGAGGTGATGAGCTTTGAAAACTATCAACAGATGAGGTGTGTGGTAATTCTGGCGGGGATTCAATGGTAACTTCATCAGAAAACTTGACTTTTTTCTTAGACTTTGACCGCTTTTTAGGCGATTCAGACGGCCTCTCTCCAGTCAAGATAAACTGCGTAAACGAATCAAGATCCAATTTCTTTCCCTGTTGAGCCGGTTCCTGTCCTGTAGTACGTTGTTCGTAGTCATTCTCACGTTCGTCGATCGAGCTGGTCTCCGAGTTACTATTGCTATCGGTCTCGCCTTTCAGCCGTTTGCGCATGATAATCGGCTTTGGCTGTGGAACCGATGCCTGAATCTTAATGAGCGCACGTGAAAGCGTCTTTCCCTCCAATGCGTGTGCCAAAAGTCTCAAAAGAGCATAGAATTGACCAATATTGAGCGAATATGCAACTTTTGTGAAAAGTTCTTTCATACGAGTCTTGATTGCCTCAGAAATACGGAAGTTGCAAAGAAACTTGAACACGTCATCCAATGTGATGGTGCGTTCGCCGTTTTTTCTAGTTAGAATGTTGTTGTACCACCGAAGATATGTTTTGGCTTCCTGTTTAGAAAGGTCATTAGCGGTAAGAGAAAGTGGAATTGCCGAGTCCTCACCGGAAGCCGACGCCGACGCCAACGCCGACGCGGTACCAGACCCTGGGGTGTTGCCAGAACCACTCCCAGCAATAAGCGTATCTGTACTGCTTGCTCGGTTATCTTTGAATTGCTGTTCGTTTCCATGACCTAAATACCCAATGCTGATATTATCGTCGCTCATAACTTTACGGTCTGAGCCCGAAATTCTAAGTCTGTTGAAAATATCAGTGAATTTATCCTGCTGCTGCTGCTGTTGTTGTTGTTGTTGTTGTTGTTGTTGTTGTTGTTGTTGTTGTTGTTGTTGTCCGTAACCATCGCTGACGATCGATGATTCAGAAGAGTTTGGCGTCGTCGCACCAAAAGACACCATCGGATGAGCAAAACCACCTACACCAGGCGTCTGCTCACCCGTATCAACTCCCGGGATCGACAGCCAGTCAAATCCTTGCGCCGACATCGTGGCCAATTCTAGCGATGCCGTTTAGAGTCCGGTCTCTAAGTAACTTGTGGCCACCAGACAAAAATTGCCTCTGTATATAGTGCGAAGCAAAATTGCACACGGTCTGCAAATCTAATTGATATATCTGCTCACAGCTAATTGCAATCCCCGCTTAGCTGCTAAATTGGTCTCTCGTCCCGCTCCTAGCAGTTTTGTATATCTGAATATTTCTGTAGACTGTTGAGGCGATTTCTTTATCAGTCAGTGCTCGTTGGCATTTCCAGCCCGGAGGAGAAGAAAAAAAACATACTTGCGTCGATCGACGATACGACGCGTCATACAAGTCCGAATTAAATCTAGAAAGTTTATCTCAAATTCTTGTTCTTTCGTATGAGAATCAACCACTTTTCACTCATTATGAAGAAGGCATTTCTGAAAAAACCAGTCAAGCCCATCAAAAACCTCAAACCGCTTTCTTCAAAAACACTTTTTGACGAAAATTCAGATGATGAAACCACGCCCACTCCACTCCCCTACAAACGAAGACAAAATGAAATGTCTTTAGATGAAATTGATACAGGTTCGTATCAGTATGATGAAGTTTATGACTCTTTAAAAAGCACCAGCAAACCCAACTCCGCTATGGCAACCTCGTCTGTTGCTAAAAAACCAAAATATATGCATAAACTTATCGAAAGCAAAAACAGAAGAGAAATTGAAAAACTCAAAGATCAACAGGAAAAGATCAACAGGGAGAGATCTTCAGAGTCAGATCAACTTGCCGAGAAAGAAGTTTACATCTCCAAGTCTTATGAAAAGCATAAAGCTCAGGTGGCAGCTGAGATCAATCGTCTAGAGCAACAAGAACAAAATAATTCACAAGGCAACTTTCATCTATCTCTGCTCGATAGAGTGTCTCAGCGAGGTCAAATTGTTGAAGACCCTGTAACTGAGGTTGCCAGCGGAAAAACTTCGGAAGCTGAACCTGAAACTGGACCTGAAGCTGAAGCCAAAATCGTCCAATCGACTTTGGCACCAGGTTTAAACATCAAAAATAAGTCGAAACCAACTACTCAATCATACAAAAATCAACCCAAAACTCCATCAACGGCTGAAAAATTGCAATCCGCTCTTAACAAACTCATAGCTAGCAAAATAACACCGCAGGATCTGGCCCAATATCGCAAACGCTACTTTGAACGAAGGAGAACTCAAGTTTCTGTGTAATATATGTACATGGGTATCGCAATAATAATCTATAAAGTACGCGCACTATATCATCTGACTCTCACTCTTGGAGCAGATTCATTGTAAATCGTCCGTTCAATGAATGGACTGCCGTCACGGAATGTTTCGAGCTTCTCCTCTTGGAGTTCCGCTATTCTCGTATCTTCTGCAGGCACCGGATCGTTGGCTTTATCTGCTTTTGGTTTGCGTTCTGACGTTTTCTTAGTCGTCGTTTTGGCTGTCTTGGTGGCCCTAGTGGTTTTTTTGGTTTTGATAGTGTTAGTCGTTCGCTTTGAAACTCCATAACTTGATTTACTAGCAACCTCTTTCATCTCCTCAAAATCTAGGTCTCCGAATGTCCCACCCAGAACAACCTCCTCACTTAAATCATCCTTGTGTGACCTCATAAATCGAGAATTCTTCAAATGTTCCAAACTATCAAGAAATTTTTTCTTGTATAGCTTGAACTCTTTTGGTGTAAGTGCTATCTGAGTTTTAAGAAGCAAATTTTTGGTAGATGTATCCAATTCTTTGTCTAATAGTTCTGTTGGCTTTGCCGTTTTTTCAACAGTGATGTTGGTCAAATCGATTTCTTTGATTGTGCTCAAAAACTCACGTATCCCATCTTTTTCCAAAAGTTCAAAAATATCCAACATTTCTCCTGGTGGAATTGGCACAGAATTGGATGGCGTCACACAGTCCAAATCAACTTCTTTTCTCAAAACGTGATCAATGTCAACAGCAGAAAAAAAAGCACAACTTTGTGGAACCTCATCGATTCCCAGCTGATGACAAAACATCGCACGAGTCCAGAGATTGGCAATTTGTAGAAGTAACGCACATTTGTACTTGTCTTTCTCTTCCACAAGATATCTTATTTCATCATGAACTGTAATGCACATTCTGGCCTTCACGTTATAAACCTTCGACAAATACTCCATTGATATCAACAGCAAATGGAGATAATCAACACCAGAAGATTGAATGGCCCAATTGATTCTCGAAGGAAGAAAAGAGTTCGAATTGAGATTCTTCCTTTGTAAAGCGGATGTAATTCCAGCTCCCAGCACAGGGGTTTTCGGTTTCTCTTGCTCTGCAATCTGCTCCAATCTGTTGAAAACAATAGATTCAGATCCACCATACCATAGTTTTTTGCCTTGCAATATATCACTTCTTCCTTTGGTAGCAGCATACAAGTTCTTAGCAGTATCAGTTGCCATTTTATCTAACAAATTTGGATTAAACTTCTTGAGCAAAGTTGTTGCAAATTTGACTCCAGCACCATAAATACGTCCATAGTTGAAGACTTTTGCTTCATTTCTTGAGATGCCTAGAATATTGGCAGTCTTGGAGTGTAAATCTGTTCCCTCACTTTTTGTTCCTTCCAACGTCATCCACCCGATGGCAGTACCACCGTGCATCTTGAAAACAGCGTCTCCAACCAAAGAAGCAACCCATAATTCCTCACTATCTACGTCGGCCCCCACAAAGCAATGGCCTGGAGGAGCTTTAACCATGGCTTTTAATTCAGACCCTAGCCTGTTTTTTTTAGCATTAGAAGCAGTCAACCATGTTTTTTCAACAGCTCTCCTGGTAACGGTACCCATTGAAACAACTTGTGGAATGATCAGCCCGATGTCTTCTTTGGTGCCAAAATCCAAACCTTTTGATTCATCATTGAAAACAACAAACTGGTTCATGATTCTTTCTCTAGAACTGGTCCAATAACTGTTGGAAACTGCTAGTTGTAGTGCATCTTTTGCCAGTTGGTATTTGGAAGATAGAATGCCCATCTCGAAATATCTTAAAAATGGCTTGGACATCAAAGAAGTTGTTCGAGAAGTCGGCCCATCTTCATGGGGTATCTTGAACAATGATTTATTGGCGAGAATCTTGTTCAATCTGTCATTGAATTCTAAATCGTCACCCATTAGTTCATTGTCATCAATATGAGAGTAATTTTTGGCTTTGAATTCATCAACTTCGCTTTTGTCAACTAAAAAGCACCATCCCCTAACATCTGTCCAGAAAATTGGTTTATCTTCCCATGATAGTTTCAATAGAAGAGGGGAAATTCGGGATTTTGCTGTCAATGTTAACTTGTTTTTCACGACCAGTTTTTTGTACCATTCAGGGTATCCAGGCAACTTTTGATTTTTTCTAGGCTTGCCAGCCTTGGTAAATTTTTGTGGGACCATCGACCAATCTAGTTGCGAAAGCCATGGATCTTCCAACCACGGCATGTTGGGATCATCCCTCAAATCCACAACTTCTTCACAAATTTTGTGAAGATTTTTCTCTATTTTCTCTGCGCTTTCTTGATACATCCTTTCTGTATTTGTGATATAATCCAGCCATTGCTTGTTTGTAGGAAGAAAACTTTGGTTCACATGCCTGAGCGCAGCAAAACTGACAGGATGAGGAACTAAATCTTTGAATTCTGGAAAAATCTTATTGAAAACTTTGTAAGTTGCATAGACATCTTTCGCACAGTATGTTGTCAAATCTTGAAAATGGTCTTTTATTAACTGCAAATCAGTTGTTGAAAACTCGTCTCTGGTTGATTTATCAAGCTTGATTCGACAATGATGGTCTGCAACATATTTCAAGCTGTTGAGACTGCTGGTTTTCATCCAAGGGTCATCGATCAACGAAGAGTCAGAAGTATCGTCAGAGTCCAAAACGGGATTGTCCATGAGCACCCTAAGTTCCTGATTTTGGATCTGACTCCGAATGTCGTTTAAAGAATCCGCTTCCTCTTCAGAAGCTTTTTTCTTGTATTTGAGCCACGTTCCTCTTTGACGAGAACACATTCCACTCACAGCAATATGTAAAGACATTGTATCCAGATAAAATGCCTTTGGCTGATCAAGAGAATACTCTTCTAATATTCTAGCTCTGTCATAGGAAACATTGTGGCCAATTATGACTTTTTCTGTGTCATGAACGTTCATTGGGATTAAATGTCCATCCAACGTGTCACTTTCACCAGTCAAACCGGGTGAGCACCAGCTGTACCATGCTTCGGTCGAATAAGCCGTAGCCAACACTGGATATGGACTAACTTTGTACAGAGATTCAACATCAAAAACAAGCCCGTTCTCAAGGGGATAATCAACTGGTCTTGGCTTTTCACCTGGAGCATATCGAGTCCATCCGCTTTTGAAAACCCACTGTTTTGGCATTGGCAGAACCAGATTACCCTGGTTCAGAAGACTAGATACGATCTCCATATATTTGCTGGAACTGTAAACTCCAAGTCTATGGAAATGTTCCCCTAGATTGGAACCTTGGAGTTTCGGAAGGGGGATGTTGATCGGAGGATTCAAAGAACATTTTTTACCAAGCAACTCGTTCGCTTCAAGGTGTTCATGGGCAAGTTTTACTAATTGAACCTTATTGTGCGTGATCCTATCCTCTTTTTTATACGAATCAGGGAAAAGTTGTTGTTGCAAACCTTGCGAAAGATGTTGTATTCCCACTGGATTAATTCTTGGCTTTTCTGGTTCTGTGGTAGTTGTTGCAAATCTGCGAGCTCTTATACGTATGTGTAATGAGACCCTGACGCCAATATGCCCACCTGATTTCATCATTCTGGTTATCGGAGGTTCATATAATGACATCACTTCTGGTAAGAAATAACTTCTCCTTACCATCAATTTCAAAGTATCAAATATTTCAGAATGAGAATGGTAGAACTGCTTTCTTGTAAGGTCATAGGATTTTGGATTATCTTTGAATCTTGGTTATCCATCTCCTTGTTTTGGCTCGCTATACCTAAATATTTTTTGTATGTGAAATATTTCAGCACAACTGTCGCGCACGTGTGGCGGTTACATGACAGTTGTGTTGTGCGGAAAAGTGCTGCTTTCACTGATAAAAGGTTTATTTTGACAAGACACCAGATTTGAAGAAACAGCAAAAAGGGACTTACTGGGCCAGGAAAAGAAACAGAGATTTCAATTATACATCAAATATGTCGTCTGCACGTGCACTGACTGAGGACCAGGTAGGTTTGTGTCAATTGGAAACTCAATGCTATTTTTGAAGAACGTTACGTACTAACATAGAAAATAAAGGTCCAAGGTGAACTGTTAAAGATGGAGGCCTTCATCACTAAAGAAGCCGAAGAAAAAGCAAAGGAAATCAAACTCAAGGCCGATGAGGAGTATGAGATTGAGAAGGCATCGATTGTGCGCTCTGAAATCAATTCTATCGACTCGCAATACGAAGCAAAGTTCAAGAAGGCTTCCCTTGCACAACAAATCACAAAGTCTACGATCGCTAACAAGACCAGATTGAAGATTCTTGCTACAAAGGAGGAAACTTTGGAAGACATCTTCAAGTCTGCTCAAGACGAGCTTAAGAAGATTTCCAAGGACAAGAAGAAGTACAAGCCTATCCTCGTAGGACTCATTGAGGAGGGTCTTGCTGCATTGATGGAGCCAAGCGTTTACGTTCGTGTTCGTAAATCTGATGTTGCTCTTGCCAAGGAGGCAGTCAAGGAAGCTGCTAAGAATTTCGAAGAAAAGTCAGGAATTGCTGCCACTATCGATGTTGATGAGACTGCATACCTTAACGATGACTCTGCAGGTGGATGTGTCGTTATCAATGGTACCGGTAAAATTGAAGTGAACAATGCTTTGGAGGAACGTTTGCAATTGCTCTCAGAGTCTGCTCTGCCAGCCGTCAGACTCGAATTGTTTGGACCTTCTACTACCAGAAAGTTCTTTGATTAGATGTGCATCTTGTACTCTCATGTTGTCTTTCCCTGTCTAATAAATTTAGTGTTATTTCCATGAATTTTCATATTTGTAAAGCTAACATCATTTAAATCAGTATTATACCAATATCCTCGTACAGCTTTTTTTCTCAGTACTTCGGTTTTTTTTTTTTATTTCACTAAATAAATTGAGCCCAGTATATTCCTTCCGGCTCCATTTCTCACTAAACCAGTACTGGATCTGCTTTTTTTCAGCGTTGGAAAGCGTGAATCTGATCTTGAGGGTCGTGTCTGTTATTTACACTTGGCTTTGTTGTACTGATATTTATTCGTTCATGTTACAAATACCATCCTACTAGATCAAAGAACCTCCCTCCTTTGATAGATTTTGACCTTATAGACCATGAAGCCGCTCGTGACAAGAACAGTACTTTGTCGAAGGGTTATGACCAGCCCTTTGATGAGAAACACCATTTGGAACTGGAGAGCGCAGACCAGATTTCTATCAAATACGACAAGTAAGAGCGAGTTTAACAAATACGAAGATGACCAACAACGACCTCATTTTGGTTTACACCTTGCAAACAAGGGAATCTCAAATACACCTGTACAACCTGATCTGTCTCGGATATTGAAAGCAAGTCAGCCTGAGATCTCCGAAATCAGTTGTACCATATTTGATGTGAATGGTAACGTTGTTGCTGTTTCCAAAAAATTCTCAAAGACTGAGTTCTTACATGAAAACTCATTATTCCCTCGTGATTTGAGAAAAATTGATTCTTCAAACGTTGATGTGGCACCAACTGTGGCAGTGAGACCCAATTGTATTTTGATTAACTTACTTCACATTAAAGCTTTGATAAAATCTAATTGCGTGTTTGTTTTCGATACATCGAATCCAGAAGCCGCTTCAAGATTGAGTTTGTTCATGTACGATCTTGAAGCTAAGTTGAAAACTAAAACCGTTCATGGGACTGAAAACGTCAATCAGTCATACGAGTTCCGTGCGCTTGAAAGCATTCTCATCAATGTGATGGCTGTCCTGGAGACTGAATTACGCCAACATCTGAGTGTTTGTACTAAGATTCTCGACTATCTTGACAATCAAATTGACAGAGAACGCTTACGTGACTTGTTGGTCAACTCTAAGAAACTCACAACTTTCTATCAAAAATCATTGCTGATCAAGAATACATTGGATGAACTCTTGGATAACGACGATGATCTCGAAAACATGTACCTTTCTGAAGGAACGAAAATTCCCGAGCGGCGCATGGCAGCTGGAGAGATTGCGAAAGGTGAATTGACATTATCCGAAGAAAGTTTGGACACTGCAGAGGTGGAGATGTTACTGGAGTCCTACTACAAGCAATGCGATGAAATCGTGCAGCAGGCAGAAACTCTGATCAACGACATCAAATCTACCGAAGAGATTGTGAATATCATTTTGGATGCTAATCGTAACTATTTGATGGTTTACGAACTCAAGATTTCAATTTATACACTTGGATTCACTGTTGCTACGATCATTCCAGCCTTTTATGGAATGAACCTGAAGAATTACATAGAAGATTCGCAAATTGCATTCGGAGCGGTGGTTGGGTTGAGTATTCTTGCGGGCTTGGGAATGATTGTGCACTCGTTTCAACGCCTCAAACACGTTCAAAAAATGAATGTCACCAGCAAAAGTCAGATACAAAAGCTTGACCAGAAGATCCATCGTCGGTTTTTGATGGAGTCTAAAAAGACGGCCAGCGCAGCCACTGTTGGACGCAAACGGCGCTGGAAGTCTCGCGAACAGCAAGACATGATCTGGAAGTGGCTGGCCAACGATAACAAGCCGTCCAAATGATATTTAACTTGTAAATACAATTTATAAATAATGATCAAAACTCATGACTGCCATTGAAAATCCGGGGCATAACTCAATGAAGCTTGTTTTTTTTCTCTCGTATCTACAAATAATTTGCTGGAGGTAAAAATTAGCGAATTTAATCAAAGGAGAAGGGGCAAAAATACAATCAACATAACAATTCAACGGCTATTGTGGAGCCTTATCTTTTCCAAACAAGAAGGAGAACAACTACGACTGGTGTCACAACACTTTGGTGCTCTTTTAAAAATTGTCTCGATCGCACTTGGTTAGTAAGAGACGCGTCTTTTCTGTTGATAAGCCAGGCACGATTGTTTAATGGAGTCGACACAGAAGCGGGATGAGACGCCAGAGGCTGAGTTGGACTCGAATCCCGACACGGTAGCTGATACTGGAGCAGCTGGCGGTAGTGGTGATCCGCTAGTGGACACTATCACTGTTCGTTCAAGCTCTAGTCCCGCCTCAACACCAACTCCTAGCGTTCGCGATTGTATATCGCTCAACGCTTTGGATTCTAAGATTATACAATACCACTATGCATCGCAGAAAATCCTTAAAGTGGTGGCAGCAGTGAAAACGCTGATCAAATATTGTTCAACAGAGTCAATGGTGCCTCTTACAAAGTATATAATACTGCAAAATGGAGCCGTCTTTAACATCAATGACAACATTTACAGAAGATCAGAGGTTTTGATCAACGGAAACAAGTTCAATCCAGCACAATCTATAGATCCACCGGTGAATATTAATGCTGTTAATTTTGATTGTATGGACAACTCGACGAATTATGACACCACAAACCAGCGTGCCCCTGATCTGAAAAAGGGATTGGATTCACTCAGGTTGCTGGAATTGCTCTTGATCAATGCATACGAAATTTACAATCAACGTTGGAAAACAGCAATGAAAGAGCGCAGTACAGTCTCCATGGGTGGGGCACCAAAGCATCCGCTCAATTTCGGTGAACTCAATGATCTACTTGAGTTCCCAGAACTTGATGCATTGAACCAATTTGTTTGTCAGAGTTCCACCGTTAATCCAAACGATCAGGATAAAGTCAGAGAATTCTTGAGAGATCTCGATTTGAAGAGTCTGAAAATCAACTTAAGCAGTTTCGATAACACCATGTCTAGTCTGAAGACTCAAATTGATATTTTGATCCAATGTAAAGCGAGAGACAAACTCGTCAGCCAACCAAACTACAAGTATATTTTGCATCGCTCATTCATTTTGATGCTTCATTTGGCTGATCTATATGGAGTCGTTAGACGATTTGGAAAAATTGTCTATCTCAATAACTATTTCTATTTTGAGAATTACACCAGAACAAACGAAGAACTGCGTGCAGTGTTAAAAAACCTAGATATTTACTTCAACCATTCAAAAAAGAACAGTTTGATTTTGGCCACAATAGCCAAGTTGACTAGACAAAACAGCGTGATGGCTGTTCGTCCCGAAAATCTCCAAGAGCTCTCCAAAGTATGCAGTGATTGCTACAGTTTGTTGAAGACAATGGTTCTTGTCTTGCGGAAACTGGAAACCGAATGGCAAACAATTATAGACACCAATAGAGCAAATGAGTTTGACAAGCATCAATTGAGATTGAAGTTGAAAAACCAAGCAATTCGTGAACGGACCGAGCAAAAACGGTTGTCCACACTGATCAATGCCAATGCAACAAAGAATCTTGAAGCTCATTTCGAAGCACCTGGAAAAGTGAAGTTGGAAAAAGAACGGCAGTCGAAGTTACAAAAGGAGTTTTACGACGAGGCCAAAGAGACTAGATTGGTGAAAGAAGCAGAATCTAGAGAAAAAGATCAGTTGAAAGCTGAAGCAATTCAACAGAAAGTCGGAGACAGAGAAAAAAAACTTAGAGATGAGCTGAGAAGTGCAGGATCGTCTCCTACGTCCCTCTCGCGCACGTCATCGGTGTCCAGATCCCGATCTTCGTCGGCTAGTGTCCAAAACAAAACGAGCTCTGACGATTCTCTTTCAAGTGGCCAACAGCCAGTTGATGGAAGCGCTAATGGCGGACTCAGGAGGTCTATGTCAGTTCAAAACAGAAGAAATTCAACGATTATTACACCTGAAGCAAAAAGAACCGTCGATCTATACTCAGATAATTCGCCACCTTCGTTGTCATCTCTGTCACTTTCACCAAACCCAACACCATTCCCAAATCCAAGGGCTAGTCCACTTTCCAATTCAGCTGTCGCGGGAGCAAGTGCATCTGTGAAAGTTCTATTTCAACAACAAATGCAACAGCAACAACGGGAGCAAAAAAGTCCGGCAGCTCATCACGCCAAAGCTGCCGCTTTGGCATCTAAACGTAGCTCCCAGGGGCCTTTGACTGCTCAACAACGGTTGCAACAACATATATTAAAGTCTTCGCAGAGTGGACAGACAATTGCAAAGCCATGGGAAGCGAAGCCTAGACCAAAATCCATCTATATACAGTCACCAACTGGTTCTAGTACTGTGTTGGCTCCAACAGATTTGTCTTTGGCCTCACCTTCGCGGAGTCGCACGAACTCGTTACAAAGTGATAGCGAATTTCCTTCAAGTCCACTTAACTCGTTGAAACAGAGTTCTGTTCGTGATCTAAGAGTGATCCAAGTTCCTGGAACAAGAAGCAGGTCCAATTCGTCTCAGAGTTCAGATGCTACCCAACAGTCCCCCGCTAAAGGCAATTCTCAAAGAGCAACTCCTGTGTCTAGCAGGCCAAGAAGCAGAGCTGGCAGTGTTTCCCAAAGAACAACGGATACTATTTCTGAGGAGAAACAGACAGACTTCCCTGTTCCAGATGTGAACGTTTTAAGTGTTCCTGAGAGCGGAGATGGACAAGAAAGTGGATCATCAACATCTAAAACAAGATCAAGATCTTCTTCTACGCCAAAAACAAGATCAAGATCATCATCAACACGAATGCAAGCAGTTCCTGTGCGGAATTTGGGCAATACTGTTTTGGCAAACGAAGACGAGGAATTAGAATATGATGAGAATGGTGAAATCAAGAAGAAAGTTCGGTTCATTGGAGTTCCTGAATATACTGAAGATGAGGATGCACCAACTCCACAACAAATGCAGAAACAAATGAGACAAAAATGGTCATCATACAAACCATTGTTCCGTAACAGAACTAAACTGTTGAATTCTCAAGAAGGTATGGCTTTCAGAAGATTTCAGCATACCGGAGCAGGTTCTGGAGGTGATCGTGGTGAGTTCGAAGGTTTCAGCAAAACACATGCAAATAACATTCCTATGGAGACAAACGGAAAGTTTTCGATGATGAGTGTAATAAACGGTACTGCTGATAATTCTAATGGCGGTAATGGGTCAAAAAAGCTGACCAAACTGTTCAAAAGACGATGATTAAAAGTATGTCTAATAATTCTTATCTAATACTTAAAAAATAGATCTGTGCGGCTCGATTATAAAAGGAGGTTCAAAAAAAAAAATAAAAAAAAAATTTTTCACTGAGGGTTGATAAATTTTTGTTAAAAGATCATTTTATGGAGTTGAGAGTGAGCAGTTAGTTGCACACAACAACGCAGTTTCGGCTAACACGGCTTCCATATCAAGAAAACCAGACATGTCTGTTGCTATGGGAAAAAGAACAGCAGGCGAATCATCCAGAAACGGTAATGGATTCAAGAAACACAGACCAAGTGTAAGCCTAAAGACATCGACAAATCCAGTGGATGAAAATGGTCTTTCAAGATGTTTCCATAAAGTTAAAGCATCTTTGTACTTGTCGCTTGCTCCATGTCATCTCAGTTCGCCGATAGCAGGTATCAGACAGCAACATTTGGACCCAATGGTGATGACATATGTTCAGTTTGCTAAAGGAGTTCTTCTTGGATATTACAACGTCCAACTTTCAGACGGAAACGTTTCGGAGGATGCGAATGGACACGAAATCGCCGTGGCCAAGATCTCGAACGATAATCCATTCTCATTTTTGTGGTGCACTGTGGAACTTTTGGTGTGGAGACCACAAATTGGAGATGTTGTGGAAGGATGGTCTTACATGCAGTCACAATCTCACATCGGTTTGCTGATTAACGATACTTTCAACGCTACCATCAAAAAGGCCAGTATTCCTACGAGTTGGAGATTTATACCGAATCAAGTTGACGATTTCAACAACGAAGATGCCAGTAGTGGCGCTGCAGGTGCTGGATCTGGCAAGATGAGCAAGTCTTTAGGCCAATGGGTTGATGAGAACGAATCTCCAGTTGAAGGAAAGCTGCGATTCATGATAAAAGCATTGTACGCTGCCGGCAGAGTGATTTCTATCGAGGGAACGCTCTTGAAACCAGGTTTTGAAAAAGAGAGTCAGCCTGTTGTTAGAAACACCTCCAGTAGTACTAAACACAAGAAGTTTGATGAGGATTCGTTTGTTGAGGTGGCCAACGAGACGCTTGCTGATGAGGACGACAAGGACGAAATTCCTGCTTATAGACGCGACGACAGTAGCGATCAGGATGACGAAGACGAAGACAACAAGGTTGTTGGAGGTGACCTTTCTTCAAGTGAAGAGGAGGATGATGATTGATGGTGTTTTTGTTCATAAATTCCGAAATATCCCTGGAATATAATACTGTACCACTATAAGAATTGTAATTCAAGGCTGTGCAAGCCTCAAAAAAGATCGCGTAGTGTTCCATGTTTTTTTTGTTTGTTTTTCAAGATACCACACTACTTTGGTAAACAACTTAAGAAGCTGAAACAGCTTCAAGTGGCTTTCAAAGGATAGCTAAAATGGTGGATCTGGAGGAATCCAACTCGGATGGTGTTGACATGAGAACGACACAAATTCTCACAGAACATTTTGGATTTCAGCCCATTGCAGTGATAGATGATATTATAAACGTGATCAACGAGATCATGTACCGTTGTACGGAGCAATTGGAACTTGCCCTCATACAACGCAAATACCAGCTTGAAGAAGAGAAGAAACAGAAACTAGAACAGGACAAACAGTCGCGTGATGAGGACGACGATGTAATTATGAACGAAGATGAGCTTAGAAGAAACGATAAGAAATCACAGACAGATAACTACACAGCAGAAGATGTTCAGAAAGGAACAGCATCGTTGGAAACCCTTCTTGAACACACGATTAACAAGAACTTCGACAAATTCGAAGTGTATGCTTTGAGGAATATCTTAAATCTTCCTAAAGATTTGGTTGATGAAGGCCATATTAGACTCAAACATCATAAAGATTTGACTATTGACCCTGATGTGCTAATTAAATCTCGAAAGCTTGATGAAGAATATAGTGCGCTCGTGAAACAGATCGAATTGGAGCTGGTTCTGAATCAAAAACTCAATGAAAGTCTCGCCCGGTACAAAAAGCTTCTTTCATTCTCGCAAAAACTCAAGAAAAACCTTGATTTTATTGATCTAAGCTCTTCGGGCGCTGCTACAAACGAATTGCTTGAGAAATTGTCACCATTGAAGGAGACTTATAAGTTCTTGATTAATGAGGTCAAGTATGTCTACAATGGTCTTGACGCTATAAAAGGTCAATTAGAAGATGAAAAGGTACTGCAGTTCGAAAACAGTGAGGAAGACAAGTTCCTCAACGACAGAGTGTCCAAGATATTACGAGATATTGGGCTTGGAACTGAGGTTTCAGCACGGGAGGGTGATAACGAGCAACAGTTGAGCGTTGAGCTGGTCGAAAAGCTCGAAGAATTGCTCAACCGTGACTTTTGAAGCGGTCTTAATTGACTATTGTGTAATTCTACAATGTATTATAATGAGTGCGATTGGCGAGCCATAAAAGTGTTTCTTGACACAAACAGACAAAATGTACTATTCACAAGCTATAAGAGGAAAACAATATGTCATGATTTTCGGGGGCATTTGCGTACTGTGAGCGTATTTTTGATGTAATCTTCATTCTCAAACGTTACAAAGCCTTTTTGGCGAAGTGAACAGCCGTTGGGACCAACCAGAGACCGAGAGCGATAACGGCAGCCAATTTCAAAGTGGCCTCATTTTGCATTTGCTTGAACTTCTTAGCGTCTTCTTCAGAGTATCCACCGCCGTCCATTTTGATGAATTTGATGATGTGTTCCAAAGTAAAGCAATAATCTAACTTTCTGAGATCTCCAATTATGTTTTTTTGCTTTTCTCAGTCAGTGATTGTCGTTGAAAATTTTCAGAAAAGTTTAGAATTAACATCCTTACACCACTTTAGGGGTTGCGAATTGTAATGATGTGGGAGAAAAAAAACCAGCGATTGAAATGAGAGTGTTGATATAATCAGGTAAAGAGCAAAACATATCAAGAACGATTACAAATTGGAGCGCGTGAGATGTCTGAAGAAGAGCCACAAACTGCCACTGCATCCTCACCTGCGGCTGAGCCACAGGATGAGCCACAAGTTGAAGAAACAAGTTCAAATGATGTGGAAACAAACAACGAAGAAAACGAAGAGGCGTCGAAAGAAGAAGGAACAGAGAAAGAACCCGAAAACACTTCTGAGCCAGAAGAGGAGCCAGATCTCGAGGCTGATATTGCTAAATTAAGCAAGCATAAAAAGGACACAGCGAACTCCGAGTCAGAATCAGAGAAGAAGCCAAAGAACAAGAAGCTCAAAAGAACTCACACAGATGCTCAGTTGAGCGATGAAGAAGCTGAAAAGTTGGACGATAACGACATTGAAGACGATGAAGCACGTAAAAGAAGAGAGTTTGAGGAGAAGTTTGCTGCAATCTTGAAAAAACCAACAAAGAGACGTAAGAACGATGATGTTGATCTTGAAGCAATGCAAGACGAAGCAATTTCTCATCTCAAGAATATGATGAAAGACGCAGCATATCACGACATTGACTGTGTTAACAACAAAAAGCCAGCTACACACAAATTGAAACTTCTTCCGAGAGTCAAGGATACGTTACTCAAATCAAACTTGTATGATTCCATTTTGGATAACAATTTGTTAGAAGCTGTTAGAATTTGGCTTGAGCCTCTCCCCGATGCATCTCTTCCTGCATTCGAAATTCAAAAGACCCTTTTCACTGAAATCGCCAAGCTCCCTATCAAGACAATTCATCTCAGAGAGTCGGGTCTTGGAAAGATTGTTCTCTTTTATCAAAAATCAAAGAAAGTTGACCCATCGCTCAAACGTACTGCTGAAAAATTGATTGGAGACTGGACCAGACCAATCATGGGACGTTCCGACAATTATAGGGCTAAGAAGGTTCAAAGAGCAGACTTTGATTTTGAATCTTTCCAATCCAATATCAAACTCAAATCATCCGCAGCTTCACAACCAGTTCAAAAGAGATCGCTCTATCAAGAGAGTGCTGACCGTAGAAAAAGAGCTGCTGCCCCGGAGGCCAGAACTTCTGTTTATTCTATTGCACCTCAAGTGAATACGAATGCTTTAACTCATCAAAAGTCCAATATCGCAGCCATGGGTGTTGGTTCCTCATTGAGCAGAGATGAGAGATTCAAGAAGTTGAACCAAAGATTGACTCAGCTTGGTCAAAAAAAGAAATCCACCAAGAAAGGAGGTGTTTCAATTGAAGGTAGAGGTCTTACAATGTAATTACGTATATGTTAATAACATGGATGTTACGTTTATATGTGTTTTTTTGTACAATAATAGTATCAAACTAACATCTTTCTGAAAATGACAAACTTTATATTTTCTCATTTAATAGCACAGAAAACATAACATTATAAAGGCTTTATTATACTGATTTGGATGTCGAGGAGGAAGGAACGTAAACCACACAAATATTTCTGTTTGTTAGCAACATTTGTGTTGCGCCCCCACCACCACCACGATTGTAACGAGGTGGTAGTAGTGCACTTAGGATCTTGGCTTTTCCTTCTTCTCCTTCCACAAAGCCAAAAGAGAGACACCAGAGACCTTAACGACCTTGAATCTAACACCTGGAATATCACCCTTAGCCTTACCTCTTCTACCGAAACCGGCAAGCAAAACCTCATCGTTTTCATCGACAAAGTTCAAACAACCGTCATTTGGAACGAAAGCAGTAACCTTCTTACCGTTCTTGATCAACTGCACTCTGACACACTTTCTAATAGCGGAGTTTGGTTGCTTGGACTCAATACCCAACTTTTCAAGGACGATACCCTTGGCGTGTGAAGATCCACCGAATGGAGAAGATTTGAAAGCAGTACCCAACAATCTGGACTTGTAAGCCTTGTCGGCCCACTTGTTGTTTCTTCTGTGGACTCTGAGCTTTCTGGCCGAGTTCAATCCTCTTGGTTTACCTTTACCCATCTTGTTGAATCAATACTGTCTTGATGTACTGGCCTGTATATCAGATCCCTTCACAAAGAAATAGTTAAAAAACTCTTTTAACACTTTTTGGAAAATCTCCCTACCGCAAAACTGCAAATTTTACCAATCCGTTGAGATTTGAAAAATTACGCCAGTGGAGTCTGTGAGTCTCGCGGGAGTTTTTTTGTCTCCCGCGGTAGGTCCCTGGTAGAAACCATCCACCACGGGGAATTCGCGCATTCGCGTGATGACTTTTTCTCTGTTCATGGTGTGAGGTGTGATAGTGGCATAACCCTTCTGCTTAGCACGTGATCTTAAGCGTTTTAACCCTCCTCGATCGACGCGACGGCGTTTCCATGTTTTTCAAACAACCGTGTAAATACTGCATCAACTTCACATATCCATCAACCACTAATCGGTATACCTACTTTTGTCACTCATCACATTTGCCATGTCCAATCCACCAGTTCAATTACACCTGCAGAATCTTGTGGCACATTTTCTTAGAGAAAATGGGCTTAATGAGACTCTCAGATCATTTGAGCTAGAATTGAATCGAAAATTCAATTTCAACGTCGAAGAACCGTTAGAATCGATTGTTCGTGATAGACTTGCTTATCGCAGTTTGCACGAAAATGATGACGATGAAAACGAAATTTATACGCCACAAAACAAGTCGCTCATTCAAACTCACAATGTCAAAGTCCCAGGCTGGACAGTTTTAAGTCCTAGTGAAAAGAATATACTCAACATAGGCACTTTGAAATCGCTCGTTATTCACACCTCGTATGCCCACATGCTCATTGGTGGAAAAGCGAAAGTTGTTGGCTTCTATGTTACAAACGACAAGCGTTTGCTTGTTCAAGATCTGGACTCGCAAGAAGTCATGCTAGCTGCCTCAAACTTACACAAAGGAGTCGCTAACAAACTGGTGACTGCAATCCCAAACACCGACATTGTGTTGAGTTGTGGAATGAACGGAGCACTTTTGGTTCTCAAACTGACTGAGGGGTCAGACGGATTCCAATTGCAACAGCAAGCCGAGTGTCAACTCCACAAAAGACTCGTGACTGCCATCGACTATCTGCCAGCCAGTGCAAGTTCCGGATATCTGTTCTCTATTGGCTGGGATCTCAAGGTTAACGTTCACTGGCTTGAATTTGGAGACTCTGTCAAAATTGAAAAGAAAGGCGACTACACTTTGATGACGAACGGAACATGTTTGTTGAGTTATGTCGACGAAGAAACAAAACTTCCCGTGGTTCTGGTGGGCAGGCTAGAAACTTCAATGGTTTCTGTGTTTACCGTGTACGAGTCTAAAATTTTAGAGATAGCTAAGCTCGCCTTGAACGATTCTGAATTTTCTAATCACTCTTTCCAACCAATGCACATGGCCCATCTGGGGGACAGTCTAGTCACTTTTGCAACAGATCATGTCCCATATATGCGTTTGATTACTGTGCGAGTGCCATCGATCAGTGAAATTTTAAAGAACGAGTCTATCACGCTGGCGGAGTTGGCTCAAACATCGCAGGGCCAACAACTTTTCCAGTCGAATATACCCATTTTGCGCAGCATCATTGTTTCTAATTTGAACTCTCTTTCTCCACAAGACAAGTTCTCCAGTCCTATCATTCTCAAGAGACCTAATCGTGAAGGACTTTGGATTTTGAGCGATGACGGAACAATTCGAGGCTTTGATGTGAGTTCAGGTGACAATATCGAGACTTTAAAGACTCACGATGGTCGAATGAAGACAGGTTTTGTTGCTCTCAACAGCTCTGGTTCCGAAATCATCGTGACTTGTGGAGCTGTTGACCGTAACGTTGTGACCTGGCAGTGAGAAAGATGGAGAATTCAAATCTGGGCAGTGCTTCCCCACAAAAAAAATTCCATATCGAACAAATTGTGTTACACACGTCAAATATTTCTTCTGTTCTGATAAGCATTCTCCTTTAATGGTACAAGAATCAGATATTTGAATGTTTTTATCCTATTGATAGGTGACAGAACAGTAAAATAAAAAGTTTGAAATTTTCACTTATCTTATAAAGGTGCTCAGATCTCTCACACAATCCTAAATGACGGACGTTTATTCAAGCGGTGTCAGTCCAGAGCAATGCTTCCAGAAGACGTCTTCGATCGGCTAGAGATGAGATCCATGGAAGCCTCCGACCAGGAGGGCTTATCGGAAGATTTAGTTTCCATCAAGGAAGAATCAGATGATCTGGGCTCGTATGCGTTTGCCAAAGAAATTATGGACTCGTATGAGACCGCAGACGACGGTGGGCCACTGAATGATTCAGATTGGCTTTCTCAAAAAACACTCCCATCTCTTGATCAATCTGACGAAGAACACTTGGAGGTATTCAATCCAGAGTTGGTCAATGCTACTGAGACTTTGGACGATATCGTTGGTCAAATCAAATACGAGCAACCATTTGAATACTTTGCAACCGACCATATGCTAAATGATCCATTGATTCAAGATGATCAAGACACTGCGGAGAGCTGCGAAGTAGAGCTTTTGTTCACGGGGAAGCAGGAACCTGAGGACATCTTTGATGCCGAAGAGGAAGACAACGACAAATCCTTGATATATGCTCCATCGGAGTTTATCGATTGGTATGAAAGCGAAGATACGGATGTCACTAGCATGTACAGTGAGATTCAAAATTTGACCAAAAACATGACTTTTGCTCCAATTGGAGTAGCCGATAAGTCTGTGTTTTTGCTCCAAAGTATTGGCTCGCCTACCAAAAGAATATCAGAGTCTTCTGTTCCTATTGTTGAAGATCGCGGTGATCCGAAGATGGCCAATCAGCCATCGAAAAAACGTAGGAGTGTCTTAGTGGAAGATTTTTTAGAAGCATTCTACTGTGGTGATCCGGGATATCAAAGTGCTATTGAACAGCATTTAATGCCATATTGTTCGGTGAACATTCTCACCCCATCGACGTTCATGAAGTATGTCGGGAAAGAAAGCACATGGAATTACGAGATTAATTGCAAAGCAACACTTTCCTCTAGTGACATTCCTAGATTTGCCAATCAGACAAAAGTGAATTTCTATGAACCAAGACTTTTCAGGTTTCTCAAAAAACATGATTCGACAAGAAGGCATAAAAGAGAGGGATTATGTTCTTTTTGTAAACCAACCGAGGCTGATTACAGAAACAACTTTGATAATTTATTTTTCGATCTCAATTCTTCTGGATATTTACATCATCTCACTAAACAACACGGGGTCTTCAGCAATGGTACCGAAATGCCACTGCCTAAAATCATAGGTTTACATCCGGAACTCAAAAGTAACAAATGTTCAAGCAAGATTGATCATGTTTATGTTGCAGTCTGTCCAATCTGTGACCAAAAAGTCAAAGTGCAAGACCTGAGTTCTGGGAATGTGGTGAACGGTAACAAGTTTTTGGCATACTTCAGACATATGTTAACACACAATATTCGGAAAAATAGTGGCAGTAGGAGCAAATGAAACCAGATTCACGTTAAAATACAACTTCCTCTGGTAATACATGCACTTTTCTACCATCTTTTCGTGTGCATTCATTGTTTGTATCTCTTTTTAAAGATTTTCTCATATCGAAAGCGTCGTTTTCATCATCCAGTTTGTTTCTATTCGGTTGTTGGTTGTAATCACCGTAATACCCGACTACTCGTCTGTAGACAGAATATCCTAATTTCTCATATAATGTGATCGCCAATTTGTTGTTACATTTCACAAAAAGATCAATGAAATATGCTTCATAGGGTTTATCTTGGGTGAAACTTTCGAGTGATGAACATAAGAACGATGCCAGACCGATTCTTCTGTAGTTTGGATTTATAGTCACAGCAGAAATGTGCGCGTGCCATTCTTTGCCTTTACCCTCAGTCTTAGCTAACATGTAACCGACATGTGAGTTCGATGGAGAGACAGCTTTGTAAAAAAGAGATGGCCATTCAGAGAGGTATTGGAGATAAAAATATAGATAAAAGTTCTCTGTCAATGGATCCAAATTGATCGGGTTGAGTTCAAACAGGTCCGTTGCGTTGAACGGTCTTATTGAGGTCATATTTTATCTCGTTAGATTAACAAATCAACAATAAATTTACCTTTGTCATACGTTGAGTAGTGTTTTTTTCATCTCGACTGGGAAAAAAAATTATTTCACTATGTAACTTGGAAAATATACAGCATAAAATCAGCTCTAATAAAGCATTTTTATTCGTGAAACAGATCGCTCAACTGCGTTTGGAAAATTATCATACCGTTCAGGCCCATTCTGGTGTCTTGTTGAAACCTCCTCTACCTCTACCACGGCCTCTGTAACCTCCTCTGTTACCACCTCTACCACCTCTACCACGGCCTCTGTAACCATTTCTGTTATTTCTGAGAGAAGATTGACCAAATGTGTCCATATTCAATTGCTTCTCCTCGTTCCATCTCATTCTTTCGGTGTTATTCTCCTCGGTTGACGAAGAAATCGTATCAAAAAATGATGATTTCTTGTTGTAGAACTCAGATTGTTCACGCTCTAATTCTTCGTCCTCTTTTTGGAACTTGGCATTGTTCGACTCAAAGTCGAAATCATCGCTTATCTTCGCTGGCTTTGCGTTGTTTCTAGCTGGCTTTGATTGCGATGCTGCTGGTTCAATAGGAGCTTCTTTTGGTTTTGACTCGGTTTGTTGTTTGACTGGTTCCTCCGATTGAGTTGGCTTCGCTTGTTCTTTTGGCCTCACTGGGTCTTCTGGCTTGGTTGGCTGGGTCGGTTGACTTGTTTGAGCTGGCTTGGCTTGTTCAACAGGCTTTGGCTCTTCTGCCTCCGGCTTTGGTTGTTCCTTCGAAGCCTGGGTCTGAGCCTGCGGCTGTTGAGACTGTTGAGGAGCACCCATAGGGAAAAATCCAGCCATTGGGTTGAACGAAACTGGAACTGGCTCTGGGACAACCTGTTCAACAGGAACTTCGAGAATGTTAAGACTCTTGACATCAGGACCACTCAACATTATGTGCTCGTAAATCTGATTGGATGGGTAAACAATTCTGTTGACATCAACAACACGTCCTTCTGTTCCAAAAACTCTCACATCTTGTAAAGAAATAGTTCCTTTAGAACCATCGATGCTCTCCAAGGTTCCGACGTAACTAAAACAATGTTAGCAATTGACTAGAAACAAATGGCTGTTTTCACTCTCACTTACCGGATATCTGCTTGAGAAATCAAGGAAATAGTCTTACCAATGTATTGTGACATTTCCAGTAAACTTTGGTATAATTTTAACCTTCTCTATTCCTGTTTAATATGTCAATATCGCCCTTCAAGCATAAATCTAATGAGTTTTTTCTCCATACTTGAAATTGATTACGAGACGAAAAATTTTTGGACATTTTGAAAAAATGAATAAATTTATCGTGAAAGACCACCAACTATAAGGTAGTTACACGATAATTAGCGTCGACTATGAGTAAATTATGCCCATAATCTACCTTAAAAGCTCCAACTTGATACAAAATACACTATTTTTAACTTACTTCCACTAACATATACATGTACATTAGATCACCATCTTCCTGTAGAGCCATTAGAAAACTCGTAATCAGTTTGACCACCACCAATGACATCGCCGTAGGAAGTACCATTCGCTTGGCCATAGACAGTATTACCACCGTAGACACTTTGTCCAGGGAAAGCAGAAGAACCATTTGCTCCTGGTGGTGGTGCCTGTTGGGCCTGGATCTGTTGTTGGTCATATTTGTCGAGTTCAAAGACAATATTGGCAATCTTCTTTTGCAATTCTATGCAACCTTTGGAGAAAACCTCATTGGGTTTGAGAGGCCCCGTGGTTTCAAGGTTGAAGTAAAATCTGTTTGGTTTGCTGTTGTAATCGAATCTTTCACCAGGAAGGGGTGGCTCTTCCCATTCGCAATTAGCGGAGTGAGGCCATTCCTCATTCACATCCTCTTCGAACCAATAGTCTGTGTGTTTAAGTTTGTTCCATGGATCATACTCAAAACCAATGGCTGCGCATGGAGACCATTTAGCGTGTTCCTTGGCAATTCCCTTTTTAGCAATACAACGTAAGTGTAACTGCTGGTGCTTCTTGAGCTTCGCAATAAGAACACCTTTCTTTTGTGGGTCCCTCACCACTGGAGTTCCCAAGTTGAGTCCTGTGTTGGGGCTTATGATTGTAAGATGGCTCGAGTAAACGTTCATGGTTTCGTCGGTCTCACAATTAGCACGAAGCTCCAGCGTAACAGAGCATTTCTCGCAATGGTCCTCACATGTGCAGTCCCTTGTATACTTGAGTTGGTCAATATCCTCGGATTCTAATGGCACCAAACCAAGTCTGTGTGCAATGAACTCATCTGCAAGCACACTGGTGTTCACTGTGATGTCCACGAGGTCCACTGCCAGCGTCGGCACCTCTGCGAGCATGGTTCTCCGCAATGAGTTCGCCAGCGACAACTCCACATCTCCGAGAACAAAATCCACTTCGTCTTTAGCCGCTTTTCTAATCGTAACTTGTGGTTCTTCGCCGCTCATTTTGTGGGTCTATTAATACAGAACTGATTCTGTGTCCACAAGAAAAAGAAGTGAGCAACTGCGGTTTTCGCGTTCCCAACAAAAATCACCCTTTTGCTGGTGTTTAAACTGTTATCAAAGCACTATCTATGGCCTGTTGAAATAGTTTGTTTTCGCCTTTTTTTTTCTCCAAAAGTCGAGCGATGAAATGTTTTCTGGTGCAAGGGTGTATTTGCACATGAAAAAAGATCCAAAAAAATAGTCAGCTTCATGTATCAAGCAACATAATGCAACTCTAAATTTTACTCATCCTATCTACATTCAATTGCCCCATAATGACCGCCCCAATTGTGATACCGGATCTTCGATTCCAGGAAACATTCCTGAGAAAATTAGCAGCAAACGCACAAAAACCAAACACACAAACCACTCAAAATGAAGGTGAACCATTACAACCACTTCCAATAACAACATCAGTGGTCATTTATACCGTTGTTAAAGAACACATTGTTATGCCATTTGTCCAAGGGTTTGGTTACGCTTTTCTCTTGATGTTGGCAAGACCTTGGCTGGCCATGGCCTTTCGTCAAGGCCGTCGCGCAGCCATTTCATTGGTCTCTGCCGTTACAAACATATCGTCCAATTTGGCTCCAGGACTGGGCTACCGCACTTACAAGCCGGTCAGATAAAACATTACATACATACCTGGTCTATATCATTTTTTATATACCTCTGCGCTCTGCGTTCCACGCACAACAATCCTTAAAGCGAACCATTTTACCGCCGAAAATGTCCAAAGAACTTCCGTAAGTTAAATCCACTTTTCCTCCACTGAGTTTCTCAACGAGAGCAAGATCGTCTAATGATTTTGCTCCTCCTGCGTAGACCACAGGAACCGGACTCCACTCACCGAGTTTTTGAACCAAATCGCCGTCAATACCGTTACAGAGGCCTTCCACATCAGCAGCATGAACAAGAAACTCTGAGCAGTATTGTGACATTCTTTCAAATAGTTCTGGTCCTAATATTGTGGTTGTCAAAGTTTGCCATTTGTTCATAGCCACAACCCATTGGACCTCTCCTGCAGAGCTGACTTGACGACGACAACTGAGATCCACGACCAGATGATCTTTGCCAACGAGCTCGCTCAATTGAACTAGCCTATCCCAGTCTAAAACCCCATTAGGGAAAAGCCATGATGTGACAATAATTTTCGAGGCCCCTTGATCGATCCAGTATTTGGCATTTGAGATATTGATTCCACCACCAATTTGGAGTTTGTTTGGCCATGCCTTGATAGCTTCAAGAGCAGCGTTATCGTTACTTTCGAGTGATCCGAGTTTAATAACGTGTGTTCCTTCAACTTGATTGTTTTTGTAAAGTTCTGCGTAGTATGATGACGGTTTCTCACTCACAAAATTGGTTGAAAGTGCTTCATCTCTCACGTCTTCTTTGTCGTCTTTTTTGAGTGTACCTCCAACAATCTGTTTAACTTTACCTCCGTGGATGTCAATGCATCCAACGTACTTAGTCATCTTCAAAGCGATTTGGGTACTTCTGGTGGACACTTACTTCACTATCTTGGATTTAATTTTTCAAATATTTCACGATAATTTGAAAAAAAAATTATTTGAAAAATATTTTAAAAAAATATTTTGAAAACTTCATTATATAATAACTCTGATCTATTTCCTAATATATTCAAACTCTCTATACAAACATGGCCCCTGTCGTTGTGAAATTCACCGACAAGTACAGCGCAAAACCGGTTACGGCGACCAAAGAAGATAAAAAGGTCCTTCGAAGCGGGAAACCCATTTCCTTAGAGGAGCTCAAGAGAAAACAGAAACTAGCTAACCAACAACAACTAAAAGATGCCAAAACCAAAGAAGATGCAGATGATATCAAGAACGACATTGCGTTGGAAAGACTGTTGAGTGAAAGTCATATTCTTGCAAATAGCCAAAAAGGCAGCACATTTTCTGGTGCAGATCTCACGTTACAGACTCTGGATCATGAAAATCCAATAGGTAAAGCAAGAGTGAGAACTCTGGAAAGTCGAATGCGTTCATTGTCTTCGGTGAACGGCAAAAACAGCGGTGGTCCGGAAAAACTTGAAAAAATGCCTATGTCGATGAGAAAGGGTATGGTGGCTAGTAGGATGCGCAAGATCGAGAAATATGAAAGAGAAGCTAAAGACGCTGGTATTGTTTTGGCAAAGACTAAGAAGGGTGACTTCAGAACTATTAACGATAACGGGGTGACATCAGTCACCGACAGAATCGGAACTGGTATTAAGAAAGACAGAAAGCACAGAGACAGAGGTCTGAAGATTAACAGTATCGGTAGATCAACCAGAAACGGGCTTGTCATCTCGCAAGCCGAAATCGCCAAACTCACTACACCGAAACTCTCTTTCAAAAAGAAGGGTGGCCGCGGCAGACGCTGATTTACAGTATTTGTCAAACAGCTTTGCATTAATGTGTACTTATGTATTATTATCGCACTTCATCTCCACTCAATCAAATTGCATTCTTGCTTCTCTCAACTTTGTAAGCTTATTCACTAATGAGATCAATTCGAGTCTTTCTGCAATCTTGGACGCTGCCATCAAAGCCCTATCGTCCCGCAATTTCGTTGCCAGATACAAAGCATCACGCAGGTTACCATCGTTACAGGATTGACCAAATTGTTTCAAAAGTGTTGCGTCGTACTTGATACTCAACTCGCTCAATCTCTCCTCTGCAGTCTCATCCAAAACGTCATCATTGCTGATAGCATCGTTCAACAACTCACCCATCGTGATGTACCGCACAAGTTCCTCCTCAGGATCATCCTCTGTCTTATTGGTACTCCGGCCTTCATCGTCGCTATTTTCGGGCTCGTTTTCAGGCTCATCAGAAATAGGCAGGCGGATCGGAATTTCAGCAGGCAGAGCAAGAGGGAAGGACGGATATTCTGATCCTCTAATGACAATGAAGTTGAACTGGTCTTTGAACAAACCAAGTGGCCAACATTTTACGTTGTCTCCCGCGGCAATCTTCTTGACACCGCTCAGCGTGTTCAAAATAGGAATCCACGAAGCTTGCAAAGGATCTCTCCATCTCGTGAGCACTAACAGATAATCGTCCTGTCCGACAATACAAGGATCACCATCAAGCGAAAAAAACATTCCCTTGATTGGATGTTGGTTCCTCTTGGTTATTTGAATTGGTAGCTGTTCGTTTCTTTGGAAATACTTTCCATCAAGATCTTGAACATTGAAACTGAGACTCGATGAATTTAGCGTCACTGTAAAAAGATACTTGTCATTGTTGACACAAGCCACCACTGGGGCGGTCTTTTCGATTCTTTCAATACGACCGAATAAACTGTAGCGTCTGACGAACCCGGTTGATGTACTCACAAAAATGGAGGTTTTACTCAAAGCAGTAGAAGTAACAAATTCTTGTGGTTGCACGTTCACAGTCTTGATCCATGAGGTCTGTTGGTCATGTGACTTGTAAAATAGGGTAGCTTTGCGATTTTTGGCCCCCATTCCGCTGGAAGCCAGCAAAATACCATCATCGTTCATAGAAGCAATGCTGAAGTTGTGTAAGTCTCTAAAGTGATACTCCTTGTGCAAACCACGATCGAAAAATGATACCGTCACTGTGTTGTAAACCTCCTGCTTGACAGACCAAGCGTAACCGATTGAGTTGATGGTGAGGTACTTTCTGTTACTGTTCCATGGGGTGGCTCCTGGTGAAAACGGTTGTAATTCGAATAATGGTATGTGGCCAACAGAGTTGCCAGAATCAGCTAATTTCCTGTGTTTCAAGCTTGTGCCTCCATATTCAGGTCCATTTGAAACTGCTGAAGGACGCTTCTTCTCTAAATATCCGCTACCGTCGTCATCCACAATGAAGTCGTCCTCAGGGCCTTCGTCAAATAGGCCTGTGATATCACTATCGTCACTCTCGTCAGCAGCATCATCCATGATAGACTCTGTGGTGCCGGTAGTTGCTGAACGTTCTGTTTCTCCATTTGTATGAGCTGTTTCGTCCTCGGCCTCATCTGTCGACCCAGATTCCTGACGCACCACAGCATCGAAACGAATAATGTGACCTGTTGTAGTTCCAATGACAAGCTCAAAATCTCTTCCATTGCTCTTCCCCCATGAAAGCGAACGAGCAGTTTGCGGCAAGTTAAAAGTCTTTGTAGCCTTCTTGCTGGTCGTATCCCAAATGATCAGCCTGTTATCGAGGCCGACACTCGCAAGATGGCGACCGTTTGGTGACCACTTAACATCAATAAGTGGCTTATCGTGACTCTGGCCTTTGAAACGGAACTCTAATTGCTCAAAATTGCTTCTGTCGTACACCTCAATAGTGCGGTCTTTTGTGGGAACGGCAAGTAAATCGCCAGATGGATGCCAATCTGGTTTAGATGTGGCCAATCTGACATCATTGGATTTTTTGGCAGCGCTTGTAGTGTGGCTGTTTTCGTCTTCGTCGTCGTCGAGCCCGCCCAGCAGGTTGGCAACATCGTCTTCGTCGTCTTCGTCTTCGTCTTCATCATCCACAAGCTTCTTATGAACAGCAATATTTGTAAAAGTGTGCACTTTGGATGGCTCCGATGATGAATAAGAGTAAATTACAACATCTCCATTTGACAAAGACACAGCTGCAAGGTCTCCAACGTTGTTGTATGCGATCGACGCGATCTGATCACCAGTATTCAATGTTTTGATTGGGTTGCTGTCGTCAAGACTCACAAGTTTGAGTGTCCCGTCAGCACCACCACAGAGAACCATGGATCCACCATGGGTGAAGGCAGCGTCGCGCAAAGCAAGTGGAGATCTAACTAGCTTGCCTAAAGACTTGAAATTATCAAGATCGTAGTATTCGCAAATACCGGTGCGTGACGTCACAACACCATAACTGGTGGTACCAAGAGATGTCACTTCGAAGGAACTCACTTTGCCAAGTACATCGAGCACGTTAGGCTCATGTTCCGGATTGTTCACCTCGAAAATCTTGAGAATCTCGTTTGAACAAACGTAGACTCTATCACCGCGCAGCGAGTGTCTGACAATAGTGTCACCAGCAGACAAAAACACCTGCTTTACGTTCTCCTCGATTGTCATTTTGATGGAGTAAAGAGGTTATTTCGATGCTAAAGAAGTGGGTATACTGAGATAAAGCAGATGATGATACACCAAACACGAAAATTGTATGGTTTGAGAAATATTTTTTTTTCCAATCGCGGCTCGTTTAACGCGTTACGTCGATCGACGGGACGGAAACTTAATCCAGTAGTAGATGGTGATTCATGTCGGGTGGTTGCTGTAATAATGGGGTTGAGATCAAAAATGACTCACCAGTGAAAAAAGGAGCAGTAAATAAACGTTTCCAAATTGAGTGAAGATGGAAGGCTCTACCTTCAATGGTTTAATTTTGACACACCCCGCCATTGCTCCTCCTGATTTGGCCGGCCTGTCCCCCCATCACATTTCGATTCAGTCCAAAGATCACAAAAAAGCTAAACTAGTATTTATTGTACTTATTAGCATATGTCAATTAAGATACTTTCTGTGTTTCTTCTATTAAAAAAAGTAAGCTATTTAGTTCAAATTTTTTATTTTTTTCTTCCCTTTTTTAAATCTTATGACTTCATGAACTTGATAATAAAATATAACCTGTATGTTTACCACATTTAGACAGTATAAACACAATCAAGATAACTACACTATGCTGCAACAATCCTTATAAAAGCATTCTTTCAGATAGAATTTGGTTTTAGGGGGAATGTGAATACTACAACAAATCCTTTGTCGTAAACATTTGACAACTGAATAGTTCATGTCAGGTTCCATCTCACTCTAGCGTGCGAGATCCAACAACAGTGACATATCAAAAAATGCAAACATTTTTTTAAGACTCCGTAAGTCGTTAGTTTGAACTTCGTCTTCTTCTTCCCGTAATTTCTCCAAAACAAGCATAAGAATCCAAATCACTGGAGCAAGAGATGAATTACACCTTTTCATGGTGTAGGGATGTGTAAAAAAAATATTTCAAGTTTGAAAAATTTTTTTAAGCACTGATCTTTTGAGTAGATACGGATCCTAGCAAAAGTTGCAACTATAAGCTTACAGCTCGAGCAGAAGGTAGGGTTTCACAGTGTGACCACAGTCATTAAACACATATCATTGAGGTTTTAGTGCGTTAGTTTGAACGAGACAGTATAAATTGATTTGTGATGGCTGGAGATTCTTTCTTCACAGACCCTTCTAGGGCAAAGAAAAGAGGCAAGTCGACAGGTAAAGCTCCAAGAGCTGATGCCAAGAAGAGAAAAGCTGTAGTTCAAAAGCCAGCCGTGCAGGATGACTCCTCAGATGATGATTTGGACGAAGAAGAAGGTGGAAATAGCGTTTTTGATGGATCTGACGACGATGAAAAGCCAGACTCCGCTCAGGAAGAAGAGGACATTGACAGCGATGAAGAACATAAAACAGAGACAGCAGCCGATAAGAGGCGGAGACTCGCAAAACTTTACCTGAGTAATTTGCAAGAGGATGCGGAGACTGAGGACTTTGATGCCAAAGACTTGGATAATGACATCATTGCATCTAGATTACAAAAAGACATTGCCGAACAAAAAGGATATGTTTACAAATATTATGGAGATAGACTAGTGACCGAAGGTATTGATCCAAACATCAATAGAATGGCTGCCGTTGGATTAACCAGCGTTGCTGCTAAATACCCAAACGTTTACACCACCTCCAAAGACATGGAACTCACGAAATGGGATGTGCGCAACCTTGGTAAGAAACCAATAAAGACAAAATTTGTGAGGGGAGGACCTAAGTTCAGAGAAGTTTCGAAAGAACAGGCCAATAACGGACACAGTGATGAGATTTTGACGATAGCCGCAAGTCCAGACGGGAAATTTGTTGCTACTGGAGGTAGAGACAAGCGCATTATTGTTTGGAGTAGTGAAAACTTGGCACCAATAAGGGTGCTGGAGACTAGAGATAGACGTGGTGAAGTTTTAGGATTAACATTCCGTCGCGGGACTGATCAACTTTATGCAGCTTGTGCCGACTTGAAGATCAGAACTTACAGCGTGAATCAGCTGGCCCAATTAGAAACGTTATATGGTCATCAAGATTTGGTTGTTGATATTGCTGCTCTGGCCCAAGAAAGATGTGTTACTGTGGGGTCGCGTGACCGTACTGCCATGTTATGGAAAATTTCAGAGGAGACAAGACTTACATTCAGAGGAGGTGATTTCAGTGAAAAGAAGAGTTCTAAAAAACAACATCAAGAAGAAGAAAAGGAGACAGCAGCATTTTATGCTGAGGGAAGCATCGACTGTGTTTCTATGATTGATGACTCGCATTTCGTTACTGGCTCGGATAATGGTAACATTTCCTTGTGGTCACTAGCTAAGAAAAAGCCACTCTTCACTGAAAGACAGGCTCACGGAGTGGAAGAACAACTACCATCTACGCGGGCATCTGCTGAGAGCACCCATGAGGAAGCTGCCAAACAAGTTCCACAACCACAGCCATTTTGGATTACTTCGGTCCATGCTATTCCATATTCTGATCTTTTCTTTTCAGGGTCATGGAATGGTGAGATCAGGGTGTGGAAGCTTGAGAAAGAACTGAGAAGTTTCAAGTTGTTGGTTACTTTACCAAAAGCCCGCGGAATTGTGACAAAGATCGATGCCATCGAAGACGAAGAGAATTCCAGAATACGTGTTTTTGCATCTCTTTCGAAAGAGCATCGTCTGGGAAGATGGATCAAATCACCATCTGGAAGTCGTAACGCTTTGTATTCATGTTTGTTGAATTTACATGATTAAATGGGAGGTACATCGCTTAATATATAATATTTTTAGCATAAAATAAGAAATGTCTTTTCATTTTCCCCGAAATTGGGTTATAGACTAGCAAATAAAACGGAATGGATACAAATACACTGACAAAAAGTGAATCAATAGAAAAAAAAAACAAAGTAAATAAAATTAACAAAAAGACTAGTTGATTGAGTATTATAATCAACTTAACGGACAGAAAAGCTTAGAAATAAAGTTTGATAGGGGGGATATCACAAAATATCGTGTCATGGATGGACACTGATTTGTCGGTTGGATAAAAACGTAGATGGAATGCGATATTCTCAAACTACAAGAGAGCAGCAACGATGAAACCTGCAAGACCCACAGTGAAGCTTCCGACTGGAACCAAGCCGTTGGCGTCACCCTTTGAAGAGGATGAGGAGACGGCTGAGCTGGATGCGGAACTAGAAGCGGAGCTAGAGCTGGAAGCATCTGCATGTGTAGAGACTGAGCTGCTTTCAGAAGCACTGCTAGAGCTGTGGACCTTTGAAGAGGAAGCGGAAGCGGAAGCGGTGATTCTTGAGGTCACAAGAGTGGTTGACGACACAAACTTGACAGTGGAAGATGGCTTTGAGCTTGAAGTTTGAACATCGGAAGCAATAGCCAAAAGACCGTTGGCTTTGAGAAGAGACTTTGCAGCAGAGCTGGAAGCAGCAGCGACAGAAGACTCAGAAGCAGCGGATGCAGCAGAAGACTCAGAAGCAGCGGATGCAGCAGAAGCCTCAGAAGCCTCAGAGGCAGAAGAAGCAGAAGCAGCGGAAGCCTCAGAGGCGGAAGAAGCAGCGGCAGCAGAAGCAGCGGCAGCAGAAGCAGCGTAAGCAGAAGCAGCCTCAGCAGAAGCAGCCTCAGCAGACTCAGAAGCGGCCTCAGCAGAGGAAGCAGAAGCAGCCGAAGCGGCCTCAGCAGAGGAGACAGAAGCAGCAGAAGCAGCAGAAGCAGCAGAAGCAGCCGAAGCGGCAGAAGCGGCAGAAGCAGAAGCTTCAGAAGCAGCCTCAGCGGAAGCCTCAGCAGCCTCAGAAGAGGACTCAGCAGCGGCAGCGGAAGCAGATTCAGCCGCGATCATTGAAGTGATGGAAGCAACTGAGGCAGCAGATTCAGCAGAAGCAGCAGAAGCAGCAGAGGCAGAGGAAACCGAAGCAGCAGAAGCAGAGGAAACTGAGGCAGCAGAGGCAGAAGAGACCGAAGCGACCGAAGCTTCAGAAGCGGACTTAACAGAAGCAACGGAAGCAGCAGACTCCGAAGAAGCAGCAGAAGCAGATGAAGCAGAAAGTGCTGAACTCTCAGAAGGAGAAAGAATGGTCTCAGTCACAGTGACGGTGACAAGAGAGGTTGTTGTTTCCTCAGCAAGGGCAAGGGATCCGAGCAAAACGAGTGGAAGAACTTTGTTGAAGAGCATTTTAATAGTTGTAGTTGTTGTAAAGAATGAATAACACTTTGCAAAGCGAAGAAATAACTGATTGACTGCACGGGTATTTGAAAAGGAATGACTATGGTGAGTGTACAATCAGAAGCAAGTGTTGGTCGCTGTCTTGGTGCAAAGAAGTTTGATAAACGAGGGTTCGGTAATATAGATTAAGGAGGGTCTTAAGGCTGTAAAAGCAAAAGAAGAAACAAGTTGAGGATTCTGGGACAAGTCAAAGGATTGCACCCTTGAGGAATTGCCCAGCACCACAATTCTCATTTTTGAGATTTAATCGTCGAAATTACAAACAAAACAATCGGGAGAAAAAAAGTGAAAAAGGTAAACAAATAAAGTAGTGGCACAACCAATTATGAGATCTCTGATTGTTTTTCGGGGACAAAGAAAGAGCTTGCTATTGTAATGCACAGCATCAGACTTTCCATATTAGGAAGGTAAAAATTGTTTGCTACCAGATCTGCTAGCCAAGCTGCTGTTTTAGGCCGCTTTCTGGGGTGGTTTCCACGGTTGGCGATTTGGACCGCATACGGTCAGTGAAGCAGCTCAATTGTTTTTATTGTAAAAGAGATGAGCAAAGGCAGTGAGATTTCCCTAAATCAAGATTGTTTACGGATTATTTTTTTGGCTCAGATCAGAGCCCTAAAGACAAGGTTGGGAAACATGGTAGTATCAACTGAAATCCAAGCGTTATTTTGGCCTGAATGAGTTTAGAGCCTCCCCACATGGATTTCCCTATGTAGACCATTTCGGCCTTCCGGCTTTGAGGCATGTGCTACTACGGACTCTGCGCAACAGCATCCCACTAGTGCAGAAACCGGTCTGGTAGGAGGACTGCAGGAACAGCAGAAAATAGGGAACGAAACGCACAAACATCACGACAACCAATGATAGCTGAGATGTGTAATGGTGGCGACCATCGACCCGAGCGTCGCTGCGTTAACACCCGGGATTTCGTGTAAAACTCAGCGTTGCCCGACAAATTACTGCGCGCACACGCGTACATGCGGCAACTACTTACTTTCACGCATGCACGAATGCAGAATCAGGCTAGAGGTAATTATATTCCAACAATAGTAATACAATACTAAGCTGTTATTGGCTCGCACGGATGTTCCCAAATTAATATAAGCCACACAATAGTTGGATTGTCCGTTTGTTCCTCTAAAGCATCACGCAAACGTTAGTAACTACGTGTACTTCTAAAAGCTGTATGCATATCGATTGCGCTATTATTGGTATGCTTCATGGTTCTTTTCTTTTTTGTTTTTTATCCCTTGTTTCCTTAATTGGCCTTTGTTTCACTTGGCTGCAGGCACAGCCTAAAAGTTTTTCCCCTGCGGTCTCTTGGGATTGAGCACCTGCGGGCAAATCAGCTGAAATTTGCTTTCAACAACACGCGGTTCTTTTCAATGCACTGCGTAATGCGTATGGACAAAAAAACGTTTCCCAAAAAGAATTTTTAGCACACAATAGAAACAAAGAAGTCCAGAAAAGAAATTGTGGGTCTCCGAGTCAGCGCTGGATCATATTATTTTAACAATCGCATTCACTTACTTTTCTTCCTGTCTTTTTGTTGATGCTCTTGTTCTTGTTTTTGTTTTCGCATTAAGCTTTAGAGTGCTTTTCTTACCCCTGGAAAAGGCTCATACCCGTATCATTTGAGCGCTGTCTCTCTCCATATCTTTCGTTGACTATTAACAAACACCAAACCTTTGGGTACTTGCAACAAAAACACTGGTATTTTTTTCTTTTTAGAGCTAAAAAAACACCACTGTTGGACCTGCGCGCGCGAGACTATACAGTACAACTTCACCAAACCAAAACATTTATACACTAATACACTTCAAGTGATCCTTCAGCTTAACAAAATGGATCACTATCAGGTCGAGAGTCAACAGGACGGCAAAAGAACTTTACCACCTCTCTCTCATATTATTCCTGATCAACAAACCCAGGACGAATCTCAGCAGCATTCTCCTGAAAATTCTCCGGGTTTAACCCAAGTGAAGTCCGAAGAGCAACACCCGGCTCAACAACCGGCTCAAGCTTCATCTGCTCAACAGGATCAACAACAGCAACAACAACAGACCCCACAACAACAGACTCCTCAACAAAGTCAACAAGGCCAACAAGCTCAACAGGGTCAGCAACAGCAATCTCAACAGTCGCAGGCGCAGTCTTCACACACTCAGCCACAAAACTCCCAGCAACATCAACCACCTCATCAACAGCCACTTCAACAGGCGATTGCTCAACAACCGATTCCGATGCAATATCAACAATTAGCGTTGCAACAGCAGATGCCACAGCAGGCTGCTATTCAGTATCCTCAACAGTTGCAACAGCAGTATATGATGCAAGCATTGCAAGTTCCACCTCCTCCACAGCCACCTCAACTGGACTCCAGTAAGCTGTTTGAGAAATGTACTTGTAAACAGGAAGGAAATCGTATTCCAAGACCAAGAAATGCGTTCATCCTTTTCAGACAAAAGCATCACCAAGCTCTTCTTGAGGAGGGAAACACCATTAGAACCAATCCCGATGTTTCAAGAGAACTTGGCCGTCGTTGGAGAAATCTTTCGACTGAGGAGAAAGAATATTGGAACAATCAAGCTGAAGAGGAGAAAAAGAGACATGCTGAAAAATACCCAGGTTACAAGTACACCCCAAGAAGAAACAGCAAGAAGAATTGTCCACATTGCAGTACTAAACAGGCGATTCGTAATCACAACCTGGCTGTGCAATCATACGTTGCACAATATCCAAACCATGCATACGCTTTCAGTATGACACAGGGTAATCAATTCTATCCACAATTGGCTGGTGCAAATGGTGCTGCTGCTGCTGCTGCTGCTGCAGTTGTTCAGCAACAGACTCAACAGCTGCAACAACAATTCCCTCAGCAAGTTCAACAGCAAGTCCAAGCTGCTCAACAAGTTGTGGCTCAACAACAAGTAGCTGCAGCAGCTGCAGCAGCTGCACAAGCTCCACAACAACAGGCAGTTTACTATCAGCCAAATGTGATTGCTATGCAACCTCAGCAGTTCAAGGCTGAAGATTTGTACCCAACGTTGGCTGGATCTGCTCCGCAAGGTTCTACATCTTCGTCTTCTTCAAATCATCAGTCTAACAACAAGAGCTCCGTTTCACCAAATGTGAATCAACAGGCTGCATCAATCAATGACCAAAGCCAATACCTGAGCTACGTTGGCCAAATGAACGGTCAACAAAGTGGCCGGTACACCAATGGTCAATCTACACCTCAACAGGCCGTGGCTCAACAGCAGCAGTCAAAAATTGACTCCAATCAGGCTCAAAACTTTTCGCAGATGTATATGATGGATCCTTCACAGATTTATGCTGCTATGAGTAGACAACAGCAGCAACAGCAGCAACAACAGCAACAACAGCAGCAACAGCAGCAACAACAACAGCAGCAACAGCAACAGCAGCAACAGCAGCAACAGCAAAATATGGCATACATGAACCCATTGTTTGGTTATGATTTCCAACAAAATGCTGCCCAAGTTCAAGCCCAAGCTCAGGCACAAGCACAAGCTCAGGCCCAAGCACAAGCCCAAGCCCAAGCTATGCAAATGCCATTGCCATCGATTAACAATCTATCGTTACCACCTTTGAACATGAATCAAAAGAATGGAAACTGATGGATGGATGGATGAATTTAGACTGGGATTGAAGATGTAATTTTAGTTAGAGGAATTGAATAGATTGCAACTACCGAAAGATCTAGCGAAGCAAGTGGTTTTCGTTAGTTGCGAGTGACTCGTAAGCGAATGACAAGTGAGGCGAGTCATGTGCAAGTAAAAATGTAGTTACGTGATAAGTAAGTGCGCTCAACCACATGCTAGTGTCTTGTAGTAGATCAAACAGATCGTTTTGGCGGATTAAGTTTTTCTTGTTCGGTCGACGCGTCGATCAACGAAACGACGAGCCAAGAAAATTTAGCTCATTACCGTAGCCCGCGTTACAGAGCCGCTGTCTCGCTCCTATCAATAACCTGACCTACTATTCGCTTGGCAAGAGTTCTCTTGTGCGTTAACCGGTTGCATATCGGCAGTTCGTAAACTGTTGGAAAGTTCGACGGCGATTTACGAGAATGATTTCAGAATTTTTCAGCCGGCGCGGCGATCGACGCACACTGAATGATTAGAGAGGCTAGTAGCTAGTGACTGTTTTACGGTTTATGTGTTGTCGTTGGCCATCACTAAGCTTGAGCTTTCCCAATCGTGAGAACCGGTCTCGTGATATCTGACTGGTGCACTGACGACTCGCCTCGGCCGGTTATTTGCAGATCGTCTACTTGCAGTGGTTGCTTGAGCGATCCGAAATTCGCGAAAACCCGGAATCACAATTTCGGATCAAAAGGGGAAGCTTTATCATGACGGAAGGACCCTTGAACCCTGTTTTTGTCAGTCATGAATAATACTACAACACAGCCGAGTCATCCAAACTACACGATTGACATGAGTGTGTGATTAAAAACGACTGTCATTCAGTAAACACTCCGCCTTGTTGGTTTTGTCGGCTCGGAAGTAGTAATAACTCGTACGAAATAACTGGCCGTGTAAGGATGTAGCCAAGGCCAAGGCTGAGTGATATGCACCTCGCACCACGCTCAGCCTCGTTCACCTTTCTTTTCGAGCCGTGTGGTTACAGGGATCCATCTTAATCAGCACTTCTTTGATAATGCTGATTAAGATGATCATCGTTGAAATTTGATGCCAAGAGGTTGTGGAACAGGAGGCGCAAGAGAGAGTGTAAAGTTATAAAACAACAGCATAGAAGGGAAATACCATAGTTATTGCACCACAAAGATCTATAGAGAGATTGTCTTAGTCGATAAGCTCAAATTATGAACGATATCGAAAACAGCCCCAAAAGGTTTGAACTAACACCAGATCAATTAAGTGAGCTACATGATCCAAAATCTTTAGTTAAATTAATTGAGCTGGGAGGTGTCGATGGTTTAGTTTCAAACTTCGACAGTGACGAAACACGTGGATTAAGCTCGAATGAAACAACAGAAGAAAAGACGACAAGAGCTCAAGTTTATGGGGAAAATGTGCTACCCCAGAGACCACCAAAATCTTTTCTCAGTCTTTGCTTGGAGGCTATGAAAGACAAAATTATGATCATGTTGAGTATCGCAGCGCTGGTTTCGTTGGCTCTTGGATTATATGAAACATTTGGGCAGCCGCCTACATACGATAAGGAAGGTAAGAAAGAACCACAAGTCGACTGGGTCGAAGGTGTGGCGATCATTGTGGCGATTGTGATTGTGGTGGTGGTGGGAGCAGTGAATGATTATAACAAAGAAAGACAATTCATGAAATTGAACGCGAAAAAAGATGACAGAAGCGTTATTGTGTATCGTTCGGGCGAGAAACAATTTTTGCCCATTGATCAATTACAAGTCGGTGATTTGATTTATCTGGAAACAGGTGAAGTCGTTGCCGCCGACTGTGTCTTAGTTTCTGGTGAATGCGAGTGCGATGAAAGTTCACTAACTGGAGAAACAAATGCAATCAAGAAAATCGCTGCAAGAGAGGCACTTGACCATTATGAACAGTTGCGCTTGAATTACAATGACCCAAAACAGTTGCCCGATATTGGTACACCAGGAGTCCGTGTTGGTGATCCATTGCTTATATCGGGTGCAAAATTATTATCTGGGCAAGGTCGCGCAATCATTACTGCAGTGGGCCCAAACTCTATGCATGGTAAAATCATGATGTCTTTACGCCATGAGCCCGAAGAAACGCCGCTGCAGGCACGGTTATCAAAGCTTGCAGATGGAATTGCACAGTTTGGTATGGTGGCTGCAGTCATATTATTTGCAGTGTTGTTCATCAAGTTCTGTGTCAAACTTGGGGGTTCCTACAAACATTTGGAAGGAGCAGAAAAGGGTACCAAATTTGTCAACATTTTGATTACAGCTATTACAATTGTGGTGGTGGCGGTGCCAGAAGGTTTACCGCTTGCGGTGACATTAGCGTTGGCATTTGCAACGACAAGAATGACTAAAGATGGTAATTTGGTTCGTGTGCTTAAAAGTTGTGAAACCATGGGAGGCGCTACGGCAATTTGCTCCGATAAGACAGGTACATTAACAGAAAACCGTATGCGTGTGGTGCGTGGACTTGCAGGTGATGTTGCATTTAGTAAGGATAGTGACGATGAGGGGAACGGCGGGTTCCCTGTGGTGAATGCCGACCTGCGTGAGCGCATTGTGGAGAACATTGTTTTGAATTCTACTGCATTTGAGACTAAAAGTGAGATTGAACAAAATGAAGAGCCTGTCCGGGCAAAACATGGTGTGGGAAAATTGTTTTCGCGGGCAAAGACATCACAACCTTCACCAGTTACAGATGAGCCTTTTGTGGGATCTAAAACTGAGTGTGCATTATTACTTTTAGCAAGGGAGCAGTTGGAAGCCGTTCCACTTGGAACTCTTGAGAATGCACGTAGTGTGGCAGAAAGCCGTATTGTCCAAGTGATACCATTTGAATCATCACGCAAATGGGGTGGACTTGTTTTACGCACTGCTACCGGATATCGTTTCTACATCAAGGGTGCTTCGGAAATGGTGTTCTCTCGTTGTAGCCATCGTGCTACAGCTGATGGTAGCGTGATACCAGTGACTTTGAATATCAAGGACGAAGTGAACACACAGATTGCTACTCTCGCTGATGACGCTTTGCGTACACTGTGTCTTGCGCACCGTGATTTCTCCGGTAGTGAGGCATGGCCTCCACGAAGCCTAGCCAAAGAGGATAACCCACGCGAGGCAGACCCAGAGAAGTTGTTTGGGGAGGCTATTGAAGCTCCACCGGCAGTGGGACAACACGTTGGTGGTACCGACAGTGTTCCTCAAATTGTGATTGCTGATGCTGACGCTGCTTCAGATGTTGGAAGCACAAATGGGCTTATTCTCGATTCTCTCGTTGGTATTCAAGATCCTCTTCGTCCAGGTGTTAGAGAGGCAGTGGCCAAGTGCGCATTGGCTGGTGTTCGTGTGCGTATGGTGACGGGTGATAATGTTTTAACAGCCCGGGCAATCTCACGTAACTGTGGAATTTTGTCGGAGTATGCATTGTCGGATCCTGAAGCATGCATGGAGGGTTCTGCTTTCAGACAATTAAGCGAAAGCGAACGTCGGGCAGTTGTTGGAAAATTATGCGTTCTTGCGCGTTCTAGTCCTGAAGACAAACGTATTCTCGTTAAAACGTTGCGCGATCTGGGCGAAGTTGTTGCAGTTACTGGTGATGGTACAAATGATGCACCTGCATTGAAACTTGCAGACGTTGGTTTTTCAATGGGAGTTTCCGGTACTGAAGTTGCCCGTGAAGCTTCAGATATTATTCTCATGACGGATAATTTTGCCAGTATCGTCGATGCGATTAAATGGGGTCGGTGTGTTTCTGTTTCGATCCGCAAGTTTGTTCAGTTTCAACTGACCGTGAATGTTACTGCTGTTTTATTGACATTTGTTTCTGCTGTGGCATCTTCTGGTGATGACTCTGTGTTGACTGCCGTTCAACTTTTATGGGTCAACCTGATTATGGATACATTAGCAGCATTAGCACTTGCCACAGACAAACCAGCTGATGACATTTTGAAAATGAAACCTGCGGGTCGTCATGCCCCATTAATCTCAACTTCAATGTGGAAGATGATCTTCAGTCAATCTGCAGTCCAGCTTGTCATTACTTTTGTTTTACACTTTGCAGGTGAAAGGATTTTCTTTGGCTCACGTCCTGTTAGTTCACATGAGTCAAAAATGATCTCCGCTCTTACCTTCAATACTTTTGTTTGGTTACAATTTTTCAACTTATTTTTGACAAGAAAATTGGATGAGGGAGATGGAATTACAAAGATCAAAGACAGAATCACTCGTTCTAATCTCGATTTTACACAACATTTCTTTAGCAACTGGTACTTCATTGGAATTGCTGCTATTATTGGTGGATTCCAAGTGCTCATTATGTTCGTTGGTGGTGCAGCGTTTAGCATTGCACGTCAATCTGGAGCTATGTGGGCAACTGCAATCATTTGTGGTCTTGTTTCATTACCGGCAGGTGTTTTGATTCGTATTGTGCCGGATGTTTGGGCTGAAAAAGTGTTCCCGACAAAATTGGTTCATCGTGTGGTGGCGGTGCTGACACTTGGCCGCAGCAAAAATCAAAACGATCCGGAAAAGGCCATTGAGGAGTTTCCGGAAAGTTCCAAAGAAATGGAGAACGAGAATGTTCTGAGTGTTGCACATTTGAAGTCAATTTTTGGCAGGTCAAGATCCTCGACTTCGACAGAGGGAACAGCAATTTCAGAGGGGACCGAAAAGACGGTTATTTCTCAGGGAACGGAGATGACAGAGGATACATTGTACAGATAGTGACGATCAAAGCGGTCCATTAACATAGTGGACCTCGGAGGTCATATTGTTTTTTCCCAATGAGTGAGGCACTCATTGGGTGGCGTTTGGGTATATAAAATGTAAGATAAATGATGCCTTATGAAACTAAAAACAAACGAAGCGAGTCCAACTTGTAGAAGCTGAACTTTTTTTCAGCTACCACCACTCAACAAATTTAATTAAACTAGTTATTTGCCATAGCGAAATTGAGGATTTACTAGGGAATTTCTTGTCGTGCCAACACGAGTGTGGCGAATTGACAGGAGGCAACATTCAAAAAGCGTAGAGGACCGTGATTAATAGAACTGACACAAATTAGACCCCGACCCAAATTGCTGGTAGTTGCTACCATCATCGTCAAATTTCTGCTACCATTTCTGCTACCGATTATTTGAATGTTCGATTAATGTATACAGATAAGTAATGTGGGTGCGTGTACAATTGGCGAAGTAAGTTGCACGCTACCGGAAATGAACCATGACTCGCATGACTCACCTCACTCGTCATGCCTTGTTAAACCTTCCTAAATACCTCCTTTTCTCACCTTCTAGAAACCCAACAAACTGCTGATAAACCGGGTAAAAAACACTCAGATTCTTGAAAAACGGTAACAAATCCATCATCAGCTGAATTTTTTCCACCAATTGGTCGTTTGGTTCATTTGCACCCCTTTCCTTTTGGATCTGCTCCAAAATCGTCTCTTCTAAAATACTCAACGAAGAACTAAACACTTCCACTGTCACATTGATTTCTGGTTCCATCACCGTGGCATTTGTTGGTGCAACAGGCTCCGCTGCCTGTTGGAGTTTCTCTTCTTCCAACTGGCTCGTTGTAACAATTGCCTGCACAGTTTCAAAGATATATAACACTGCCTCGATTCTCTCTCTCACTGATTTTAGCTTCGAAAATTCCTCAATTAGTTGCTGTGATTCAGCAGTTGGTTCGATTGCAGTCATTTTGGTCTTAACTTCCTCCAAATCGCGATTCAACGAATTGATAGAGGAGGAGAGATTCTTGACATAGTATTCGAGTCTTGTGATACCAACAGTGGCCTGGGAATCATCAGTCGATGAGTATGAAATTATCGATGAAGAGTTGTGTAAATCCTCCAGTTTTTTCTCAAACTGCCGCGTCAGCTCGTTGGTGTAGTAATCCAAATGTGTGAGTAACGAGAGACATTTGTTCTGCAACGACCTCAGCGATCTTGCCGAGGCGAATTCGTTTGATTTGTTCTTCATTGTTGGATTCGACAAATTCAGTGAAGATGAAAAAAGTGCGTCCAAATAATCGTGGGGAACAAATCCTTCGTCGAAAAACATCGACAGCACTTCATTGGACAGTGCCTCATTCGTTGGCTGTTCTGACATGGCAGGGGCTGGCGAGTCTGTCGGTTAAATACGCTAAGTTGAAAGAACAGACTGTTCGATAAGCTCAAAAAATATTCATTTCGCTATGAAAAATTATTTCAATCTTCAACTTCAACGGCTGCACAGTTGCCTCTGAATTCCTTAGAGACCCGTCATTACCCGCCACATTATGGACCAAATCTCCATACAACCCGATTTTGTTGGGATAATCACCGATTTGCAAGAAAATCCTTCGCTCAACGAGTCATTCTGGCTGAGATTGAATGGATCAGTTTACCATATCAATTGTTCAAAGAGCACCAAGATCTCATTCAAATGTGTCGAGGGAGACGTCAATTTCAGCCAGCTTTCGGCAACAAGGTTTCTTATAGCTACACCGACTTGTTCGCACCATCTCCGAATGCCGGTCAGATACTACACGGGTATCTCGTCCGCCGATTTGGGAGCACTAGATATTGCTCCCGACGGTCATAGCATAGCTCTGGGAGACTCAAACGGTTCTTTGCAATTTGGCGAGCTCAAAGACATCTCTACATACACTAAAACGCTTTCTCAACAGGAAGCCCACTTTTCCGACATCACCAAAGTGAGATTCTTTCCTAGCAGTAAAGTGGTCCTCACAGTTGGGCTGGATCTCAGCATTAAAATATGGTCGTTTGTTGACGGATGCAACCCTAGAACGTTGCGTAAACAAAAGAAGAGAATCACAGACGTTGTTCTCGTTGGAAAAGGCCGTAACGTGTTGTCTGCGTCGCTTGACGGGTCAATAATAGTGTACGAGTGTGGAAGCGGAGAACCCTTACACCAGTTCCGAAGAGTGAAAGATATCAACGATGGTGTCACATCGCTGGCAATCGCTGAATGGAGCGGGTCTGAGAGCCATCTTGATGTTTCTCAAGAAGGCTATTTTGAAATGGAGGGGAAAATATGTTTTGCAGGACATGAGTCCGGATACGTTTCTACGTGGGATCTGGAAACGAGGTCTTCTTTGGGAGAGTTCGAAGCATGTCCAAGCGGCGTGGCCGCTGTAGCTGTTTCTGGGGATTGTCTAGTGGTGGCTGGATGTGATGGAAGCGTGCGATGCTTCAATCGGGAACTGAAACTTGTTTGGCAGGTGGAACTAAGCAGCGAAGATGAAATCATCAAGATCGAAAGTTTGGATGATAAGTTGTACTGTTTGGCGGCATATTCGCTGGTTTCTTTGGATGCTGCCACAGGCGAGGTTTTAGAATACTTTTTGGGCCATGACAGTCGACTGAATGATGTCAAGGTGAGCCCGGAAGGAGTATTCGTTGTAGGTAAGAACCAGTTAGCCGTCAAGTACTGATCACGTTTTTGGAACTCACGTGACATGCGACACGATGATGCAAATAAAAAAAAAAAAAAACAAGACGCGTAAATTAGATTTATATGAAAAAAAAGGATGGCAATTTTTATACTTATCGTGTTTTCTTCTGCCCTTTATCACCGCAACAGGACATTGAAGGTAAAATGGAGTACTTAAAACCGGGAATTATCTTAGAACTGTGCAAGGATGGTCCTTTGCCGACCGAATTGTACTTGCAAGCACACCAAGCAAAATCTATTACCGAAGAAACTGGTGAAAGACTCAGATTGATGCTGAATGATGGTCAGTACGCCATTAACGGAGTTTTCAAACCATCTCCACAACAAGGTTTGATTGAGAATTTCAAGAGATACTGTATTTTGAAGATCACACAATACGAAATCACTCCAACGCAGGCAGGTAAGAACTTTTTGGTGTTGGACCGTGCTGAAGTTGTTGCTCTTGGGGAGAAACCTGAGACTAGATTCGAGAATTTGGACGATTATTTGAAGGAGCATCCTGAACAGAACGTGTTTCTCAAGAAACAGGCCGAAAGCCAGGCGCGTGAGGCTACCATGACACCATCACCAGCTGTTTCTGCACCTGTCAAGACTAAACCAGCTGCCCAAAAGCCACCAAAATATGACAATTTATACTCCATTGATCAACTATCACCATATCAAAACTCATGGACAATCAAGGCACGTGTTTCTTTCAAAGGTGACATGAGACATTGGTCAAATCAAAGAGGAGATGGTAAATTGTTCAACGTTAATTTATTGGATGAAACTGGGGAGATCAGAGCAACCGCTTTCAATCAAGTTGCTGATAAGTTTTGGGATCTTTTGGAGGAGAACAAGGTTTATTATGTCAGCAAAGCATCAATGCAAATGGCAAAACCTCAGTTTTCTAACCTGAAACATCAATATGAATTGCAATTCGATAAAGATACAATCATTGAGCCATGCGATGACGATTCTGATGTTCCAAAATTACACTTCGATTTTGTGAAATTAGATCAAGTCCAAAATCTCGAAACCAATGTTGTAATTGATGCCATTGGAATTTTGAAAGACGTCAAAGATAAACAAGAAATCGTTGCCAAATCTACTGGCAAACCATTTGACAGAAGAGATGTGACGATTGTTGATGAAACTAATTTCGCAGTGACCATTGGTTTATGGAACAAGCATGCCCGTGAATTCGACATTCCTGTTGGATCTGTGGTAGCATTTAAAGGATGTCGTGTCCAGGATTTTGGTGGAAAATCGCTTTCTTTAATTCCTGCTGCGACAATCGTGGTCAACCCAGATATCGATGAAGCTTACAGACTCAAAGGTTGGTACGACACACAAGGAGCCAATCAAAGTTTCAAATCTATCAAGTCCGAGGGTGGATCTGCAAACACAAGTCTAAACTCGAAACAATCTATCTTGGAAAGAAAAACGATAAAACAAGTCCAAGATGAAAGACTTGGTTATAACGAAAAACCAGATTATTTCACGTTGAAAGCTACAATCTCATTTTTGAAAACAGACACTTTTTCGTATCCTGCGTGCCGGACTGAAGGATGTAACAGGAAAGTTGTTGAGCAAGGAGATGGAACGTGGAGATGTGAGAAGTGTAACATCAACCATGCTGAACCAAACCACAGATATATTTTAACTGTTTCTCTTGTTGATGAAACCGGTCAATTATGGTTGACTTTGTTTGATGAACAAGCTACACAATTGATTGGAAAAACAGCCTCAGAGCTCTTGAGACTCAAGAACGATGCCGAAGATCCAAGTATCGAGAACGTCGGTGAGACTTCGTTGAAAAGTTATATTAATGACAATATTTCGTTTAAGGAATATAGTTTCAGAATTCGTGGAAGAGTTGATAATTATCAGGGACAGGATAGAGCGAGATTCAATGCTGTTGGACTGTCCCAGGTGGACTATAATACCGAGTGTGAAGCGTTGGTGGACGTTCTTGAGAAGTATAGTTTTTAAAAAGCAAACGGCGAACGAAGCGAGTCATTCGTGAGTCCAGTGAATGGGGATTTTCATGAGTCAGTTAATTTCCCGTGATTGAATGGTTTTGCGTGAGTGAATTAGTATTTTCGCAATGACTTGCGAGCCACTCGAACGACTCGGTTAAATAAATTGATTTGTTCGTCATTCGCTCGTCATTGCTCGTTTATAGGTAATATTATAACCTACTTTTTGTAATCAACCAGACCATTGACCTCCAACCAGAAATCTTTGATCAAGTCATTAGCATTTCTGGTTCCTCTTGTCAACATTACTTTCTTGACGAAAATGTCCCATTTCAAAATTTCTTTCCGGCCTTCGCCAGCTCTCTCCTCGTTCAGTCTGACGAACGATGCCTCCAGCCATTTGGAAACCAACAACGGATATTTAGAAACGAGATTCTTCAAAATATCAATGTAACTTTCCAAGTTCGACCGTTGAGTGAGGAACATGAATTTCAACGTGTTGTACGTCAGTCTGAGTCCCAATTCAGTCTCATTGAACATTCTTTTGACGGTCACCGTGTCTTGTCTATCACCTTTTCTGAGAGTAATGAGTTTTGTCCAGAAGGCCTCCAAAGCCTTCAAAACGAAGCGTTCGTTGGAACTGAGATGCCTGATACTGAAGTCAAGTAAGAGTTCTAATAATGGTCTATTTGAGATCAAAAGCGACGGTTTTCTCGTCAAAATCGTACTGAAAAGTTTGAGAGAAGACTGTGTTAGATCCGGATCTTGTTCGATCAACTTCAACTTCATTGTGAAGATCTTGTTGACAACTTCAGAGACAACCTCAGGTTCAATTTGACGGAACCCAGAAACAATCACTGAACCGTACAAGGAATATAACAGAGGATACGAGTTTGGTGAGCGCAATGTATCAAATTTCGTCACAATGAACTCCAAAATCGCCTCTTGAGGAAACACAAACGGACCAGGAATGCCCTCTGTCAGTCCGGATTTGAATATATTGACACATTCCTCAATGATCCCGTAATTTTCAGCCAATGTGATGTTGACCATGGCGAAATTATTGACAACGTTCAAAATTTTTGGGCGGATTCCGAGTGGATCATTTGTCCAATAATCACAGACTTCAATCTCTTGTTCCTTGCTGTACACTTCCTCGATATCGTCCGGGAGCTGCATTCCTTTGCCAATTGCACTCACGCACCCAATCAAACTGGTGAGGTAATCCACCATATTTTCCACCTGTTCAGCATCGGTAGTACTGTCTAACTGCAGTATAACCTCTAATGATTTTTTTTCCAGCAAGTCAAACAGTTTCAAAAGATTCTCGCCTTGAACAACAGGAGACTTCACTCCCTGCAAGATTGAAGAGAATGACTTGATGATCCGTTGTCTGATCAACGGTTCCACAGAGACATTGTTGATCATTTCTGTGATAATGGCTTCAAAACTGGGCAAAAATTCTGATAATGACAGGCGGCAATCATCGCAAATGTCGGCAATTGCTTTCGAGCTTGTCAACTGATACAAACTGGAATTGATCATGCAATCGAACAAAAAGTTCAAAATACGAGACAGATACGGAGTTCCCATCTCGCTCTTGTAGAACCAATCTGCGGTCGACAAAAATTGAATCGTGGTGTTGATAATGTATTGGAAGGTGTCTGATCGACTGGCCAACACAAGTTGCAAGAAGTCGGCATCCAAAATGGCCGCAACAGTTTGCAAAAGCTGTGAATCAACACTGTTTTCTGTGAAATCTTTGGCAACGGAGTTGAGCAGATATAACGAAGCCTCCATATGCTTCATGGATTCAGCACCACCACCAATGTTAGACAGAATGGCATTCGCAAGGTTTTGGATCAATGGAAGCTTCACAATCGGATAAAGTGACTCAAAAAGATCTCCAACGTCTCTCCGGAACAACAAAAATTCGTCCTTGTACGTCTTGAAGTCAGGGTTTTCATCGTAAATATGTATTTTTTTCCAGTAGATTTGAGTGACTTTGCCGAAAAGCGATTCAATTTTGGCATTCAGCTGTTCTAAAGCAACCGAATCGTCTTTCAAAAGAGCAAGAAGTCGATCGTCGTCGACAATACAACAGTCGGCAAACCTCAGCCAAAAGTCTGCGAATTCTTTTGAAACAGACTCCTCGTCAATGGGAATCCCGGGATAATCAGTAAGACTCAAAAGAAACTCGAACATCGAGTTGTTGGCATTATCATTGAGCTTAAAGGCCAGATTAATCATGTCGATATCAAGAAAAGAGATAACAAGTCGTGCAAATTGAGCCACACTTGCTTCATCCTCATTCGCACCTTTGAATCTGACATATTCCAATCCCCAATCACCAAAAATCATTGACTCGAGTCGGTTCTTCACTACCGGTTTGAAGAAAGTTGCATTCGTTTCAAGCGATTCACTCAAAGTATCAATAGCTTTCTCTGTCACTTCTAGATTGCCCTGTTCCACCAATGAAATTACCAACATCAGCAGCTGGGCCATGTCATATCTTTCTGTCGAATCGAACTCGGCTTTAGAAGCGTATCCGATCCAAGAATTGAGACATTCAAGCCAAATCTTTAGAAATTCACTGCTCTTGTAAACGGTTAATGAAGCCACCAAAAGCTGTCGTGTGGTGGTAAATAGATGACCGTGAATTCCCTTATGTATCTCCACACTGACGCTGTTTGTAGCCTCTTTCTTAACAACTTCTTCGACTATAATCTGCGAAAAGATCATTGTCACAATAACCAATCTTTCTGGGAGTCTGTTGAGAATATCGCTCATCCCTTCATCACTCACGTGGCCAATTGACTCAGGAGACACAACAGAGCCATTTAAAACAGAGAATATCAATGTCAAGACCGGGTTTGGCCATTCAGTGGTCTCATTCATGTATATGAGTGCCAAATTAGACATCATTTTTTTGATCACAAACAATCCTCCTCGATTCAAAACTTCATCATCACCAATCAACATCAATAAATTTCCCATAAGTCTGTTTTGGAGTTCGAAGATTTCCTTGTATTGTTTATTCTTCTTCAAATCTGAAATGCTCATGTTCAAATTAACGGTATATGTCAGTGCTCCAAAAAATTTACAGTTGAGCGAAGGCAACTGAAGCAGTTGTTCCGCTACCAACCATCCCTGCTCGGACTTTTGAATCTCCTGAAGTGTTCTTTGTATTTCTACCACCTCAGAATTGCGAGTGGGGCTGTAGAGAGACTCAACCAGCTAGACGAAGTATTGTTAGTTGCTGAGGAACTTATCAGATCGTTGATTCCTTTTCAAAATTATACACACCTTTGCCACATGGCTGATGTCCACTTGTTCCATACGGAGATGTGGGATTGTGATGTTATACGCTGATTGTTCAATTGATCCGGCAGGAACCTAAGCAAATTCGGAACAAATTTTTGTAGATTTTTTTTTCTTACAAATATTTTTTTATCAATTCTCGAATGACATAATCAACCATCAGTAAGTCTAAATGAACCGTAACCAGATCAACGCTGTTTGAACTAGACTAACAACCGATCTCTACCTGTCTTCATAAAGTTACAAGTTTACTAAATCGTGTTTTCTTTGAAAAAATGTATTATAGTACCTCTACTATATATAATGGTCGACAAACTCAGCATAGATTTCTACAAATCACATTAAAAACCAACCTAGCTTTTGGCTGGTGTATCAGCCAAAAACTAAATTAATAATTAATGTAACTTGTCAGACAGCCATTTGCACCCACCCTGCACTGTCCCTCCCGAAGAAGTACACAGTACGGGTCAAGATCATCGCTCCTTTCTGAGAACTGGTACCGAAGTACCAGTCCATATTCTGAAAGGAAAACAATTATTAGATGACCAGACCGCTAAGGGTCGTGGTCAAGCTAGTAACATTCTCACTCTAGGGTGCAAAGGTATCTACCTCATCAACCAAGTTGGATTCAGTGGCTCTTGTGAAGAGTCAAAGAGAGACGTGACCTATAGAAATGATCCTATGAAGTACGTCGACAAAGAAAGGAGAAAATTCAAGAGTACGTTTGTGTAGATGGGGGGAAATCAAGGCCCCTTTTATAGTTGGTTTTTTTTTTTCCTTGTGAGAATTTTTTTTCATTTTGGTGCTAACACGACAGTCTCCCTGCATAAGGGAGACTGCGTTGGAACTCGGCCGAAAAAAAAAACTGAGGGTTACGTAATCACAATAACGGTTGATGTGAGACGTTAAAAACTGCTAGCTCCAGTTCATAGGGGTGTTACCCGGTGAAAAGGGAACTCAAGAAAATGAAGCTGAGGGAGTAGGGAAGGCTATGGCGTGGCGATGCACTACAGAGACGTGTGACTGAAAGCTTAGATAGGGTGAAGGTGCCGATAACCGATACGAGCGAAGCAAGTCTTCGAGAGTTATTGCGACTCGTTACAAGTCGATTCAATCAATTTTGACGTTGACTTGTTTCGGTTACTCACGTACTTACACACACCCAACTTGAGATCAGCTTAATCCGCCTCTCGTACACTTGTGGGTTGCCTGCAAATCAGCCACCTTTGGTTACGATCACCTTCACCCGGTTGGCTACTCTTTTCTGTGGCTGATAAAAAAGTTTGTAGAGGCACGCCTGTCACTCAGAATTCCCCTTTTGGGAACAGATTGAGTTTTATGGAAAAATAGACCTTTTTTTTTTAAAAAAAACATTTAACTATTCACAAGAGGGCGGTTTACTAACAGATATCCTACGACATCTTATTTAAAACATCAAAGAACTCTGTAAGGTTCAACGGGAAAGGAGAAGACGTGTGAAAATTGATCTTTGCTAACGTTTATTGACGTTTTACAAGACTGTTTTATACTTTGCCACTCTTGGAAACTACTACAGCAATCAATCCATTGAAAGGTGATTGTATTTTTATTCATCAAATTTGCCAGCAGAAACACATTTCAGCTGCTTTTCAAACATTTTCAGCATAAAAGTCCACATATCAACATTATCGTGGCACTAAAAACACCAGCTTCACACATTTTTCTACACATAACTTAATCACAATGGCACAAGCAATGAATAACAAACCATCAATGTTCTCCCTCATTTCAAACAACGGAACTGCAGGCGGAACAACCATCAGACAAGCAGGTGGCAACAGATATCTCAACGGGTCCACAAGACCATGTAACAACTGCACATGTTCTCCTGGACTACTGTCTAGACAGGGAAGAAGATCTTCTGCATACCTGAAAAGAATGAGTATCAGTCGTTCTACTTCGTATAGAAGTGGACTGGACTCACCAGGCTCATCTCCAAGAAGAAGAGCCACCATTAACGAGCTCGATACGATTGATTCGGCTTGTTCTGTGAAGGAAATCAACACCTGCATGAGATTGGAAAAACTCAGAGTTGAAATGAAAGCAAATGATCTCGGTGTGTATGTGATTCCATCTGAGGATGCTCATCAGTCAGAGTACACCTCTGCTCCAGACCAAAGAAGAGCTTTCATCAGTGGGTTCAGCGGTTCTGCTGGTGTTGCTATCGTCACAAGAGACGTCACATGCATGAATGAGACCCCAGAAGGGTTGTCTGCTTTGGCTACTGATGGCCGTTATTTCACACAAGCGGCAAACGAACTTGATTTCAACTGGCAGTTGTTAAAGCAGGGCGTCAAGGGAGAACCATCATGGGAAGAATGGACTGCTTCACAAGCTGCCCAACTCGCTCTTGATTCTGGTGAGGAAATCAAAATCGGTCTCGATCCTACTCTCTTTACTTATGGACAGGTTTTAGCCCTGGAAAAACTGATCTCCGAAAAATCCAGCGAGAAAGTCAAATTGAGTCTCGTTCCAGTCAAAGAAAACTTGGTGGATAAGATTTGGGCAAATTTCGAAGAAAAACCAGTGAGATTGTTCAACCCTATTTTCAAACTTGCAGATGAGTACACAGGTGAAACAACTATTTCCAAACTGGACAAACTCTCTCAGTATTTCACTAAGTATGGCACTTCCACTTTGATTTTGAGTGCTCTTGATCAAATCTCATGGCTTTTGAATCTCAGAGGAAGTGACATTGAATACAATCCATTGTTTTACAGTTATTTGATTGTTCAAAACAAACAACTAACTTTATACACCGACTCTGACGAAGTTGAATCTGGAGAACTGAAGAAATATTTGGATTCCATCAATTGTCAATGCAAGAAATACGATGAAATTTGGTTCGATATCAGAAAAATTGCAATTGCATTAAACTCCGAAGGGTCAAAGATTCTTCTTACTAAAGAGGCTACCTGGAAAATGGTCAATTGTATTGTTGCAAAGAATTTCATTCACGTTGACTCACCTATTGAGGAACTCAAGGCTGTGAAAAACTCTACTGAACTTCAGAATCAAAAGAATGCCCAAATCAAGGATGGTTTGGCTTTAATAAGATACTTTGCTTGGTTAGAAGATACTCTTGTTAAGAAGAGTGATTTAATTACCGAGTACGAAGCAGCCGAACAGCTCTATCAGTTCCGCTCTGAACTGGAACACTTCAAAGGATTATCATTTGAGACAATTTCATCAACTGGTGCTAATGCTGCCATCATTCATTATTCTCCGAAGAAAGATTCAAGCGCAATGATCAACCCAAATAAGATTTATCTTTGCGATTCTGGTGCACAATTTTTGGAAGGAACCACAGACACTACCAGAACACTTCACTTCGGTACTCCAACTCAAGAGGAGATTGATAACTACACGTTGGTGTTGAAAGGGCATGTTGCGTTGGCCAAGTTAGTTTTCCCTGAAGGATACACTGGATTCCAAATTGATTGTATTGCCAGACAATTTTTGTGGCAACATGGATTGGATTACGCTCATGGAACCGGACATGGAGTGGATGCTTACGGGCCTGTTCACTCTATGGGAGTTGGAATTGGGGTTAGACCATATACAAATCAATGGGCATTGCAACCGGGTCATTTGATTTCTAATGAACCAGGTTTTTACAAGCCTGAAGAGTATGGAATCCGGATTGAGAATATGTTCTATGTTAAAACCAGTGACAAGGACTCGTTCAATGGTAAGAACTTTTTAGAATTTGAGACGGTGACGACAGTTCCATACTGTAAGAAGTTGATCAATGTCAAATTGCTCAGTGAGAGCGAAAAGAGTTATATCAATGGGTATCATAAACACATCTGGGAGATTTATCAGGAGAAGCTGAATAAGAAGAGTATTGAGTATCAGTGGTTGAAGAAGGAATGCAGTCCTCTGTGAACACAACCTTGGGTGACACTTCTCATCAGGAGAGTATGAGGTGGAGTTTTTCTTTAGTTTACTGTTTTATACGATGGTGGTCAGGGAAAAGTGCGCTTTATTGTGAACGAAATAAAAGTCGTCGTTTATGAGATTGAGTAAGTAATCAACAGGGGAGGGACGAGCGAGGCGAGTCTCAAATTGTCTTGCACCTGTGATCTGTAGCCTACTTGTAGTGGGAAGCTTATCGTATCAATCGACTTGCGTTTACTAGAAACTGGTAGGTCAGTTCAAATTACTGTCTCATTGAGTGGTGAATGACTGGCTTGGTTTACCAAATTTCGCTCCATTAATGCGCTTTATTGTGAACATACACCGTAATAAATAAACTCCAACCTTTAAACCATGAAGGACTCACCACAACCGCAACTTCCTTTACTATTTGGGTTTTTGAAAACAAACTTTGAACTCAATTTGTCATCAATCCAATCCATCTCTGATCCAATGATACTGAAGAGTGCTTTGGAATCGATAAGAACCTTGACACCGTCTTGTTCAACTTGTTCATCGAACTTTTCAGGTTTGGTGACATATTCAAGGTGATAAGTAAGTCCCGAACAACCTCTATTTTGAACAGAAATTCGTATGAGTTTTGGTTCTGGTAGCTCCATCAACTTTTTCAAATGATGTATAGCGTTAGGTGTGAGGGTGATGACTGATTTGAGTGGCTTTAGTTGTCTTCTTCTTCTCTTTTTGGTCTTCTTTTCTGGCTGTGGTTGCGGTTCTGGCTCCTTGAGAGCGTCTGCTAATGAGTGTTTCGACCATTTTGATGATTCTTTTGATGCCAAATACTCTGCGTTAGAATCGTCATCTAATTGCTGTTGTTGATTATGCGGCCGACTGAGATGTTGCATGGAAACATTTCTGTACGGAATTATCACCTTAGCTGATAGAGGTGATTGTGTTCTGAGTATTCCTGATCTTTTGGCTGTTTGACTGAACGCCACTGTTGATAGCCTCCGTGGTAAAAGGCTGATTGCCATCGACATTATGTAATATATATCTGTGCTTTGGATTGATCGAAAATGATGTCAACACACTGAAACGAGAACTTCTCTCTATATGACTTGTAGACTAGTACAATGGACGCTTAAAGATTGCCGGTTCAATCAATTTGAATCAATAAATAAAAGGAGGTTTTAGTATAATTACTTTAATATTTAACCTATTACAACCAAAAAAAAAAGGTTCCCCTGGCTCGGAAATGGGACAAACATTTTTCCAGCGTAGCTCTTAGTTCACCAGCCAAAAAATGTCAGTGACGCTCGACCGGAGGATGACCGGAAAAGGGTAGCGCGCCACCCGCGCCACATGCTGACACAAGTTGAGCATCTGATTGGCAAGAAAAAAAAAAGTAACAACAGTCACGTGACATGCTTCGCTGGAAGGCGAGAAAAGTAAAAAAGCTCCTCCACGTGATCTTTAGTCACGCTTCAGTACTTCAATTCACATGCGCGAGCCTCTTGAGAACCCCACAAAAACTTGATAATTTTCCGTCAAACTAAGACGTTCCGCTGACATGTGAAAACAGAGCAAGCCATCACTGCGGGGAACTAAATATAAAAACAAACTGATCTGTCCTTGAAGGAAATTCTACTCTTCCCCATACAGAACATCGAATAATCAACCATGCCACGCTTATCAACACTCTCGGTACACGGCATTAGCCGTGGGCTGCCTCAACTCCGCTCACAGTTGCTAAACATTCTACGCAACAATAATCGATTTTTACAATTCCTCAATATACATTTGAGTTCTAAACCAGTCTTACTCTTTCTGATTTCGATTTCTTCGAGCTCTCTGCTCTTGCTTGTTTACAACGCAATCAAACTTGTGAATTTTGTCAAATTCAAGGCTTCCTCCAGACGATCCAAGGAAGCATTCTATGGTAACGGCGATAGGAGCGACGGTAAAATCATCAACGTTCCATACAAAAACTTCAATATAAAAGTCCGTATTAATCGTATCAACCATGATAGATTTGAACATGATCGACTGGCTTTCAAGAAGTTTATCAAGGAAACTGAAATGTCTGGAGCAAATGATCAAACACTTGTCGAATCAAAGTTTTTGAAAAAAGTTTTCCTGATTTGGAGACTTATTTTGATACCAAGGGTTTTTGACAGAAACAGTTCAATTCTTTTCTTTCAATTGCTGTGTCTGGTTGCTAGAACATGGCTAAGTCTTTTAGTGACAAAATTGGACGGTCAGATCGTGAAGGATCTGATTGGATTACACGGTCGTTCTTTTCTCCGTAGCATTGTTTATTGGTTCCTATTTGCATTTCCAGCTTCATACATAAATTCTGGAATCAAGTATCTTACCAAGAGACTTGCACTCAACTTCCGCACTAATCTCATTCGTTATTGCCACGACTTGTACATGGATCCGAGGTTAGTGTATTACAAGTTGCAATTCAACAACAGTGGGCTCGACGGCTATGTTCTTGATGATAAATATATTGATCAGTATCTGACAGAAGATATCAAACGGTTCAGTGACTCTTTGGCATCGTTATTTTCAAACGTTGGGAAGCCTGCCATCGATCTAGTGTTTTTCGCTGTTTATCTTCGAGACAATGTGGGTAGCGCAGGAATCGTTGGAATTCTAATGAGTTATTTCCTTACTGGCTGGATACTACGAAATCGCTCACCGAATTTCAGTCGTATTTGGAAGATTAAAACTCAGCTGGAAGGAATTTATTACAATTACAATTTGAACTTAATCAATAACTGTGAAGAGATTTCATTTTATAAAGGAACAATTATTGAAAAAGCCAAGGTGAAACGTATTTTTACTACTCTGCTGGATCATGTGACCACTGAAATCAATGAAAGGTTTTCATACGGACTCTTGGAAGACTATATTTTGCGTTATACATGGCCCGCTTTTGGATACTTTTTCTCTAGTTTACCTGTTTTATTTGATAAAGGAGGCGAGCGATCCAATATCAAGAGTTTCATTGTGAACAAGCGTTTGATGCTGACAATGGCTGATGCTGGCTCGAGACTGATGTATGCCGTTAAAGATGTCAGCAGTCTTGGTGGAGTAACTGACCGAGTTTTTACTCTTCTTCTGAACCTACATCAAGTTCATGACTCTAACTTCCAATACGGATTGAAACAGGTTTCTGCAAATGGATTTGGAACCAGTTTGAAGTTAAACTCGTTCTCATCACGGTCGAAACTAGCTCAATTTGTTCAGGCGTCGGGAATCAATGGAACTGTTCAAGCTGCATATCCAGGATTGAGATTCGAAAGAATTCCGGTTATCATCCCGTCACCAGAAGGTCGTAGCGGAACCAGACTTTTAGACGATTTGTCTTTCAAGATTTCTCAAGGTGATAATTTGTTGATTTTGGGTAGAAATGGCGTTGGTAAGACTTCTGTTTTGAGAATTATTGCTGAACTGTGGCCATTATACTCTGGATTACTTTCCAAACCATCGAACAATGATATCTTTTATGTTTCTCAGAAGGCCTACTTTGTCAACGGATCCCTGAGAGATCAAATCATATATCCTCTGAGTCACGTCGAGATGTTAGAAAAAGGTTATAGAGACGAAGATTTGGTGCAACTTTTGGAAGAGGTTGGACTTGGATATCTACTTGAACGCTTTGAAACTTTGGATTACAATCCCGTTCAAGGAGATCACCCGATTTTGATTGACGATGTGATGAGTAACGGAAAATGTATCAAACTTTACAACTCCAATGCTGGGTCTGCAAATGGTAAAAAGAGTTGGTTCTCGTTACTAAGCGGTGGAGAAAGACAGAAATTGATTGTGGCTCGTGTTTTGTTTCATAAAAAGCAGTTCGTGGTTTTGGATGAACCAACGAATGCAATCTCGTATGATTCCGAGGATATGATATTTGAAATGCTGAAAGCCAAGAAGTTCACCTTGATCACGATAAGTCATCGTGAAGAGCTGGCAAAGTATCATGATTTTGCATTGGAGTTGGATGATAAGGGAAGCGAGTTCAAACGCGTTGACGAGGGTTTCAAGAAGTTTGATAACGTTGGAAAAGAAATTGCGTTTTTGGAGGAAGAATTGTCAAGTTTGGAAGGATTAAAAGAGGAGAGGGAGAAATTGGTAAATATGTTGAATGGGATGGAATGACGGCCAGTCTGAAAGCCTATCCCTTTGAAGTGATCTGGTGACTAGATGATAAACGTGTGTTGGTGCGTAACAATCTTCCCTCTCTAAGATATCTGATATACACGGTTCTAAAACTCAATTGGCAGCAGAGGTCAGCTATTAAAAAGTTTCTGCTGGTAGCAAATTGATAAAAATTGTTTGGTAGCAGAGAATGTCATTTATAAATTAGTTAAGCGGATAAAAACAAAAACACGTCGAGTAACTTCCTTCTTACTGGTAAACTTTCAATGTTGCATCAGTCAAGAACGATTCGCTTTCCTCGTCCGTAGCTCGTCTTAGGCCCATGGAAAGTCTCCCTTTACACTATCATAGACCTTAACAGCCTCTTCAAAAACCAACTCGTCTAATTCCAACAGCCTACTCAACGCCCGTTCACTTGGAACAACGAAATAATCCCCCCCATTACCCCTCTTCAGTGGATCACGAGAAGTTTTCTTTTCATACAACTTTGAACCCTTTGAACCAAACCAATTGGACTTGAATGGTTCAACAGCGAACTTATTCTCACTCCAATGTAATTCCTCGAAATACTTTTTATTCTTTTCTTCCCACTCTTTCTCCGTAATGCCCAGTGCTTGGGCAGAAGGGTATGTTGGTCCAATTCCAAAATACTCCACCATTGAATCTGGAAATTGTAGGACTTTACTATGCAACTCTATAAAACGGTATCTTTTGAACTCGAGCCCAACAATTTGTACTTTTGAAGGTGGCTTTTGAGTGGTTTTGCAGAACAAAAGTGTGGCAAACAAAAGGTTCTCATAAGAATCACGTGCATACTCTTCTAAAAGAATTCTATCCTTATTAGTTTCATTGACTAAACCACGCAATTCTGCAACTCTAAGATAGCTGTTACTTTCTGAATCATCGAGACCTTCTTTCGTGAATCCACCCGAAATAATAAGCAAAGCATCGGGGTCTGAATCAAGAAGTTCAAAAGCCTTGTGTATATGTTCGACAAAACTGAGATGGTCGTTTGCTTCGTATTGAAACGGAGCTAGTTTCCAATGGTTCTGATTGTCACCTGGTCCGGATTGCGTTGGAGACAGCGGGCAATTTGAAATCGCCGGTGTGAAATCAACCGGGGGGCAAAAAATTGAATGACAAGGGAGAAGAATAAACTTGTTAGGAGTCATGTTGATGGCGGTGGAGAACAGTAGGATGATAACGCTACTGTGTAAACGTGGTAAATTGATTTATTCCTGACTTTTTTTTACAAATTGAAGATATGCGTCGATGCCTGTATCGCCGCGTCGGTACTTGCAGAAATTGATATTTTTTTTTTTTTTTTTTTTTTTTGTCAAATTGTTTGAAAATTTTTATCTCTTAAGATAAAGATACAAACATAGTGACCAGATAATTCTCTCATCCTATAAACCAACTATGGAGACAGACAAACCACAACAGAAACAGCAACACTCCAGAAAAGGCAAGAGAGCCTGGAGAAAGAATATCGACCTTGACGATATCGAACAAGGACTCGAGCAAAGAAGAGAAGAATTGATCCAACATGGAAAAGCCATTGATGATGTTTCCTCGAACGATCTTTTCTTTATTGATGATGAAGGAGATGAAAAGATCATGAAGAAAATGAAGAAAGATAAAGTGAAGCCTCTAAAATCGCAAGAAATTCTCCAATCAAGGTCTAAAGTGCCAGCTCTTTCTTCTGAAAGACAGAGTAAAAAGGTGCAAGGAGTGAACAAAAAGGAAATTCATAAGCTTATGGAGCTTGCCGGAAAAGTTCAAGGCGTTACCAAGACGAAAGCACTTGCTGCCAGTCAAAGTTTGGTGGCTTCAGACACCTACGATGTTTGGGGAGAAGAAAAAGAGACTGACAAAAATCAAGTTCCTGGTTCTGATAAGTATAGTTTAATCAGTTATACTCCAGCTACCAAAGCCCCAAAAACTATCAAAGAGGCTCCAATCAAAGTGCGCAATATTGAGGTTTTGCCACATGGAGGAAAGTCGTACAATCCATCATTTGAGAGCTGGCAAAGTTTGATACAGAAGGAGGGATTCAAAGAGCAAACTAAAGAAGAACAAAGACTGCAATTAGAAGAACATCAGAAAAAGATTCAGTATCTTGTTGATCATTTTGAAGATAAAGAGGTTGAAAGTTCAGGCGATGAAGAAGAAAGCGAAGAAGAAGAGGAAGACGCTGCCAACGAAGAAGAACGTTATAAGCTTTCATTAAACCCTTCTGCCCATAACAAGAGAAAGACTAAGTCCGAGAGAAATAGAGAAAAGAGACACAAGGAGAGACTCAGGCTTGAGCAAGAACTCAAAGAGCTCAAGGCTAAAGTCAAAGAGTTGTCGAAGCTCCCAGATATGCTCATCAACAACGAAGAGCCAGAGAAGAAACGTTTGACTCGCGAGGAGAGTCAGACTCTTAAAGTTGAGAAAGAGAAGAAGAAATTGGGTACTAAACATCTTGCAATTGAGGACACTTTAGAGGTCAAATTAAGTGATGAGTTGAATGATTCATTGAGAAAACTCAGACCAGAAGGTAATCTATTGTACGATCAGATGAAGAAACTCCAAGCTAGCGGAAAGATTGAGGCTAGAAAGCCAGTCAAACAGAAGCAGAAATACGCCAAGAAAATCACCGAGAAATGGACGTACAAGGATTTCAAATGGTGAGTTGTTTGTATTATATTTGCATTTTCAGATCAATTTAAGCAATTATCAACTTGTATTGTTGTAAAAATCTTCAATCGTTTTAAAAATTTCTTGAATGTATCCTAAGAAATCTTCCATGACCACCGATCCACTCAAACTAACATAACTTGGTGTGTGGTATCGTTTCGTAGCAAGCTGACCAATTCGCTTGGTTAGATCCACCAGGAGCTCTTCGGAATTGTTTAGTAGTGTTTGGTAGATTTTACTGCTTCTATGGTCTAAAATGCTGTAGACATAGCATCCAAAAGGCGTGTTGCATCCTTCTGGACTGATGTGCAAAGTGATTGGAATAGTGTTTCGTTGATTTAATGCTGGTTTTTCTTTTGGAATTGTGATGACCACCTGGAATTCATTACCAAAAGGCGGTTGCAGCGTGGTAACAATAGTGGTAGTTGTGGTAGTTGTGATGTTGGGCATTTGTTGCGGCGGTAAGGTCGATTATGGTGGTGATGAACTGCTGTGAATGTTTGTGATGGAAAATTATTTTGAAAAATTCGTCTCGCGAGCGTGCTACGAACTACTACTCACTAGCGAACTGCCAGATAAGAGTGGGTGAGTAGTATACGAGAGGGTTCTTATAGTGCTTGGACACCTGATAACGTTTCATTACCTTTGATATCACCTTTAATTGTCACCAATTGTTGGTCGTTTGAACGTCCTAGCCTGCTCGTATTGTTGTTCACGCAATATCCAGGCTGTGCAAATCTTGGGCCGTGCAACGATGACATAAGCAACAAAGCCCAAAAAGAAAGACGCAAGTACACCCAATTGGAGAGAGAGTAGCACAGGTGGCCAATGTAACCAAGAGTTGGCGAATCTTCTCAACAAACCTTGAAGGAATGAACAATGTCGGTCATTGGACCATTACTCAGTATACAGAAAGCCATGAAGAGGCATTATTAAAATCTACAACACATAATTCTCAGCTGATGATTACAGCCTTTGCAATCAGAAGTGACCGAACCGACAGAAGACATATCATTTGACTTACAAGGCTCCAGCTTCAAGATAACATAAATGTAGACGTTATTCAACGGTTTTTCTCTAATTAATGCACCTTTTTTTTTTTTTTTTTTTTTTTTTTTTTTTTTTTTGTTTCGATCCGAATTTTTCACTAGAGCCAAAAGACCACTGTATTATACACGAGACGCCCAAGTCCGTTAGACATGTCAATCTTACTTGTTGACTCGTATGACTCATTCACATTCAATCTGAAAAGCTTGATTGCGAAGTCGACAGGGGCAAATGTCTACACTATACACAATGATTCATACAAATTACCCCAGGATGAGTCCAGCCTCACAAAACTGGTTGGCTCGGTGGATGCCATTGTGATAGGACCAGGTCCAGGAAGCCCCAAATCGAAAGAAGATGTTGGAATTATTCCGTTTTTGATTCAAAACTTTCCACAAGTGCCCATTTTGGGTATCTGTCTAGGGTTCCAGTGTATCTGCCTGGCATATGGCTGCGATGTCGGGTACTTGGTGGAGCCAGTTCACGGTCAGATCAACGAGATTGAAGTTGAGCTTGAGAACGATCTGTTTGAAGGTTTCCCAAAGTCTTTTGGTAGTGTCAGATACCATTCTATATACGTCGAGGCAAAAGAAAACTCAGACGTTACACCATTAGCATATACAAGTGATAGAGTTTTGATGGCCGCTAGGCACCACAAGTACCCGCACTTTGGTGTCCAGTACCATCCGGAGTCAGTTTGTTCTACGAATGGAGAAAGATTACTATCAAATTTTTGGGATATTAGCAAGAAATGTGGCCTGGACAGGTGTAGAGATGTGGTAGCAAGTTTCAGACAAGATAGTCATCTAGTTAGATGTGAACCTTTAATCAGGGAGTTTGTGCCGGCCAAAGAGTTTGAGTTCCAGTTTAAGGAGCTGTCGACGGTGCGGAGTTCCCTGGAGTTGTGCGATCGTATAAGGGAAATTCAACAACAAGACGATTTTTTCTTGTTGAACAGTGCTTCCTCTCCTGGGGAATGGACAATAATTGGACTTCCAATACCTAACGAGTCGACAGTTTTCACACATTCTACTGAGGATTTCAGTAAAGTCATTATTTCTTCATGGAGGTCAAACAGATCTATTCCACACCAAATCGATTCTATCTGGAAGTACTTATCAGATTTTATGAGTGACAAATTTTATCAGCCTGAAATTGGTGATTCTGTACTAGCTGAATGCCCTTTCATTGGTGGGCTGATTGGCTTCTTTTCTTACGAAGAAGGACGTGATGTTGTTATTGACAATCTTGAGAAAGTCACTAGTTCAAACATTCCAGACACCAAACTTTGTTTTATTGAGCGTTTCATAGCCAGAAAAGGTGATAAAACTTTTTTGGTGAGTATTAAAAAAAATGATCAAGATTGGTTGGATCACTTTGACGAACAACTCAAGGGGGGAATACTCGAGACCACTCCCCCTAGTCTTTGTGATTCCAGAATACAACTTCCCGACAAGGACTGGTACACCTCTAGTTTTGAGACAAGTCAGGAACATTTGCTTTCTGGGGATTCGTACGAACTTTGTCTCACCAGCACGACCAAAATTTTTATCCCTGATAGGATCAATTCTTGGGACCTTTATAAGACCCTTGTTACGAAAAACCCATCGCCATATTCGGCATATATCAATTTCCAAGACGCTAAACTTCTATCAACGTCACCTGAACGATTCATTTCTTGGGATAACGAGAAAGCTCAAATGCGACCAATTAAAGGAACAGTTAGAAAAAGTCCTGAAATAGATTACGAAAAAGCTAGCAAAATGTTGAAAATACCAAAAGAACTGGGCGAAAATCTCATGATTGTTGATTTGATCAGACACGATCTTTTCGAGTTGTTGGACAAGGTTGAAGTTTCTAAACTCATGTCGGTAGAGGAGTACCATACCGTTTACCAGTTAGTTTCGGTCATTGATGGTTATTTCGGTGATTCAGGCTTCAAAGGTATTGATCTTTTGAGCAAGTCACTCCCCCCAGGCTCGATGACGGGAGCACCAAAGAAACGGTCTTTGGAGTTGCTGAATACTTTGGAGAATGGGCAACGTCGGGGGCTTTACTCGGGAGTTTGTGGTTACTGGAGTGTGAATGACAAGTCCGATTGGAGCGTTATCATCCGTTCGATGTTCAATTACGAGCACGATTTGGATAGTGAGGAGGGAACAAATTGTTGGAGATGCGGAGCAGGTGGTGCGATCACTGTTTTGAGTAGTTGTGAAGGAGAGTGGGAGGAGATGCTGGTGAAGTTGGACAGCGTGTTGCAAGTATTTAACTGACGTGTTGAACGAGTTACGGAGACTAATGCGGTCGTAAGCCAATGAATAGCCAATGACTCGTTTCGCTCTTCAGTTGTCGGTGGGCTACAATTATCAAATAATAATGTCTTGTATATATTAGATTAATCGTATAGTCGCATAGCTGTAGTTTACCTACCACAGAGACTCGCTCAGCTCAATTCTCCAACTGCGTTTGCAATCTCTGAGAAAGGGATCCCGACCCAATCTTATAGTCCACCGTCTTAACCTTTTCATTATTCTCTCTGTCTGTCTTCTGATCAACTCTGCCGTATCCACCACCACCTGGAGTCATAATTCTTATTCTGTCACCGGCAGCGACTTGAACAGAACTTCTTCCTTCGATCATAGTTGTCTTATTGTCACTCTTGCGGATCCATAAATTAACACCTCTGTGTCCATCCTCACCGCCAGCCATTCCATGTGGGGCAACAACTCTTCTTTCAGATAAAATAGATGCAGTCACAGGAACACGGAACTCAACGTCACGAATGACACCATCACCACCGTTTCTCATACCTTTACCACCGGAACCTTCTCTGATAGAAAACTCTCTCAAAATAATTGGGTATCTACGCTCGAAAATCTCAGGATCTGTGATACGAGTGTTGGTCATGTTGGTATGAACACCACTCACACCATCCCAGGTGGCAGAAGCACCATGTCCACCAGCAATAGTCTCGTAATAACCAAATCCTTGAACATAAGTACCGTCTTCGCTGTTACCACCGGTTCCGAACGTGAAGTTATTACAACAACCTTGAGAGTCTGCCATCACATGGAAGGCTTTGAGAATGGTATCAGTGACACGTTGCGAGGTACAAACGTTACCTCCAACAACGGCACAACCATCGTCTGGGGACAGCAGAGAACTTTCAGGGATTTTAACTTGAATAGGTCTTAAACAACCTTGATTCAATGGAATATCTTCATCAACCAAACATCTCAAACAGTAAATAATTGCAGAGTACACGATTGCTTTGGGAGCGTTGAAGTTGTTGAAGGATTGTTGGGAAGTTCCTGAGAAGTCAAAGAGAACAGTACCATCCTGTTGCTTCTTCACTTGTAATTGAATGGTTGATCCGTCGTCCATGTAATCAACAGCCTTCAGGTTTTCTTGTCCGTACTGAGTGATCAATTTATCCAACATCTGTGAAACAGTGTAGGCAGCATTATCTTGAATAGCAGTCATGTACGTCATAATGGTTGGAAGAGTGAACTCCTGCATCAATCTATGGATGAGCGAGATACCCTTTTGATTGGCTGCGATTTGAGCTTTCAAGTCAGAAATGTTGTCAGACAATCTTCTTGTACCTGAACAACCTGGGTATTTTGCTGGGTCTTCCAACAGAAGTTGAGTCATACGTTCAATTTGGAATTCACCGTCTTTAACCAACAACTCAGAATAAATAGCGGCACCTTCCTGCCATAATTCATTAGAACGAGGTGGCATTGAACCAGGCAGGATTCCTCCAATATCAGCATGATGTGCTCTTGAAGCAACATAGAAAATGATTTTGTCGCCATCAAAAGCAGGGGTGATCACAGTGATATCCGGCAAATGAGTTCCACCCGCAGACGGATGGTTAGAGACAAGAACATCACCAGGTTTCAACTTGCCTTTCCATAATCTTGCCTGTGTGGAGATACATGTAGACATAGAACCGAGATGGACAGGCAAGTGTGGGGCATTGGCAACCAAATTTCCTTCGGGATCAAACAATGCACACGAGAAATCCAATCTTTCTTTGACATTGACAGAGACAGAGGTTTTTTGTAAAGAAACACCCATCTGTTCTGCAATGTCCATGAAACGATGACCGAAAATTGAAAGTAAAACAGGCTCAACCTTGACTTCGGAGGATGAAGTGGCAGCGGCGGCAGTAGTTTTGGTAGCGACATCTCCCAAAGTGACAACCAGATGTGACTTCATCACTACAGCTTCACTGTTTGGAGGAATAACATTGGTTTGTGTACCATCTGCAATGATAGCTGGGCCAATAACCTTGTTGCCGATGTCCAAATGTTCGAGACGGTAAACAGGAGTATCAATCAATCTTTCACCCCAGAATGTCTTTTTGACAAACTGAACTTTATCAGATGAAACCAATTGGGCACCGCCAGTCGCTTTCAACTCTTCAAGTTGGTCATCAACGTACTCCTCGTCACGGTCTAAACCTTTACCAATTGCACGAACACGGATGTCGTCGACGATGATCTCTTTTTCAAAGACAAAGCCGAATTCACGTCTATGAAGAGCGTAGAAGTTCTCTCTGAAATCCCAACCATCACCTTTTGCAACCATCAACGCGGATTCTGTGCCGACATATCTCAAATTCAAATATTCTTCGTAAGTGATATCGTTTTCGTCGAAACCTTGCGACACAAGAGCTGCAGTTGCATTCTTCTTCAACTCATAAAGTCTTTGTGCAATTTCAGTTTGGGTGTCCTCGCTCAGAACGTGAGAAGAAGGCTCCTGAGCCTCTTCAACAACATCTGCAAGAGCCATTCCGTAAGCCGACAGAACCGACGAATAACGATGAATCAAGACAGTATCGATACCTAGAAGAGTCGCCACGTCGCAAGCACATTGACCACCGGCACCACCAAACGAAACCAAACGGTGTTTCGACAAAACATGTCCTTTAGCCTCAGTAAGCTGTCTGACAGGTCTAGCCATGGTTTCGTTGGCAACTTGCAAGTAACCGAAAGCCACCTCTTGAGGAGACATGTCTGGAATGTTTGGATTTGCTTCATTGATTTGACGGGTGAGTTCTTCGAATTTTTGCTGTGTAACTTCCAAGTCCAACGATTCATCTTCATTTGGACCAAAAATACGAGGGAAGTACTCTGGGACCAGTCTTCCCAGAAACAGATTTGCATCGGTAACAGTGAGAGGACCGCCTTTACGGTAGCAAGCAGGTCCTGGGTGCGAAGAAGCAGACTCTGGACCCACTGTCATCAATCCGTTTTTAAAGCCCAAGATGGATCCACCACCTGCTGCCACAGTGTTGATGTCCAACTGTGGGGATTGGATGGTAACACCGGCCGTGGTGGTCTCAAAGACGTGGTCAAACTTGCCATCTCCGTAACGTGAGACATCAGTGGAAGTACCACCCATATCGAAACCAATCAATGGAATACCGTTTTTTGGATTGTAACAGGTACGAGAATAACCAACAACACCACCGGCTGGACCTGAAAGGATGGCCTTCAAACCCGAGAATGATGAAGCATCGACTAAACCACCGTCAGATTGCATGAATTGGCACTTGACACCCGTTGTTTTACCTTGAGATATTGCTGCGAGACCATCTTTGAGACCGGATTGGAATCCTTTGAGGTATTTCTTGATTTCTGGAGTCAGGTAAGCATCAGCAACTGACGAATTTGCACGCGGAACAAGTTTAATCATCGGAGACAACTGTGACGAGAGCGAAACATGGGTAAAACCAACCTCTTGAGCAATCTTACCAACGAGTTGTTCATGGTCTGGGAAGGTGTATGAGTGCAACAGACAAACCGCTAACGAACGGATACCTGTAGAATATAAAAGCTGCAAATGGGACTTGATCTCTTCAACATTTGGCTTCTTCAAAACTCTAACAGTTTCAGCCGAAAGTCCTCTGACCAATTCTTGTCCATTTGGTTTGGTAACATTAGCCTCTGGATCTTCAACATAATCTTCTAAAGTGACTCTTTCGTCAACTTCAACAACTGTCTCGTACAAAACCTCTGGTTTTGTCACTGAAAGGTCAAAAATATTTGGCCGTGCTTGATTACCAATACGGAGAATATCTTTGAATCCTTTGGTAGTGACAAGGGCACACCGTTCACCTTTACGCTCTAAAAGCGCATTAGTTGCCACGGTAGTTCCCAATCTTAGAGACTCAATCTTGGAGGTGTCCAATGGAACTCCACGTGGGATCTTCTCACCAGTGAAAACTTCCATAAGTCTTCTTATACCTTCTAGGTTGGAATCTGGATAGTTTTGGGGATCAACAGACAGAAGTTTGATAACGACGTCATCCTCCTGTTTGCCCGTTCCTTTGTTTCCCACACAGTCAGTGAAAGTTCCACCTCTGTCGATGGCAATTCTGATTCCTGGCATTGTGTTCGGTGGCTGTGTAATGGGGACCAAGAGTTCAAGGACAGAGTTAATTTAGCGAGAGATCAATGAGAATTTATATAAAAGATAGATCGGAAAATTAGCCCCGCGACTGTGATAACGGAAAAGTTGTACCGCGCGAACGACTGGCGATCGACTGGCCAAGCAAGTCGTTTTCTCGTCGGTGCGAGCACGAGCGGCTCTCAGACAATGTTATCATATGCACTTACTCACAATAATGGATCACACGCATGAGAGTAGCGAGGCATTGGTGGTGAGTGGTAGTTTGATGAATGTGAGGAAGAGCAACCAGTAGCTCATCGCCTGTGGCAGGTGCAAGGCGTGGTTGCATTTTAATCAGGTGGTCTCTACAAGTCACTTTACTTCAACAACTCCATTAAGTTTATTCAGTATACTATCAACGCTCTTAGGTAATTATGACGGATTATGCGGATGGCATGAAGCAGTCCACTGGACTCTCATGAGGAGCAAAAGACTCGCAGGTAGTCAACCACGAAGCCTGCAGCTCGCTTTGCTCGTCGCGCTCATCACTGTTTGTGAACCTGCCCCACCACCGGCTTCTCTCTCTCACTCTTGAACGGCTTCGAACCTGGCTTACTATGTCTACGCTCGTTCATTTCTCTTCTCTTCAAGCTCTCAATTTCAATCCGCTTGATCTCCGAAGCCTTCTTCACAACAATAGGAACGTGTCTGTGACGGGCAATACGTTTAATCTCAGGCATGTTAGCAAATCTCTCCTTCAATTTCTCATCGTACTCCAACTTGTTTCTCAATCTAGTAGACTTGGCACCAGATCTCTCGTTAGCCTTGGACCTCCAGATACGAATGTTACCCTCATCAGAACCAGAGAACAAATATTTAGAGTCCATCGAGAACTTGGTCACCATAACGTGCTGCATTCTCTTAGTATGGTAAACGTCACGAGAATGTCCCTTACGGTACTCGTACAGACGAATGGTCTTGTCGTAAGATCCAGTCACAACTTCTTGACCAGTAGGAGAGAAATCCACGTCCATCACCGCAGAAACATGGTCTTTGTAAACGTTAATAGTCTTAGACATGTTTCTCATATCCCACAAATAAGCGTTATGATCTTCGTTCGCAGTTGCAAAAACAAATGCTTCCATTGGATTCCAACAAATAGCGTTCGTGCGCATCGATGTACGAATCTTTTGTGTTGGAGAGTTCGTTCTCAAATCATATAAAATCAAAGAATTGTCTGAACCTGCACTTGCAATAACTGATGTTTCAGTCATATTGAACTTAACTGTTGTAACATTGTCTGCTCCCCATGACAGGTTCGAAATTGGACGACTACGGTTAACGTCCCAGAGATTAATCTCTGCACCACCAGTGACAAAAGTGTTATCTTCACGATGATGAGACAACGATTGAAATGAATGTTCTCCCAAGTATGTCTGAAGCAATCCTTCTGTGCTAGATTCACCCATCTCGTGTTCAGGTTGTGTTTCTGCCCCATCAAATTCATCATAAACCTTCCAAAGTTTGATTGTCTTGTCGGCACCACATGACAATAACTTATGATCAGGTGTCACCACAAGTCCAGACACCATACCATAATGAGCTTTGAAACTATAGGTCTCATTTCTTGAAGTGAGGTTCCAATATTTGATGACACCATCTCCAGAACCGGTCGCAATGGTATTGACAGTTTTGAAGTTCTTTGCAATCTGGTAAACACCGTCTCTATGTCCATTTCCCAACTGTCCAACGAACGGTTGGGCGAACATACGTTCCAATTTGGTAGCTGTAAGTGCTTTAGTATATTCTCTTGCTCTTTCAAAAGGATGAAGGGCTGGATCCAAGTTACGCGGTAAAGCTGATTCCTGCGTATTTCGCACAGGAATATACGTGTCTGATGAACGAGCGATAGTTTTGATCTTCATGGTTGTTGGTTGTTGGAGATCAAATGATTAATGAAGATAAAATAAAAAGAATTTTTTTTAAAAAAAAATTTCAGCACTCAAAAAAATATTTCAAAAAAATAATTTAGTTTACGTAAGCGAGCCGCACTGATTGTCAAACGGCGAGCAGAAGATGTGCAAACGACGAGCGAAGCGAGTCTTTCAAGGTATTCGGGTTATATGGGCGGATGAAGCGAATAAAGCAACTCGTATGACTTGCCTTGTATATCGCTCTCTTTTTTCTTGTCGTTCAATGCTGAACTTTATGATCACCAGCTGTAACGAACGACTTTGAATCTCCCATCACGTCATCATACTTTGGTGGAAGATCACTTGGATCGGCTGAGGACGAACCTAAAACCTGGCCTTGTCCAGAGAATGGAGATTCATCAGTGTAAGCTTCTGCAGCAGCTTGTGGTTCTTGTTCTGGTTCTGGAAGAGAAATTTGTGCCTCTTGATCAGCTGGCAACGATTGGTAGTCGCCAGTACTGACGCCAGTTCTTCCTGCAATCCCGCGCTCAGAGCCTGTCACAAGACTAGTGTCATAAACAATGTAAATTGCATAGAGCAAACCAGGCAGGTGTGCAAGCATCGTGAGCACGACTGTTGCCAACAGCTCAGTACTCCATAAACCTTTCCTAAAGAACACAGGGAGCGGCGGGAAGAAGAACGCAAGACAGTAAAGAAGAACGTCCGTTGGGTCCATAACGAAACCCATGAAATGAAAAGAGTTTGGAGGCGGTGTTCTGAGTGAAGATTCCATAATGATAGATGGTGGTAGATGATTATAGTGGACCTTCAATCCCTATGAGATAGTAGAGTGGTAATTTTTTAATTTTTAGTTATAAATATTTTCGTGCAAAACTGCTGCGCCGCACTGCTGCGCCGCAATAGCTGGTCCAGTGTTCGTTAGAATGACAATTGATGGTTATTGGAACACTCCATGACGGGAGTCGTTATTCTCTGAACCTCACAAGCGTACTTGATATATAATAACGGTAATTACCGAACACCACGGGTTGAGTTATTTGTCATTCAGCCTATCTGACCAAGATACTAATTCAGTGAGTTAAATATAGAACAAAAACACATCACGTGCTCTGTTTACACGTGATAAATGAGCTGAATGAAATTTGATCATAATTCGTGAAACCAGTGGTGATACAGTAATGGATCAGGTTTGTGATAGCACCCTCCTTATGTAGCTGTCTGCAATTGGTCTCTCTTGGAAGACTGGAATTAGCGAATCTGCTTGGCCTGCACTTGTGGTACATCACTGGTGGGTGCTTTTGTTGCTAGCTCCCTATGGCGCACCGCCACACCAGCCACATCGCGCGTACCAGCCATCTCCTCCTACAGAAACAAAGATAATATTAAAACTTGCGGAGCAAGAATAACGTCTTTTTTCTTATTGAAAGTGTCGAATATACTGAATTTCAGCACAGTCAAAACGAATACGATATGACGGACCCCAAGATGGATAAAGTAGGCTTAGAACTGCGTGAAAACGCGTCTGATTCCCGCAATCTTCGAAAAAGTACCGATTTAACTACACCTTGTGTAGAGCCGGGAGACGAGAATGAAAATCACACGAGCGCTGAAGTCCAAAACAACAAAAACAAATCAAAAATAGAGTTTCCACAAACATCAGAAATACAAGCCTCATCATCTCGTTTAAGACAATCGTCATTCGATAGAACTACGCGCAAAGCGCCTTCTGGCGAGCTAAATCGTGGCAGCCGAAATTCTGTCAGCGCATCTGGCCGCGGCGGTCGGTTTTCGTGGGTGCGGCGGCTGATGAACAACAACAAACCAGCAGTGGGAGCGAATTCACCAACTGGGCATGGGCAAAGTCCGTTGAAACAGACCGCAGTTACGTCAACCTCGGGACCGCGAGTTACAAGATCTGCGGTTAGGCCCGAGGCTGCGTCGATCGACGCTGCTCCTGCACAGCCATATAATTTGTCTGCACCAACCCATCAACGGTCCGATCAATCTAGTTGTCTGAGTGGAGGTGATGTTTCTACACTTGATAATGTGAGTACGAAACCGATTTTGTCATTTTCATCCGATGATGAATCTGATGTAGACGGGGACGAAGTCAATTCGGGCTATCGTTACGATCCATCGTTGAAATCTACTGCTATGACTTCAATCGCGCCTACAGCATTCACTTCGACGAGCGGTGGCACTGGTGGCGGAAGCAATATGATCATTGTTCCTGGCGGAAGTGCCAGTGGAAACACCATGCTTGGCGGTGCATCACCCTCGGTTTTGAGTGGGACAGCCGGGTATTCAGGTTTAGCTAGTGGAGCCACCTCACTCTCTCATTTAGGTGTACCGGCATCAAGTGGCGCAGGTGGCGCAGGTGGCGCAGGAAGTACTGGTGTTACGACAGGGTTAGCCGACTCATCATCGGTGATTACTATTGCCAGTTCTACACGTAATAGGAGAAGAAGAAGTATCGACACCAATGCGTCTACCTCAGCCATCCCCCCAGCTAGTATTTTTGAAAGAATTGTGCCGTCATCAAATGCCACTTATAGCAGTTCAAGAATCAATTATCCTGGCGATAGGGAAATGGTGAATGAGCAACAATCAATGTTGTCAAACGATTATTGTTCGGTTGGGTCGCAATAAACGAAGAATGCTGCGAATATTTGTTTAGTGGCTTTGGTTTTCAGCGACCTTATCGCTTACTCCTTCTTTGTATAGCTTGTATTCATTAAGTAACGTTTTGCCCGTAATATGCATTTTATGATTTATTGTCGTGTGTTTGGTCGTGGAATAGAGAAATTTCATATTCATCCAAGGTGTAAGTTTTGCGAGATCAGGTGATTACAAAGTGGTACACCTAGATGGTGGCAGATAAACGTTGAGATGATTTATGTATACATATATATTATTAAGCAACATATATCACACTATGTACCTGCATAGTTCCTAAGTCTTGGAGAGAATGACGTACCCCATTAATTCCTCAAAACCACACTACGAACACTGAATTCCAAATTTCACTCCGTTCATCCCCCTTTAGTCCCTAACCTTGTTAGGTTCATCTGGGGTAGAAAAGCGAAGGAGATATTCGCGTACAGTTATTATTGTTTGATAAGCATTGTTTGAACAATAAATATTTCATCAGGTCGTGTACAAATCTCAAACACACAAGAAGAAAAAAACGTAAACAAAACATCACTATTCAAGAAAACAAAAGCACAAAAAGGCGAATAACGCTATAATTTAACTTCAACTTCTCGTCCCATTAATTAAATCCGCCGCAAAAAGGACTCTGTTCGCCCCGGAATCTGCTCAAATCATCGCCAGACTGGCTAGATAGGGATCTTCGAGGGAGTTTCGCACAGAAACCTCCCAATTTTGCCCATTTAGTTCCAAAGTCATCTAATTATAACCATGGGCAGAAATACCTGTGACGGCGACGTTTACATCCACAATCTGGCTGCTTTCATCAAGTCGCATGAGCGTCAACTTGCAAATGCTTTGATCGCCTATAAAAAAGGCGCTTCGTCGTCCGCGTCGACGTCAGCGTCCAAAACGCCTCATGGTGATGGAACACAACAACGTCAACAACAGACGACAACAAAACCAGTTCGTCTTTCTTTGTCTCTTCATCATCTCTATTTTCTATTGGGGAAGTTTCAGGAATTAGGGATTAGCGTCGGCCCTATGAACATTCGTCTTGATAATATTGATACAGAAAGTTCTAATAATTATGTTTCCTTTCTAAGCGAGTTTCAACGGAACAAGGCAATTCAATCAGATGCACAGTCGATCCATTCCATGTCAAGTGTCAAATCGGTCATGTCGTCTGTTTCGGCTTTGTGGGGCTCATTCGGGTCGTCCGCAAACAAGGGGGAAAATATTATTGCTGACCTGAAGTACCTCTACTCAGCTTTCACAAAACTTCCTTGTCTTAGGCTCGCAACAGATCCCAACGCCAAACTCATCGAAGGCCACGAGGAGTACCCCTTTGATACTTCAACTCCAATCAAAGTGTTCAAAAACCTTTCAGTTCTCGAAATCTCAGATCTCGATCCTAAAGAAATCTTTGGTTGGCACACTTTAAGCGAGAATATACGCTTTCTTGTCATCAAAAGAACTAATGTCACAGATCCGGTTGAAGTTCTAGTTGATCTCGTGAATGAAGATGTTATTCGTCGTGGGTCAATGTATTCCGAAGAATCCGATCATTCCCCATCAGCAACCTCAACTTCATCCATGTCCTCTTCAGTTCCGGTTTCCAAACTAGGTGGAACAGGCGCAGCCGGAAATTCCACAAGTATGGGTATTTCAACTTTCCATCCTTCCTCTTATGGCGGTTCATCCAGTTATCACAATTATCTCAGTGGATCTTTACCTGACAGCTCTTCTCCACCATCATACTATTCTTCTAGATCGCCTTTCGAAGAGAAAAATCCATCGTCGATTACTCCCACATCTTCGAGAAGACAGTATAATTATTTGCAGAAACATCGTTCTTCCCATAGATCTGATTCTATAGTTAGTGAGGGCCGCCACGTGCTTGATTACTCAACTGCCATTAGCTCCAGCGTTTCGGGAATAGATGGAGCACTTGTTCCTGCTGCAGATTTACCAGCTAGAACAGGTTTCAATACTGGAAATAATTCAAACTACTGGAAAGGTCTCAAACATCTTTCATTCACTGAGAATAAAATTTCTACAATCAGCAGCTGGAGTTTCGATAATTTGAGACACCTCTCGTCACTTGATTTGTCATATAACATGATTGAAGAATTCCCAACCGGTCCACTTTCCAAACTTGTCAATTTGAAATCACTCAATCTTTCATATAACAGACTGACTAGCGTGAAAGAAGTTCCGAAGTCCCTCACCAAACTTACGATATTGAACTTGAGAGGAAACAGAATTGTTGAACTAGAATCTATTGAACATCTTAAATCTCTTGAGAAGATTGACTTGAGACAGAACAAACTCTCGCAAATCACGGAGTTGAAGCCATTATTACTGATAAACAACGAGAGCGTGAAACTTACAACATTATATCTTGTTGGAAATCCTATTTCCAGCAACAGAGGTTATAGAATTGAATTGTTTAACCTGTTCAACGGAGTTGATTACAATAACAATTTGCGAATTGATGGTTCCAAACCCGGAATTTTTGAGTCAAGACTTTTACTGGATTCTAAAGGAGCTCAATTGAACTTGAACAAATTTTTGGATGCAAGTATTATCAGCAAGATGACGGCCAGTGTTTCTACTATGAACATTAGTAAAGTTATGACAACTACCACTACAACTACAACTACTACAGGCCGACCATCGAGTGTTACATTGGCTCAACAGAGGGCATCCAAAAGTTCGATTCAAACTGAGAGAGTGCCGCAAGAACTTCATGAGACGACAAAGATCAATCAAATAGAGGCTGAGAATTCAAAGAATACGAACTTGAGCAAAACATCATCGCAAACGTCAGTATCACAAATGAGTGCAGCGCCGCCACCATCTCAACAAGTTTTGACATTGAACAATAATGTAATAAATTCAGTTGTGGCTGTGGATCCGATTCTTCCACCATCAAAACCATTTTCAGGACAACGCAAGCCCTCGCTTACATCATCACCAACCATTACTAATTTTTGGGAACAATTGTTGTCGCCTTCATTGGCCAATGAGTCCAGTAAGACGACTACCACTGCAACAGTTAACACCAACGCTGTCACTGTTGAATTAACATCTCAATCCGATATTGATAGTCACGTTACTTCGCCTATTTCATCACATCCGCATTATGTTTCTGATGAAAATACGTTTCCGAGCAGCATGACTATTTCTAGAAATGTGAATGCTTCTAGTACATCACTTAATACTTCTTCATCGCGCAAAACATCTCAAGAGAACAATCCAGTCAATAGAATCAGTATAGCCTCACCAGCATTACCTGTTATTACCCAAGCGACGACCATGACTACAGTTACATCCGATCCTTCTACACCTGTTTCGCACAGAAAGAGCGCAGATACATCTGATTATTTCCAGGGACAATCACAGTCAACTCCACTGAATTCGCCGGTGAAGGTGCACCAGTTACGCCAGGTGCAAGACTCTGATACTCAATCCCAGGTTACTCAAGAGCTGTCGACAGAAAGAAAGGATCCTCAGTATGGACTTGGGATCGACACCTCAATGATGTATTTGATGAGTCAGAGAAGTGACGAACTTCATAAATCTGAACATTTCTCCACTCGAGAGGAATCTTTGTCGCAACAGCAGTAGCGAATTCCTATAGTTATTATCTTGAGACAGAAGTCATTATGTGTTTGGACCTAATTGTGTACCTTTCGATGTGTGTTGTGTTTTATTATATCATTGTATATTCTACGGCATTTATTTAGTTCAAGCTATGAGCGAACGACGTTCGAGCGACCAGTGTAGTGAGTCGTGTGTGAGGTGTAAGATGATATAACTATAGTTACCGTTGATTCATCAATACGTTCGTTAATAATAAACTATAAAACAAGCATAGTGAATCTCCTGAAACGTGCAACTCAGGTGGTAGTCGCTTTGCTGGTCGTTTGCATGTCGTCATGGAATAATCAACTCCGTAGTATTCCTTCCCATCGAAATAAGAGCAGCGACGTTTGCTCCTGCCAACGCAGATGTCTCCATCGTGCTGATGAAAGCTTCTACTGTATTTGTATTCCATAAACCCTCGTCGAGCTCGAATCCCGGGAAAGTATCCCTTGGGGCTAAGTATGGATAACTTTTCCAATACTTGACGTACTTGAAAGTGTACTCACCGAAAATTCCGTATAATGTTTGGTCGTCGAGCTCTTGAAAACTAAAAACTTTGTAGATATATTCATTTGTTTCACTGATGTAACCAACTTGATTGATTGAGTTGAACAACTCGCCACCACTAGTAAGAACTAGCTGTGGAGTATGCGGATCGCCAAAGTATGTACCTTGAGCAAGTGTGTTTGGTGATTTGATGAGAGTGACCACGAGATTGACGTAGTCGATGTTTGGTTTAGGGAGCACGACGTTGAAACTGATGTTAGCCTGTTCCAATGGAGCGCATATAATGACTTTATCAAAGCTCTGAATACCATGGTCATCGGCAATCGTGTATCCTTGATCGGTTTTTGATATTTCTTGCACCGTTGTATTGAGTGACAGTTTAGCTTTTGAATGCTTTATCCAATTTTCAAATACCCGAAAGTTACCTCCCTGTATGCTCTTCCCGTTCATGCCACTCAGTGTGACAAAAGCACCGAGAGCATGTATTTGGTCCAAGTTCTGAGCATAATTGACTCTTGTGCACGACTGAATGACTTCTTTGTATTCGTTTGAGATACCCAGCGAGTCCAGGCGTTCAAGCCCCGTCGTTGAGGCTGCATTTATCAAAGGTGCACTATGGTTGAGTGAGCTGAACGGGAAGCCTTCACGATAGTAATCTGAAAGAAGTGTGTCCACTAGTTTTTTTCTTTGACTCTCAACTTTACGAATGGAATTCAGACCACAATGTAGGATGAATTTTAGACTTGAGTAAAACGGAATACGTGAACCATGGAGCTTGTAAACAAATGACGTTCCATTCCAGATGTAGAGACTTGTATCTTCAGCATCGTCGTCAGAACCTCCATCATCGAGAGAAAGGTTGAACCGATCGACAGCAGACGACATCAAAAGATTTGCATCAACGAAAATAGAGGCACCAAGCTCAATAGATTGGCCATCAATATCAACTGTAGTTGATCGGCCTCCTACATAGTCATTTTTCTCAAAAATAGTTATGTCATAGGAGTAATCTGTGAACTTCTGGAGATAGTAGGCAGCAGCAGAACCAGCCGCACCGGCACCAATGATGGCAATCTTGGTTTGGTTGGTTGACACAAACGGTGTTTGATCTGCTGACACCAACAGGCACACAGTGGCAGCCAAAATTGGTGTATTGATTCCGAATCGCATGTTTAATTAACTCTCGATAGTACGAGTTGTATGAGATTAGTTAATAATACTCTAGTACTGATATTTATATTTTATCATTTCCTTATCGGGAATGGAGCGGGTCGCGAAAAAAAAAAGGTATCTAAAAAATTGGTAGCCAAAATTGGTAGCCAAAGTTGGTAGCACCTATCATTGGGGTGTCGATGCGGACTGAACTAGCGAGCATCACAGTCAGTCTATGAGTTTTGCCATCTGGATGCGCGACATTGTTTGCTTCATGGAATTGAAATTTCCGTTTTGTTAACCCCGCATGAAATCAAGCCCGCAATATTTGCTCCCGCTAAGGCAGAAGTCTCCATTGTACTGACAAATGCCTCCATTGCATTAGTGTGCCATAAGTCATGGTCCAATCTAAACTCTGGAAAGTGCCCAGTTGGACGAAGGTATGGATAACTTCTCCAATGCTTGACGAACTTCCAAGTATAATCACCAAATATACTGGTCAAAGACTCGTCGTCCAACTCCTGATTACTGAAAACTTTGTAAACATATTCGCCCGTGCTAGGTATGATGGCCTCAATATTGATGGAGTTGAAAAGCTCGCCGGCCGAAGAAAGAACAATGTATGGTGTCTTCTCGTTATTGAAGTACGTGCTCTGCGCCAGAGTGATTGGAGTCTTGACAAGAGTCACAACGAGATGGACGTACTCAACGGCTGGCCATTCAATTGGGAAATTAAACTTGATTTTCGATTGTTGCAACGGTGAAGTAATAACGACTTTATCAAAAAAATTGGAATTTCCCGAACTATCGGTAATTGTATAACCATTATTTTCCTTATCAATTTCAGTAATGGTGGTATTCAACAGAACATCCGCGTTCGATGATTCGATCCAATTCTCAAATATCAAGTGATTTCCGCCATCAACACTGTATGCTTGGACAGCCGTCATTGTAACGAACATCCCAAATGCATGGATCTGTTGCAATGACTGTGCATAGTTGAGTCGCGTATAAGAATCAATCAATTCTTTGTAGTTGTCTGATATACTGACGGAATCAAGGAACCGTTCCGCAGTTATTGCACAAGCCATTGTGTCGAGAGTTGGAAAATTCAGTGTTGGGAAGGGGAAGATCTCGTCATAATATACATTCAAAAGTTCATCAACTGCTTGGGTTCTAAAATATTCAACTTGGGTCATCGACGATAGTCCGAAATAGTCATACACTTCTGATGTGGCAACATCTGTGCTGTTGTCAGAGTCATAAATGAAACTGAATTCGGATCCATTCCAAATTCCATAAGGTGTTGTACTGTTGCTAGCCTCAGTTATAGTAAGATTAAATTCATCCACTGCATTCATCATGAGTATATTTTCCTCAACGAAGACTGCACCGCCAATTTCAAGGGTCACTCCGTCAACATCAATGGTAGTAGATCTACCGCCAATGTATCCGTTCTGTTCGTAAATTGTGATGTCATACAAGTGATCAGTGAACTTTTGTAGATGGTACGCAACAGATGAGCCCGCAGAACCGGCACCAATAATGGCTACCTTTGTTTTGGAGCAGTCCGAAAATTGAAATGGTGCAGCTAAACAGCTTGCAAAGACGAAAAACAGAACTTTCATTGTGAGAACTCTGAAACAAAGTCTTAGTAAAACTGTGTCAGATGTCATTTACTCATTAAAATGTTTAAACCGGGAAACTATGCACTCATATATTGTTGAATCTGATACCTCTTTTGCACAAAACAGGGCACGTTCGCACTGCCAAGATTTGATTTTTTTGTGGGGAAATCCATCCTGAAACAGTAAGCGTGGGCTCTAAGCTGCCATTTTGGTGGAGAATGGGCCCTTGAAACAATGGCGAGCTTGATGAGAGTTGATCCTTCAGCATGTATAGCGCTGAATTGGTAGGCCAAGCAGCTAATTGGGCAGCTAAGTAGCTGATTGGGCAGCTAGGATACCCAATACGATCGTAAAGATTAGAGTGAGGATCGGCAATTAGCTTGCAACAAAGGAAAAGTTGTCAGGTCTAGATAGTTTTTGGAAAGAAAATTAGTGTCGCTTACTGGGTGTCGAACGTATCTTGTAGGGTTAGAGTCTAGAATTGGGGTGAGTTGAAGCTAGATGTGGATCGACGCCGATCGACGCCGATCGACGCCGATGAACGCCAGTCGATTGAGTATCGCACTTGAGGTCGATTGACTCCCCAACCTGACTGGTTATCGTAGATCAAAGCTAACGATCTGATTGCTTATCGTTGTTTGGATAATTTTGTTCTCTTGTCGTACGACCTCCACAGTTTGCTTCGCACGCTGTTCGCTGTGGCTTCACCCCTTTTTGTGGCTATTTTTTTTCATGGTCACGTGCTTGGCAGCCAGACATAGCTCTTCTGTATGGAAGATCAAGTGATTAGTGATTTTGGAGACATTCGCCATTGGTGTATATAAGCATGGGTTGCCTGCACTAAAAGTTCCTAGAACACTACATTTTCAAATACTAAACAAGTACAGTATGTCGCTCACGCAAGGCCGTTTCCTAGCTTCAGATCCTACCCACTTCAGCAAAGATAAGGGTGCTGTTAGTGAAAGTGGAGTTCTTCAAATTACTCAGGAGAAACTTGAAGGCGCCAAATTCCCTCAATGGGCACCAACATGGGATCCAGCACATAGTAAAGCTTTCAAATCACCTGAACCATTTAATCACACAGATAGGGGGATTTTCGGTGATCCGACTTTTAGCTCCTTACTCGGTGACACTGGTGCCAAAGTTCGTCCAATTTCACCAAAGCTTGGCAGTGAAGTCGATGGTATTCAATTAAGCTCGCTTACACCAGCACAAAAGGACGATCTTGCCTTATTGGTCGCTCAAAGAGGTGTGGTTGTCTTTAGAAATCAAGATTTCAAGAATCTCGATTTTGAATCAATCAAAGATTGGGGTAAATATTTTGGTCCTTTACACGTCCATGCCACGTCAGGTGCACCTCTGAACCATCCCGAATTCCATATTTCTTACAAAAAAGGTGGCAAAGAGCAGTACAAACAAACTTTCAGAAACAATGTCAGTAGAGTTATATGGCATTCAGATGTTACTTATGAACGTCAGCCACCAGGATTGACTTTATTTGCCATGTTACAAACTGGTTCTGGTGGAGACACCCAGTTCGTTGACACTATTGAGGCATATGACCGACTTTCACCGACATTCAAAAACATGATTGAAAATTTGAAAGCTGTTCATACTTCGGGAGATCAAGCTTCAAATTCAAGAGCTCAGGGTGGTATTGAAAGAAAAGACCCAATGGATAATATTCATCCTTTAGCGAGATATCACCCGGTGTTGAAGAAGAAATCACTCTTCTACAATAACGGTTTTGGAAGACGGATTTTAGGATTGAAAGAAGAGGAAAGTGCCATGGTCCTAAATTTACTAAAGAATCATTTGGAAACCTGTTTGGATGCACACATTCGTGTCAATTATGACGAAGATTCCGTTGTAGTTTGGGATAACAGACGTGTGATGCATGCTGCTACTTTTGACTCTGATCTTGAGGATATTAGACATGCTTTTAGATTAACCACTCTGGCGGAAAGACCAGTTGGATCTGAGAAAGAGTATGATGAATGGACTCCTGAATTGGAGCTGGAAGCTGAGAAGGTGAAAAATATCAAGTTGGGTTTGGTTCCAGAAGACTATTACACGACAACTCAAGAAAACCATTCTCACAAGTCATAAAGCTACATTGAGATCATACTCTTGACAACCAGGCCGTAGAAAAGTGCAGGCAGCTAACGCGGGAAATTGTAGGTTTCAACTCTAGCCAAAGTAAATAACGCAAAAATATAGTACCATAAATTTTTCAGTGTAGTTCCACTCACACTCGAGTACGGCGAAGACTTTAACAGGCTAGGTCCGAGGCCCGAGGTTCAACCCGCTGCCTCCTTACTACCTCACCATTGAACAACACACGTTGTTTGGTCACTGTGGCATTCAATGAATTCCGAATAATCGAACTGAGGCTCAATTCTTCTTATCGGATTACCTAATTTGGAAATCTCGAGAGCCTCAATTTTTATTTTTCCTCGAATAATTGCCTTTGATCACGTGCATTCAGGCGCAGTTTCTATGATATAGTGAACTAAACCACAGTTTACGAGAGAGTGATGAGCAATAATCATCTGTAAGCCCCCTGGAAAAACCACAGTTTCGTGCTTGCACTAAGTATAAAAGGTGGGATGGTCCCCCCTACAAACCTACAATGAAACTACTTGTCTTCATTTGATAGCCACCACAATGCCAATTGTCGCTGATAGCAGAAACGTTGATATTCACTTCAGAAAAGGAGAGGACACCATCCGAAATGGTGTTTACTCAATTTCGGATAGTAACTACAAGAAATTGAAATACCCGGAATGGGCTCCTACTTGGGATCCAAAACACGAACAAGCATTTAGCAATCCAAAACCATTCAGACACACCGACAGAGGTTACTTTGGTGACCCAACTTTCGATTCACTGTTCACGGAAGGTGTCGAAACAAGAGTTATTACTCCAAAGTTCGGTACCGAAGTTACCGGATTGCAACTCAGTTCACTCACTGACAGACAAAAAGACGATCTGGCTCTCCTTGTTGAGCAAAGAGGTGTTGTTGTGTTCAGAAAACAGGATTTTAAGGACCAATCAATCGACTTTATTAAAAGCTGGGGCAAATATTTCGGTCCATTACATGTCCACCCAACTTCAGGGGCACCATTGAATCATCCAGAGTTCCATATTACGTTCAGAAGAGGTAACAAAGATGAAGCCAAAAAGACTTTTGCTCACAGGTTGAACAATATCACTTGGCATTCTGATGTTACTTACGAGACTCAAACTCCTGGTATCACTTTATTTGCCATGTTACAAACTTCTGTTGGTGGAGATACTCAATTTGTCGATACTGTCGAAGCTTATGAGAGACTGTCACCAACAATGCAAGAGCTTCTGGATGGTTTGCACGTTTTACACACTTCCAAAGACCAGGCCTTCAATTCAAAGAAGGACGGTGGAATTGAAAGAAAAAAGGCTATTGACTCCATCCATCCGCTTGTTAGATACCATCCTGTTCTCAAGAAGAAGATGTTGTTTGTCAACAGAAACTTCAGCAGACGTATTTTAGGAATGAAAGAAGAAGAAAGTGACGCATTGCTTGGATTCTTAATCAACCATGTCGAAACTTGTTTGGACGCGCATATCAGAGCCCAGTGGGAGGAAGATTCCGTCACTCTCTGGGATAACAGAAGAGCCATCCACACCGCTACTTTGGACTGGGACTCCGAATCGCTAAGACATGCTTTTAGAGTCACTAGTTTGGCAGAAAGACCAATTGGTAGTGAGGAGGAGTTTGAAGCTTGGAGTCCAGAAGCGGAGGAAGAGAGACTGAAAAAAACTGAGGAACTGTTGTCCTTGACTCCGGAGGAGTACTACGAGGAGGTTTATAAGAAATAGTGGATGAATTAGTGACGATTACCAATAAACGACAAAAGACTAGTAATCCATGTTGTAGTCCGTGCGATTCGCCAGTGAGATGTAAAAAGTATACCTAACCATCCGCAAATATGCTACCACCTGCACTGCGAAGGCGCGAGGAATGAAATCTTTGCGACGATCGACCTCATCGACGCTCAGAGATTGCCAACCTACTTCATCTACTTGCACATTCTTCAAGATCAGCTGGTTCGCTCTGCGTTCGCTTGTCAGTTGTTCATCAATCTTGTTTATCTTCTATCATACGGTATATAAGTCTAACCCTTTATAGAATCTATCAGCAATCTAAATACATCCCAAATATACGGTTTTTTTAGATATCCTTCATAATTTACTTCGCGCTCGGGTTGGCTCACTGCAAATGAGTCGCCATTGCTCATGACTCAATGCTCGCACAGATGATTGTAGGGAAAGCAGACGACCGGATTAATTCTCTCCTGGCATGACTCGCTTCGTCGTTAAACTATGGTGTATCCACCATCAACCACCACATCAGTTCCCGTGCAATACGTACTAGCATCACTGGCCAAAAAGAGATAGGCACCGGTCAATTCCTGAGGCAAAGCCAGTCTGCCCATTGGAATCAATTTCACCCATTCCGCCTTAAGGTGCTTTGGCAAGTTGTCAACAAGCTCAGTTGCGACATAACCTGGAGAAACAGAATTGACACGAGCAAATCCAGACCATTCCACCGCCAAAGAACGAGCATAGTGCAAAACTGCTGCTTTACAAGCATTATATGGGGCTTGTAACTGTGGAACATTAACAATATGAGCTGAAATGGATGAAGTAACAATCAATGAACCGAACCCTTGTTTTTTAAATTGTTTTCCAACAGCACGGGCACAATAATGAACTGAATCAACATCAACATTGAACAATTTTCTCCATTCTTCATATGCTTCCTCGTCGTCTTGTATGGAGAGAATGTCACTTGAGTCCCAAGCAATACCTGCATTGGCAACAAACACGTCAATTTTTCCCAAATCGTCCACAACTTGTTGGACGGTAGCGTTAACCAACTTCCAGTCGGTCACTGGACATCTATAGGCTTTGCATTCCACGCCATACTTACTCTTGATTTCAGCAACTTTTTCATCAACAGGCGTGCTGTTGTACCAAATAACCACCGTGGCACCTGCGGAGGCATATGCTTCAGCAACTGCTAAGCCAATTCCTTTGGATGCTCCAGTGACAAGTGCCACTTTACCTTTAAGTGAAAAAAGATCTAATCCAGCTCTATTGAGCACTGGATTTGGTGCAGGAAGGTCGTTGGTGTTTGGTAGCGGCGAATTGATAGCGGACATCTTTGTTCTATAGAATTGTTGTATAAAAGTTGTATGAAGTTGAGCGGATTGAAGGATATTTATGTCAAGGAAGTGCAAATCCGCTCCTATTTATTTCGTAGTAGGCTGCTTCACGTCAATGTCGATTTATCTACTCCGATGACGTAACGTACGCCCGAAAACCTACTTTCGTTGGATACACGACTTTCCATATTTTTCCACGCACGCACACAGCCTGCGACAGAAATATTTGTCACTGTCATTTTGGAAAACGTGTCGATAAACGCGGAGTGGGATCTTTTTTGTTTATTATTTTAGTTAATTTATTTCAACTTCTGTTGTTTCGTATAGGTTTGCCCCTACCATAAACATTCACTCGCCAAACACGTTAACATAAATTCTCATATGGCGGAGGCGGCAGAGGCTTCCCGGCCAGGTGCTCACTCAAACATCAACAACCGGCCTACATTATCTGTCAACAGATCATCAAAACCGTGGAGAGCATCAACAGTATCACGTTCACCTAAACAAGAACAAAAATCATCAGTCTTCAATCGACTCAGTTTGCGGAAGTCATCGCCACTCGACTCGCTTCCTCGCCAATTGCACAGAAAATGGAAGATCTCCGACTTTGAACTCGGCCGTAAGCTCGGAAAGGGCAAATTTGGTAAAGTTTATTGCGTTAGAGAGATTGCATCAGGGTTCGTTTGTGCACTTAAAGTTATGGACAAGCGCGAATTGATGTCCTACAAAGTGGAAAAACAATTTGTCCGTGAAATCGAAATTCAAGCAAATGTTCGACACGTGAATTGTCTCCGTCTATATGGCTGGTTTTATGATGCAAAAAATGTTTATTTGATTTTAGAATATGCAGCAGATGGTGAACTTTACAAACTTCTCAAAGCCAAAAAAAGATTCGATGATGTCACTGCTTCCTATTACACTTTCCAAGTTGCAAGTGCACTCAATTATCTTCATAAGAAACACATCGTTCATCGAGATCTGAAACCAGAGAATATTCTATTACATTTCAACAATCAGATAAAGCTGTCCGATTTTGGCTGGTCTGTTTATGCGCCAAGCAATGCACGAAGAACAACCATGTGCGGAACACTCGATTATCTTCCTCCTGAAATGGTGGAAGCTAAAACACACGATGAAAAGGTAGACGTTTGGGCACTAGGAGTTTTATTGTATGAGTTTCTTGTTGGAAGACCACCTTTTGAGGAAGAAAACTCAAATATGACGTACAAGAGAATCGCTAAAGTCGACTTGCAAATCCCATCGTTTGTTTCTCCAGAAGCTGCAGATTTGATCAAGAAATTATTACGTTATGATCCGGAAAAAAGATTCAAATTGACTGATATTGCACGTCATCCCTGGATAATCAAGAACAGATCGCAATGGGCCTCAATAATCACGAATGGTGAATGAAGCAACTTGTATTAATCATTACATCGTTTAATGTACTGCTCGTTTGATGTTGCCAGGGATATTGAGATCACTACACCGCTACAAGGAAATCTTATCGAAAAATTATTGAAATAAGCAAATGACTCATCCGGCTCGCTTTGCTCGACGTATTCTTGTCATTTGCTTCGCTCATCATTCCCATTACCGCATGTCTAAATATATACAAGATATTAATCAACCCAAACGTCTGTTATTTCTGATCACCTTTGGCAATCCCTTCACATGTGATCTATCTGAATCTGTCATAATCAAAAACACCCTACCAGATTGATTCATTCTTCCAGTTCTCCCTGCTCTATGAACGAGATCAGCAGAAGTTTTAGGAACATCTAACAGAATCACGTTTCTGATACCAGCAAAATTGAGTCCTCTAGAAAGTAAATCAGTACAAACCAAGATCTTCAATGATGGTCTTTCACCAGGTTCCAATTGTCTTGGCGGTTCGATGAAAGCTTTCACTTTATCTTTTCTCTCATTAGCCAAATCTTCCGAACTGATGTAAGCAACGTCATGTCCATAAGCTCCTCTAAGTTTTTCAGCAACTTTTGGACAATCTTGTTTGTTATTAACAAATACAATCACTCTTTTTTCATAACCTTGTTCGGTACCATCACAATGAATTGCATACAAGGCTTGGGCAAGAGCTTTCATTTTGGAACCTTTGTATGGTGCAAGTGTTGCATTGATGACTCTGAACTCGATGGCTTTGGGTAATTTGTGCAATGCCGGGGTAGTGATTGGGACAGCATTTGGGAACAGTTTAGAAATGGTTTTGTTGAAATCACTTGGAATTGTTGCAGAAGCAAAAACAAGGTCATCCAAGTTGTTCATATATTTTATAACCCCATAAGTCTCACTAAGCCACGAGTGGTCCATCAAAGTGTCAGCTTCATCCACCACACAGTATGAAACTGATCCTAGAAGTGATCTCGGATTTTGAATAGAGTCATATTTGGTTAACGAAAGCAGTTTTCCAGGTGTTGTCACCATAACATCAATTCCTTGTTGGAAATGCTTGATAAACACTTTAAAATTTGAATCAAGATCCCACTTGAAAGCTTTTGTGCCTAAAATTTCAGTTGTATTGTTGACAGTCTCATAAACTTGATCCACCAGTTCATGTGTTGGTAACAAAATGATACTTTTGATACCTGCTTTTGGTTTGGACGACCCACCATATAGAACCTGATCCGATTCTAATTTTTGTGCTTCGCTTTCTCTCAATTTGTGCAACAATGGGGCAAGATAAGCCCATGTTTTGCCTGAACCAGTCTCTGCTGCCAACGTATACACTTTGAACATTTCACCGTCTTTTCTTGTAGCATTGATCACTTTGATTGCTGCTGTTTGGATAGGTGTTGGTCGAATGATTAATCCGTTGAGTTCGCCTTCTGTTTTCTTCTTCTTAGTAGGACTAACAAAGTTTTGTGATCTCAAAACGGTATTCTTTTTGACATCTGCAATCAATGCATCTCTGATTTCTGGTAAAAGTCTCAGCTCATTGAAATCTGTGATTTTCGAAATGATTTTTTCAAGACCTTTTCTTTTGCTTTCTTCTGGTAATTTGAGACCAGCATAACTGCCGAATTTATATGGTTCATCAGCACTTAGACTCTTTCCACCGGGTTGTTGAGGTTGTGATTTAGGAACTTGTAAGCGTCTTCCTTTGGTGGCTCTGTAAGCAGGTCTGGCGTAGGATCGGATCAGACACGAAGCAAAGAAAAGGGATTTCCTGCTGGTCGTTGTCACAGAAAACAGCATGTTGTGATGTACACCTGGTTTACCGAACTCTTTACCCCCTTTTATCTATAGCTAGAGCCTGAAAAGTATGAAAAATTTAAAAAAAATAAAAAAAAAAAAAATAGATTTATTCCTCTCGGGTTATGTAAGCCAATTTTTCTGGTTACCCTCTCCAATCTTCGTTCAACCAACTTGATGGAAAAAAAAACTGATGTCGAACAAAATGAATGATAGATACAAGGCAAGAAGCTAGGTGGTGTTTTTTTTCGGTTAGTGGATTTCAAAGGTCTCATCATGTCGTCATCACTCACGGAACTTTTGTCACAGTTTCAGATTTACTCTAAGTCTGATTCTCACAGACAAGTGTACGAATTGGGTACTAAGATCTTGAAAGCTGATGGATCAAACCTTGATGCTCTCAAGAGATGTCTAGTGGCACTCATCAGTCTCGACAACTACTCTGTTGCTACCAAATTGCTGCAAGAATATTCAGAGTTGGCTGACAATGATAACGGTGCTCTTTTGATCGAAAAAGCTTACATTTACTACAGATTGGATGACTCCGAAAAATTGAAGGAACTCGTCCAAACAGGACTCAACAATAGAGGATTCAAACATATCTACGCACAGCACTTGTACCGTACGGGAAATCACAAGGAGGCGTTGGAATTGTACAGACAGTTGTTGGAAGAGGATGTCAAGTCTGAAAATACCGATTTGAGTGTCAATGAAAGAGCTGTTATCTCCCAATTGAAGCTTAACTACAGTGATGATATCACTCAGCCAGTTTCCGTGGGGAACTCCAACTCTTATGATCAAATTTTCAATGATTCACTCATAAAACTCAATGAAGGTGATCAACAAGGTTCATTGGATCTTTTGAACGAGGCCCGTGAGAAATGTTTGCAAGTCTTAGAAGGTTACGATGAAGACGAAAAATCAAGCGAGTTGACACCAATAATGATTCAAACAGCTTATGTCAAACAGCTTCTTGGTCTGGACGAGGAGGCAGCTGCTATTCTCGACGAATTGAATTCAGAGTCTTTGAAAGATCCTGTTTCCAAACTACTTATACTCAACAACCAAGCTTCATTACATACAGATTTGGATACTCATAACCACGCTTTGTTGTATAGGGAACTGGGATTCCCATCTTCTTTGAGCGTTGTGTCTTCTAAGCTTATTTTCCCTCAATTGGAGAAGTTGAAGCGTAACGAACTTTTGTTAGCATACAAAGCTGGTAAATCGGTCAGAAAAGCTGCTTCAAAACATGCAAAGCAATTCCCTGGATCTTTGCTCCCAAAAGCATTGGGTTCCCTTGCCGAAAACGAATTTTCTGATGGAGACGTCAATGAAAAGGCATTGTTCAGATTTGCAAGAAAATCACCTTCGGATTTGGCCATTACCTTAATGGCTTCTCAAGTGAGCATTAATCAAAAGAAATACACCAACGCTGCTAAATTGCTTGAAGGATTTTTGGAGACTAACAGTAAAAACTTGATGCTGCCATCGGTGGTTTGTTTGTTGCTCGCATTGTACGATCAATTGGATAGAAAGAACAATAAGTTCCAACTCTTGAACAAGCTTTATGAAGCATTCAAGGACGTTGACGTGGAAGGAAGCAGCCAAACTAAATTCCTCAAATTTATTGCATTCCAGTTGCTTCCATTCGATGAGATCAAGAGTAAACAGCTGCTTTCAAAAGTCAAAGAAGTGTGCTCTTCTGATGACCAATTGGTTTCTATTGCTCTAGGTGAGAAATCTGCCGAATCTATTGAAGATATTGGCTCCATCACTGCATCTGTCGATGTTGATGAGCTTATAAATGAAGGAGTTCAGTCTCTTCTAGGCTCAAAGACTCAGACCTCATCTGTTTTGCCTCGTTATAGAGTCCAAAAAGTCACTAAAAGAAAGAGACAACATCCAAAGAAACTTCCTAAAGATCTCACTAAGAAGATCGACCCAGAAAGATGGCTTCCATTGAAAGACCGGTCTTACTACAAGCCTAAGAAGGGTAAAAAGACTAAGGATACACAAGGTGGTGTTATTGATTCTACTACGGAGCAAGCTCTGAATATTTCCAATACTACCAGTACACAAAAGGTGAGTACTAGTAAGAAGAGTGCTCCAAAGAAGGGTAAGAAAAAGGGTAAGAAATGAGCAAATAACAAGCGAAGCGAGTCACTCGCAAGTTATTTGTAAGCTACGAGTTGATGAGCTGCTGGTGAGCAAATGACTCGCTATGCTCGTCATTCGCCCAAATTGTGTAATTTATAACTAAAGCGAAAGGTATGCGAGGATGCAACCGTATCTTCAATAATATACATAGTAAATATCTGATCAAATAATCAGGTGAAAAGAGTGTCTTCATCTCTCAAATACTCTCCTATGTCACCTTGTCTGAATGCCACAATTGCAGTTGGTTGTAGATTTTTAGCTTCAATGGTGGATTTAGCAGAAACACCGAATCCCAATGGAACATCAGCCATAGAGAAGATGATCACACCAGCATGCTCAGGAATGTCTTCACTCATTTTACCGATATGGGCCTTGAGAACGTGGTTTCCATACAAGAAAGGCATTTCACCATTTTGTTTGATCCATATCTTGTACTTTGCATGTTGCGCAAGATATTGCAAGGAAGTGATGTGCAATCTGAATTTTCCTGTTTTTGTGAACTTTCCAAAACAGACACCAAGGGACATCAAGTTTGGTCTTGCCACAGATGTTGCGAGTTTAGCGATCTTGTCTCTAACGTAGTAGACTCTGTCTTTTTGAAGTCTGAAGACATGTGGATCTTCTTTGTTGTCCACCAAAAAGGCGATGTTTCTACCGATGTAGTTGGCCAACTTCTCAAACACCACTTTGGTTTCTTCTTCTGTTAAAGGTCTCATTGTTTGCAGGCTAGAGATACTCTATACTAGAAATATGGTAGTACTCAGACTATCTATGGCTACATGTTAAAATTTTTCAGATGAAGAAAAAAAAATAAAAAAAAATTTATCTCAATGTGGTGTAAAGGTGTCGATTCAGTCGATCGGATAGCGGCAGGTGAGCTACCATCCAGCTAAAGCCAGTTGCAGCATAGTGCGCGTAAGGAGCGTGTCCAAACTGGCAAAAACATTTGCATGTGGTCTTGTGCTGAGAGCCACAGTCTGTTGTGCGACGTTTTTGGTCGCCAGCTCATCTCTATTGATTGTGTAAGCATATGAAACTACACCACGCAGACCATTCTGCCTTGTAACCATGCCGAAGCCAACAAACACTCTCTCTGGTAGACCGTTCCCAGGAGTCCGCTTACACACTCCTTAAGCACTGCTGTATTCGCTCGTGCCAACGTCACATATCTGACCCGGTCGTGTTCCAACCAATAGCTGCTCCGAAAAGGTATTTAGCGGGGTTCGGTAGACTTGGTAATACACACTCCAATGTAGAATGGAGGACATGGAAATCAAGCAAGCGAACCGGAGAAAATCTGACTATCGTCGGACAAGAACTGGCTGGTGAGTACAACTTGAACAAATCATATCTTTGACTTGTTGTTTCCTGCTAACATATTAGTATAACTTGCAAAAAACGTAAGGTCAAGTGCAGTGAGGAACGGCCGACTTGTGTTCAATGTAAGAAGGGGACCAGGTTGTGTGAGTATCCGGAAACGGGGGCTCTTTTCCGGTACCAGCGAATGGCGAGCGACGCAAGTCATTTGGCTGTCAGCGCTGGATTATCTGCGAACGACCCGCTCGGGTCGTCATCGCCTCGCTCGTCATTTGCTGGTCGCTCCAAATTAACCATTTCTAACCTTCTGGGAGAAAACCTACCACTGCCTTCACCTTATCAAACACTCACGATTCCCACGTACCCCATCACCGATGCTGAATTGTCGTTAATTCAACACTTCACCAACCGGGTCGGCCCTTGGTTTGATCTATTTGATGAAACCCGTTCCTTCACCTTTGAGGTCACTCGACTGGCCTTTTTTGATCAAACAGGCATAATAATGAAGGCTGTGTTAGCGATTTCTGCTAAACAATTGGCACTGACTAACTCGCAACATGATTATGCGGTTGCAGTTCGTTATTATGATGAAACATTACGTCGATTACGTCAGGCATTAGCGATGACTAGTGGAAATAATAAAAATGGAGCGTCAATCGACGCGACGTTTATTTCAACCGTAATTTTATCTGCCTATGAGATGCTTAAACCAGCAGCAGTTGACTGGCATAAACACCTCAAAGGTGCCATTTCCCAGGCAGATATGGTGAGGGACAGCATCCATGTTCCAGGTCCTGTTAAGACAGGTTTTTGGAGTGTTGCTCGTCAGGAAGTAATACGAGCATGGCTGGTTAATGAACCAGTTGGAATAGGTACTAATCTCTGGAGAATAGACCCATCTAAATGGGATGAAGAGCCGCCCTGGAAAGTGGGAACAGCTGCCAATAATATGGTGTATTTACTGGGGCTCGTGGTTGATCTGTGTTGGAGGGCAAACAATGAGCAAAGTCACGCCGAGCAAAAGGGGTCGTGTGATTACGCAAATCGTTCACGACTTGTCACCGATGAAGATATCGAGAGGTTATATCTTCTTCTTGATTCATGGAGAACAAAACTAGACTCCCGTTTTGAGCCATTATCGAGTTTTCAAACGTCGGAAGGTCTTGTGAAGTATTTTTATCTTCCTGCAGAAGCTGGTCTGGCGATTCAATTGTATCATTCTGCTAGGTTGTTGTTAGCATTTCAAAGACCCGAGAGGTTGCAAGAACGGAGAGCAGAATATCTCCTGGAATGTGACCGGATTATTGGTATAAGTCTATGTTGTGAGGATGAACCTTCTTCTTTGCTTTCAATTCATTGTTTGCATGTTGCGGGGGTTTTGGTTGAGGGAGTGAGGCGTGAGGTGGTGATGAGGCTGTTGAGGGGTGTTCAGGAGGGGTGTGGTTGGGAGACCGGGTATGTGCGGAACGTATTAGAAAAGGAATGGGCCGCGAGCGGAGAGTAATGATTGATGGGTGAGGTGGGTAATCCAAGAAAACGTGTAGCAAATAAAACTTTAACGCAACCACTACAGTAGTAGATCTGAGAGATCTGAATTTTTTTTTTTGTAATCGCACGATCAAAATGTTATCTGCATGTGATCTAGTTCACGTGATGGAAAATGACCAGCCGGGTGTGTTACTGGACCAGTTGCGTCGACCTGAGAGACTGGGCCTTCTGAAACTATCTCAAGTATACTTAATTCTCACAAACCAGAAGCAATGCTTGTTGAGCAGGCTCTAACTATCAGGTAACGATTGAATGACTCGCTTCGCTCGTCTTTCTATCTCCACGTGACCCAGGTCAGCTGCCACCTCGAAAAATTTTCACTAATAAAAATTTGCGAAATAAAACTAAACTTCTTCTGTAACACCCTTCAACAACCAATCATGTCTGAATCTACACAAGAAATCCCAATCCCTCCAGCTGGAACGAGCGAAGATGGAGTTGCTCAAGAAGTTCCTGCTGCCGAAACTGGCAGTGCTGCGGTCTACGACGATGACGAAGATTCTCTCGGGAGAAAAGATCCAAGCAACAAATGGCTCCGCACAAGGAAGGGTGATGTGGTCGGAAACACCCCGAAAAAGCAGAGAATTCTCAAGAGGAACCCGGACACGTGGGTATGTTTACCCGAGCTTCCCCTTACTGGGAAGCCGGTTTACTTGATTTTACTCCCTTACTAACATAAAGTAGACGAATCTTGAACGAAGATGGAACCCCAAAATTTGATGACGAAGAACGTCGTCCAAAAAAGAAAGTTGCAGTGATGTTGGGTTACTGCGGAACTGGCTACCATGGAATGCAGCTGAATCCTCCAGCCAAGACTATTGAGGGTGAGCTTTTCGAAGCCTTTGTCAAATCAGGTGCGGTTTCCAAGAACAACTCCAACGATCTCAAGAAGTCCTCCTTCATGCGTGCTGCCCGTACTGACAAAGGTGTGCATGCCGCCGGTAATGTTGTTTCGCTCAAGATGATTGTGGAAGACAAGGATATTGTTGAGAAAATTAACAGCCATTTGCCTGAACAGATCAGAATTTGGGGTTATGAACGTGTCAACAAGGCTTTTGACTGTCGTAAGCTGTGTTCCTCGCGTATCTACGAATATCTCATGCCAACGTACTCTTTCTTGCCACCAAAACCAACTAGTCCACTGGCTAAACAAATTGCCGAGGCTGAGAAAGAGTTCCCTGGTACAACCAGAAAAGATCCTGAGGGTGAAAAATTTTGGACAGATCTCGAGGCTGTGCTGACGGAAGCTGGAATTACCGAGGATCAACTAAATCAAATTCAAGAAGCAAATCGCGAAGGAATTCAACTAACAATTCCTTTAGAATTAGCAGACAAGAAGGCCAAAGAACTGTCGAACGAGGCCCGTAGAAAGTTCCGTGTCTCGAATGAAAAGTTACAGCTCGTCAGAGACGCTTTGCAACTGTATCTCGGATCACATAACTTCCATAACTTCACCAATGGTAAGGACTATAAGGACGCTTCTGCCCAACGGTTCATGAAGAAAATCACTGTGAGTGATCCAATTGTGGTGGAAGGAACAGAGTGGGTTTCCATTAAGATTCATGGTCAATCTTTCATGTTGCACCAGATCCGTAAAATGATCGGTATGGCTACTCTGGTGGTCCGTACAGGTTGTCCGTTAGAGAGAATTGTCGAAGCTTTTGGTCCAAACAAGGTCAACATTCCTAAAGCACCTGCTCTTGGTTTGCTTTTAGAACAGCCAGTCTACGAAGGTTACAATGAAAAGCTCAAGAAGTTTGGTTACAACGGTATTACTTTCGATAAATTCGAGGAGGAAATGACTGCTTTCAAGAAGAAGCATATCTACGATAAAATTTATGCTGAAGAAGAAAGAGAGAACGTTTTTTACGGTTTCTTTGGGTTCATCGATGGGTTCGGAGGTTATGATGAGTCCAACAACGCCCCAATTTTCAACTTCTTGACTGCAAGAGGTATCAAGGCCACTTCTGAGTCTTCCAAGACTGAGGAGAAGACTGAGGAGAAGACTGAGTGAGAAACTACTCGTTTCGCACATAGTTTATATTCGTTTGTACAAATTAGACTTTTGTATTTCATTCACTGTAATTCTACATATCGGTGTACGGATGTTACTAGCCGAAGTACTGTCACTACTGTTACGGCTCTCTCCGCCTTCCGCATCCAGTTCCGTTTTGTCCCGTGTATCACATTGATATCACGCACAACTCGAACGAACTGGAAACACCAACACCCAGCTTGAATGACTTGTCTCGCCAGTCATTCGCTCCGGTCGTCATTCTTCGCACTAAAATCACCCCATTTTTATTTTTATTTGCACTGCCCAGATCTAAAATCACGTTATTTTTTTACTACCCCCAACGGGTAGCAGGATAATTAAATCACTCTTCTCCTAGTATAAAAAGAAACAGAAAGACGTTGTCTACTCTGCAAATCTTCCATTCATTTAATCATTTATCCATACAATCAACCCCCACTCTCCGCTTAAATAAATATCATGTCTGCCGCTGCTATTGCTTTCAAATCTGCTACCAAGTCTGCTTCTCGCATTGGTCCTCACCCTCTTTTCAAAGAACTTGGCCAACATGCCGTTAGAATTGGTATCTGGGGTGGTCTTATGGGAAGCTTCTTACTTTGGCCAAGTGCTGTTGCTACCGCCAACAAGAGAGGTTACTGGTCGGTCTAATTAATTAAGTGTGTTTTTAAATGATTAATGAAATTTATTCGATGGGAATCTACGACGAGCAAAGACAGTCGTCTAAGTCTCGACACGATTAACGAGTAACAAGTAACGAATAGAGCAAATCGGTAAACCAACCCAAACTTGCAGTAAACGCAAATAGCCAGTCTGACTTGCAGTGGAGTATCGAACGATTGATGACTCGCTTCGCTCTTCCTTCGTCGATCGTCGCGTCGCCCGTCGCGAATAGCCTCCTACCAGAAAATTGGAGCCCCAATTTTTCAACAAAATATACCAAATCTTGAATCTCCTCGATTCAATATTGGGTTTACCAACGAAGACCTCTCTATTCTTGTGAGTTAGGCTACTAAATTTTCTTCCTCACTTCTTTTCACAACCATGGGGCTTTCATTTTCGCTCTGTTCACTAGTGCTTTTGGTGCTTGCCATCATCAAAAGAAAAATGATTTGGAATGCTATTGACAAGTTTGATGCACGTTATCGTGTCACTGAAGACCTCTATTTGGCCTCTGGAGTGTTCCCACCTGTAATTGAACACATTTACAGATGTTACGTCAAAAAACAAGCCAGTCTTTGGTACTCTGTTGAAAACTCGATGAAGAAAAACTCGAACAAGACCGCTATTACATTCCTAAGACCATCAAAGGGCAAAACGCTCAAGGATGGCGACAGCATGTTTGATATCGAAAACTATAGCTATGGTGAGCTGTATGAGATGGTTTTGAGATTGTCGCACATTTTGAATGCCGAATATGGCGTCGAAAAAGGCGATATTGTCTCTCTCCATTGTACAAACAAGCCGATTTTTGTCGTTTTTTGGCTTGCCTTCTGGAATATCGGAGCCACCGTCTCATTCCTCAATTACAATGTTAAACACACGCCTCTGTTACACTCTTTGAAAGTGGTGAATGCAAAACAGGTTTTCGTTGACGACGATGTGAGCAGTTCAACATTCCGAGAGACCGAACCACAGATCACCAGTGAACTTGCTGATCTGAAAATCAACTACTTCAATGAAATGGAGTTGATGGCACGTTTGGAAGACCCAAACAGTCCAAAATTCAGACAATTGGATCCAATCAGAGATGAGGGAGTCAGATATTTCGATCCAGCTGTCTTGGTTTACACGAGCGGAACGACCGGATTACCGAAATCTGCAGTCAACTCATGGAGAAAGGTGTTTTTCGCATCTAATGTTTTCACACATGCAATGAGAATCACCGGAAAGACAAACCTATACACCGCAATGCCACTGTATCACGGAACTGCAAGTATTCTGGGAATTATGCCGGTTCTTCATCACGGTGCAACGCTTTCACTTGGAACCAAATTCTCATTATCATCATTTTGGAAACAAGTTAAACTGTCAAATGCAAATTCGATTCAATATGTTGGTGAGGTTTGTCGTTATTTACTTTCGGCGCCCGTCACAGAGGATGAAAAACTGTGTTTTGGTAAACTGGTGCTTGCTTGTGGAAATGGATTACGTCCTGACGTCTGGAAAGCGTTCAAAGAAAGGTTTGGAATCAAGGCAATTGGAGAATTCTATGCGAGTAGTGAAGCACCATTTGCCACCACGTGTTACGAAACAAACGGAATTGGTATTGGATCCATTCGGAACAACGGTTGGTTAGCAGATAAAATTTTGAGCAACATTTATTGTGTTGTCAAAGTGGAAGATGGCGATGAAGGTACTCTTGCGCGAGATGGACAAGGATTCTGCCATAAAGCCAAAGTAGGCGAGAAAGGTGAACTTTTGATGCATGTTTTCAACCCAAACAACATTAAGACAACCTTCCCTGGATATGTCAACAACGACGAAGCTACATATTCCAAGATTGTGAGAGATGTTTTCCGTAAAGGAGACGCTTGGATTCGTACTGACGATTTGTTCAGATATGATGATATGGGCTGTTTGCAATTTGTTGATCGTTTGGGTGATACCTATCGCTGGAAATCTGAGAATGTTAGCACGACAGAAGTTGAGAACGAGATTATGAAGAACAAAAATGTCGGAATGTGTATTGTTGTTGGTGCCAGAGTCCCGAATCACGAAGGCCGTTGTGGTTACATTATTCTGCAAACCAAGTCAAACAACAGTGAAAATGAGTTACAGAGGCAAAAGATCTTGGACGAAATTGCTTCTGAAGTCTGGGACAATCTTCCTCATTTTGCAAGACCACTTTTCGTCAGATTTGACCTAGTGGAATTCACCGATAACCACAAGGTTTCAAAAAAGAGTTTCAGAGATCCTATTTTACCGGCTGGTCCAAAGGGAACTCAACAGGTTTACTGGTTGAATGGAAGCAGTCGCAGATACGAGAGGTTGACTGAAGAGGTTTGGAAGGGAATTGAGGAGAGGAAGGTCAGATTGTAACGAAAAAGGACTGAATGGCTACCGAAGCGAGTCTTTTGCGGGCCGAGGGTGGACCTAACTCCACGGAGTATGGCCCATATATAACGTTATATGGCAATGGGGAATTGCCATCTGACTGAACGGATGATTTGCGATTCATTCGATCGGCAGAAAGATGCTTCCGCTGCCATTTACTGGTGTACGGGTGCATCTAAAATATTTTTACAGCACATGCAGAAAAAAAAAGTGTCAAAACTTTATTTTCCCAGATTTTCGTGAGTCGCAAGGGATTGAGTAAGAAGAGGTGGTGAGCATATCACCAGCGAACGGTTCTTGAGGAATATGTCCAACATGCCCTCCAGGATTTGTTTTTGCTGTCGTTGGCTCGTAGCTTTCGGCAGCTCGGTCAAATCATCTCGCTTAAAGTAGCTCTCTTCTCTTTTAATATCTGCTGCACTTGTAATAAAAAAAAGCAACGTGCGATCGAGAAAATAAAAATAAAAAATGGTTCTACTTGAAAGAAAAAGATGACTCTTTTTTTTTAACAGATTCTCAACTATTTTCTTTAGAGAATATTAATTGATTCAGACGATTTGATCATCGTACTTGACTTGCGTTAATCATAAACCATCAGGATACAATGCCCGTAAGTATTTGACTCAGTTTGGCAAATAGTGAAGGGAGCACAGAAGGGGGGCAGTGTGTGGACATGGAGAGGCAGTGCGAGGGCAGTGTGAGGAAGAATGGTGTGGTGAAATTTAACCAGACAAGCAAAACAGTTGGGACTTCACACTGGTGTGAGTGAGTGTGATACAACTATAAACAAGTGATTCGTGGACCATCGTCGATTGATGATCGGTTTGATCAGTGTGATCAGTGTGATCTAGTCAAGAATGGCTACGAGATTGTTTACAATCCAACTGTTTATTGATACTCTCCTGGGGACACTAGGAAGGGGTCCCGGGAAAGCCTCGACGACACCTGGTGGTACACGGAGGCACTTGTAGGCTTCCGAGAGCTTTCCAGTGGATCATCAGTGACTCATCGGGCTTTTCTCGGACATACTTTCCCAATTAGGAAATTCGCACACTTCACACCCCATATAGCACCCCGCCTCCTTACGTCAGCAGCAAACTATTTATTTGATTACAATTAACCAGTTTGTTGTGGCTCTATTCTTCTTGCACTCAACTGTACAAATAACGGTAGTGGGATAAGCATCGAACTGTTGTTTTATTACTGTTTTTTGTACAGATTTTTTATCCATTTGCCAAACACTTTATTAAACACAACCAAATTGTTACAAAGACTAACCGCTCTTAAAGGCCCCAACAACTAATAACAAAATGTTCATGGAAAATCCACACGTCGGTGATAGATCACGTCTTGAAGACTGGAGAATTAGAGGTTACAACCCTTTAACACCACCAGATTTATTACAACATGAATTCCCGCTCAGTGCCAAATCTGAGAAGAACATTCTTGAAGGACGTGAATTTGCCTGTGATATTTTGAATGGTAAAGATGATCGTTTGTTGATTGTGATTGGTCCATGTTCGATCCACGACCCAGTGGCTGCGATTGATTACTGTGAGCGTTTGAGCGAACTGAAGGAAAGTGTCAAAGGCGAGCTTCATATTGTCATGAGAGCTTACTTGGAAAAACCAAGAACAACTGTTGGTTGGAAAGGTTTGATCAACGACCCAGACATTGACGGGTCCTTCAACATCAACAAAGGTTTGAGAATTTCGAGAGAGCTGTTTGTCAAACTGACTGAAAAATTGCCTATTGCAGGTGAAATGCTTGACACAATTTCACCACAATTCTTGAGTGATTTGTTCTCTGTTGGTGCAATCGGTGCAAGAACTACCGAATCCCAATTGCATAGAGAATTAGCTTCTGGTCTATCATTCCCAGTCGGCTTCAAGAATGGTACTGACGGCTCGCTTGGAGTTGCTGTTGATGCGATGAGAGCTGCTTCTCACCCACATCATTTCCTCTCTGTCACAAAACCAGGTGTCGTTGCCATCGTTGGTACGGAAGGAAACAAAGACACTTTCGTCATTCTCAGAGGTGGTAAAAAAGGTACAAACTTCGATGAGGAAAGCGTGAAAGAGGCCAGCGAGACTTTGAAAAAATCAAACATCATGAAACCAGCTGAAGCAAGAATCATGGTTGATTGTTCTCATGGTAACTCAAATAAAGATCATAGAAACCAACCAAAAGTTGCTGCTGAAATCGCAAGACAAATCAGGGAGGGTAATACCAGCATCTGTGGATTGATGATTGAAAGTAATATTGCTGATGGCAGACAAGACGTGCCTCCAGTTGAAGAAGGTGGTAAGGAGAAACTGAAATATGGCTGCTCAATCACCGACGCTTGTATCGGTTGGGAGAGCACAGTGGAGGTTTTGGAGATGTTGGCAGAAAGTGTGAGAGAGAGGAGAAGAAGAAGAACATGATGCTGATGCGTCTTATGGATTGAAAATGACAATGTGGCATGTTTTATTTTACTAAAGTCGGTTTGAACAATAAAAGTATTCTATGAAATTTTTTAACGAGTAGTGTTTTAATCTGTGATTCCTCGCAAATATACGAGTTGAACGAGATAACGTTCACGCGACTAATCGAATCAGTTACTTGACGAACAAAGACAACTAGTCGCTTCGCCCGTCGTTTCTGGTTCGCTCAAATATATATATTTCTATACTCGGAACAACCGTTGCCTCCAAAAAAAAACACAACACCTAATGCTTTCTATAAATATAAGAAATGAAAATGACTATTTATTGAGGGAAGAAGTACACTAGCAAAACGAGTCACCGCCCAATTAACTTGGTTAGAAGCGTAATGGACCGTTGTTAGACCCACTTTGATCGCTATTCTCAAACATATCCCGCTACGCTCGTCTTTCGCCTAAAGCATTCCCCCAAGAATTCTCGCTGCCAATCTAACTCCCCTACCAATATGCCTGTCTGGTTTATCAAAATCTTCTAGTTTCAACTCAGTAGTAAACTCATACAAATTATCCACTTCTTGCTTCATTTGAGCCTTTAATTCCGGATCTTTAGTCACAATTACAGCATTCGACTCCAGGTCAAGTGAATAAGCACGTTTAGTATAATTAGATGATCCGATGACTGTGACACTTGGTTCTAACTCATCTGGTAGTGAAATCCAAATTCCTTTTGCATGATATGACCAACCGGTTTTAGTGTTAACAGTTCCATTTCTCCATTCTAATAGTCTAATATGTTGTTCATGTTTCAACTGATAAACACGCTCCAAAAACAGTTTCGCATTGTGCAAATATGCATCTGGTAAGTAGTATGAAATTCCTTTTGATTTATAGAAAGAATTTGCTTGCGGCGCAGCCGTAATAACAGTTCCTTTCGCTAATGATTCACAAAGCTTTGATTTAATATCTGGATCCATGTTGAAATATCCAGCTGTGAAAGTCCATGTAACTGTTTTATCATTCAAAAATGTCAGTAATCTCAAAATTGCTTGTTTCTCAGTTGAACTATCTGGTTTCATTAATGGAACAAACGATGACACTGGATAGACAATTGTAGCTGGATCCTCCAAATTCTGCGAGCGTGAAGCACCATGTTGTTTCAAAATTGGTGCTAACAAACTTGTTGTGTCTCTGATGAAATGTTCAACATTTAAATGGGGCTCACAAGAGCGATTCGATGAGGGCCAATCCAGATCGAATTTCTGTTTGTTTGTTGATGGAAGCACTTTATAACTGACTGATGAAATTGCTTCTTGAACACTGAAATAGTAATCTGAAACCGCTTGATTTTTGAACAAGTAATAACGATCTTGACGGTTGGTGAAATAGTCTTCCGAAAGGTTGGCACCCGATAAGATAACCTCGCTGTCAAATCCACAAATTTTCATGTGTTGAAGCCCCCAACCTTCATTTAATCTTTTTGGAACGATGGACTTTGTTAAACCGCTCAAATGAGGAGTATGATAGAATCTGATATTAACACGGTCTTCACCATATTTTTCAACTAATGGAACCAATAACGTGGCGGTACATGAACGTGGCGCATCTCTGGTACTTCTTAAACAATCTATCAAGATATCCACTTTGAGATCTGGTTTTTCGGCCAATGAATCATGAAGACATTGGACGAGTTCATGTTGTGTTTTACCAATGTAAAGTGAGGAAAGGAATATTCTCTTTTTAGCACCGTTAATTTTTGTCTTTAATAATGAGTAAAATTCGGCCGGATGGTTCAAAATTTCAAGTTCGCCTTTGTCTAACTCGAATCGTGGACTTATGGCGTCTAGTTGTTGGATTGCGGCTCTTAAATTTGGATGGAACGTGTCATAGTTTATTAATGTTGTGTTGTCCACCTTCAGGGTTGAAAAGTAGCGTAAATGCTTCTTAAAACCGCTGAGATGGTGCAGCAGATTTGCCATCGTAGAATGAAAGAACATGGGTGGCAAATTTATCAAAAGTTGAAGGATATCAAGTATTTATATAATGTGATTTAAGGTCATGTGTTCGTGTTCGAGAGGTTCGTTTAAAAAAGGTTTTTCTTTTCAAGACAAGGAAAAAAAAAAACAAAAAAAAAATCCAACCAAAAAATTTTTTGACCCACATCTCAGTAGACGGGACTTGATGAAACCTTCGTTCAGAACACTGCTCCGGAGAACAATGTCGAACAACATGAAACATACGCAGGAAGGAGCGGAGGCAACGTCCACGCAGCCTCCGACCAAAAAAGTCAAGGTTACAACAAGAGGTTCTTCTCCACTGATTGATGATCAAGGATTCAAATTGAAGAGGGTTTACATTGATGCGAAAGAAATGTCCGCTTTTGACAGACTTGGCGGAGTTAAGAATGCATCAAATTTATCGGATCTTCCGCAAAATAAAACAATCAAACAAGAAGAACAGGATACGGATTATATAATGGACGGGCCGTTAAGAAGATTGAAACCATACTACTTCACATACATGACACATTGCAAAGGACGTTGGAAAAACAAGAACTTGCTTGAAGTGTTCACGAATGAGTTCAGATTACATCCAGAATCATATTATAGAAATGCACTCGAAAAGGGTAGAGTTACGCTCAACGATAAGGTTGCCAGCGTTGAATCAATTATTCGCGATGGTGATTTAATCAGCCACAGAATGCACCGCCACGAACCCCCAGTCAGTTCACGTTCAATCAAAATTGTTCACCAAGATGACGAACTAGTTGTTATTGACAAACCAAGTGGAATTCCTGTGCACCCAACTGGTAGGTTCCGTCATAACACGGTTACGTTTATCCTGGAAAAAGAGTTTGGATTGAAGGTTCATCCTTGTAATAGACTGGATAGATTGACAAGTGGGTTAATGTTTCTTGCCCGAACAGCGCAAGGTGCTGAAAAAATGGTTAAACAAATGCGCGAGAGAGAAGTGTCAAAACAATACATTGCAAAAGTTGTGGGTGAATTTCCCGCACAAGGTGAAATTAAAGTGGATGAGCCATTATTCACAATGGACCCGCGTATTGCATTCAACATTGTTGACAAAGAACGCGGCAAGCCAGCAACAACACTTTTCCGTCGTATTTCTTTCGATGGTGAAACAAGTCTTGTCTTGTGTCGTCCATTGACTGGCCGTACACATCAGATTCGTGTTCATCTACAATATTTGGGTCATCCAATTGCCAATGACCCACTTTATTCGAGTCCACGTATCTGGGGTGACAATTTAGGACGTGGGGGTAAATTTGATGTTGACGAAATTGCAGCAAAGCTGTCGAAAATCGGTAAAACTGAGGCAGCTACAAGTTGGTTGCACCCGGGAGCCGAGAGCGGTGAGATCCAAGCAACTGGCAAGTTTTGCGATGAATGCCAATGCGAATTGTATTCTGATCCAGGTCCAAACGATCTTGATTTATATCTACATGCTTATCGTTATTACTCACTAGAGTCGAATGGTTGGTCGTACCAAACAGAGTTGCCTGAATGGGCCACTGAACAGCAATCGAGTTTCATGGAATTAGCTTTGGACGAGGCTAGAAAATCACCAGCCGCAGATACTCAGTTTTGTGTGGGGGCCATCATTGTCAATGAAGGTAAAATTTTGAGTACCGGTTACACACGAGAAATTGAAGGAAATACCCACGCTGAACAGTGTGCATTTGAAAAATATTTCGAGAAAACTGGATCGCGCAAGTTGCCCCTTGGCTGCGAGATTTACACAACTATGGAACCATGTAGCGAACGGTTGAGTGGGAATTTACCGTGCGTTGACAGAATCTTGGAGTTCAAAGATTCGTTCACTACGTGTTTTGTGGGGACGATTGAACCCACCACGTTTATTGAGAACAACGTTTCGAGGCGGAGACTGGAAGAGGCGGGGATCAATTATATGAAGGTTCCTGGATTTGAGGAGGAGTGTTTGAGGGTGGCCAAGAGGGGGCACGTCACGGGCAAGTGACGAGCAGAGCGAGTCATTTGTTTCTCTGTGTGTGTATAGTTTACAACCGACGCGACGGAGGTTCCGCCAATGCAGCGGAACCATCCCGTGTAGTCGAGCAAAAGCCCGTGCTCCGGCGGGGCAAACCTCTAAATAGCCTACGTGCATAAAATTCGCGGCTATCGCCGTCGCGTCGATCGACTGGACCGATATTTTGTCTGTAGTGAACAACCACCAAACAACGAGCAAATCTTGGTTGCCAGCGATTGAATGACAGTAAAAGGAGGCACAGTGAGTCCAAGGGCTCTTCCATGTCCCATCCCTGGCCTGCGGGTGGCCATCCACTGCCCCCGCAATATGGCGGCCCCTCCGACCCGCTCGTTCGGCTGGCGGAGGAGACGTCGCTCGCGACTTCCCCACACCCAAAATTCCAGAAACGACCAAAATCAAAAAAAAAATTCAACATATAAATACACCTAAACCACCACCTGGTGCCCCACAAAAAAACGGTTACCCATGGAGATAACAACACCAACAATGCCGAGCGCGTTAATAGATGTTTGCAAAGAATGTCATGAGGTTGTGAATGATTTCCTGAGGATGGAACATCCGTACACCGCTAGCAATCACAAGAAACAAAAACCGTTCCCGACGTTTCATGGTTCTGACAAGTTACACAGAGCGACACAACAGCAAGTTGCCAACACATACAGCATTTTCACCGAAGCGTTGGATGTTTACTCCCTGGAGGAGCTGAGCATCAGTTACAATGGCGGTAAGGATTGTTTGGTTATGCTGGTGATATACTTGGCTGCGATTTATGGTAAGTTTGATCAACAATCGCTCAAGGAACATCGAATAAATTCAGTGTATATCAACAACGAAACGACGTTTGAGGAACAGGACGAGTTTTTGTACCAATCTGCGGTGAAATATCAGCTTTCTATGATAAAAATCAAGGATCGAATGAAATCGGGGTTCGAGAAGTATCTTCAGCAGAAGCCGAACATCAAGGCGATCATCGTTGGAATCCGTCGGATCGATCCTTTTGGCGGTGATTTGTCCTACATTCAGAGAACCGACCACGGATGGCCTGATTTCATAAGGATTAATCCCGTTCTTGAGTGGACTTATTGTGAGATTTGGTATTTTTTGAAGGCTACGAACGTTGAGTACTGTTGTTTGTACGACAGGGGATACACTTCCATTGGTGGAGTTGAGAACACTGTTCCTAACCCGTTGTTGCGGAGGGGGGATGAGTTTTGGCCGGCGTATATGCTGGAGGACGACGATCACGAGAGGTTGAGTAGGGCTGACGGGTGCGAGGAGAGGAGAGTGGAGGAGAAGCTTTGACGGACGACGAGAGAGCGACGAGAGAAGTGACGAGAGAAGCGAGTCGTGCAAGTGGCTGTTCCGCTCTTCTTCCCATCCTCCGAGTTAGTGTCATCAGGGTTCACAAACGACATTTACGACATAGTTGATTACGCATTAAATGTATTCCACGATAACAACTACAGTAAACGGAACGACAGGCGAGGCGAGCTGTTCGTGCTTTCTTGATATGTAGCGAGCTAGTGACTTTCGTAGTCCTCGTGAAATTAAAAAAGACAATATTTAATAAAAAATGTGCTACCAAATTCTAGCATTTTTGCTGGGTCGTCCCGGCCGATCGACGCGTTTCGACGCGAAAAATTTCACGAGTGAAAAATTGTAAATCAGCCAAACTGTCTCACGAGTCGCTCCGTTCGTGTTCCTCGGTCGTCGTTCGCCATGACAACATACACACTAGACAGTCACCCGGACCACTGGGTGTTTCTCAGCGAGACTCCGCTGGAAGTTAACGAGATCCTCGACTTTGTTCGCTCTCCCAAGGCTGGAGCCATAGTGTACTTTGGTGGTACCACCAGAGACTCATTTGAAGATAAGACCGTTACGTCATTAGCGTACGAGGCACACACGAAGCTTGCGCTCAAGACGCTGAACAGGATTGCTGTGCAGGCACAGGAACAGTTTGCTGTACACAAAATCGCCATTGCACACCGACTAGGCGACGTTCCGATACTGCAAGAGTCGGTTATGATTGCAGTCAGTGCGAGCCATAGAAAGGAAGGCTGGGAATGCGGGGAGTGGATCTTGGAGAGAGTCAAGGAGCGGGCGGAGATCTGGAAGATAGAGAAGTACGAGGGGGGTGGGGGAGTTTGGAAAGAGAATGGCAAGCGGTTGACGGGCCAGGAGTGAGCAGCGAGCCAGTTGGTTTTTGGGGCTGCCGTTCGGTCTATGGGGCTGCCAGTGGGGCTGCCAGTGGGGCTGCCACCGTCGCCCGCTTAGTTCAAATATCTTCTATTTACATGCACGACATACTTACAGTACACAGCAAGGAGCCATCCGCAGGCGTATGGCTCGCACGACTCGTCGTCCGCCCGTCAGTTGGTGAACGCAGCCTCCGGTCTATACACCACCTCGACTCTTCTTGTCTCGTAATTCATTCTCTGGATCACCTTCGCACCCTTCTCCTGCTTGGTCAACACCAACTCGCCAACCTCTGGCAGAACAGGCTTCAGGAACTGTCTCTTGAGGGCGAGCTGCTGCTTCAACGAGAAACAACACTCCTTGCTAGCAATCAACGACAGAATCTTGTCCTTCGACTCCTTATCGACCGGCTTGCCGGCCACAGACAACGACTTGAGCTGTTGGATCGCGTCGTCTCTGGCGCTCTTCAACTCCTGCTCAGTCTTGTTCTTGCACAGCTCAAACTTGGCGTCGAACATCACCGCACCGTCCACGGCGGAAGCAAGCTTTTCGTACTCCGTCTTCGCCAAATCGAACTCCTCTTGGGAAATCTCGCCCTTTCTGAGCTGCAACTTCAGGTCGTAAACGTAGTTGTACGTAGCGTAAAATCTGGCATCGGCCAAACCCTTGCCACCTCTGAGATAGCCGTCGATCTTAACTAATCTTTGGGCAGCCAGCTGCTTCAACTCATCACCAACTTCAACAAACTGTGGCAATTGTTGAGCAAAACTCTCTTGCTTCTCCGAACGACGCTGTTCTCTCTGTTGCTGTTGTCTGAGCAACTCTGGCAGAGCCAACTCCTCCTTTCTCGACATGTACTGCTCCTCCGCCTCCGCCTCGTACTGGTTCTTCGCCAACTTGCGGCCAAAACGACGGACACGTGGCTCAAAATGCGGATATGGCAGACGGTGCTCCTGCTTCAAAGCAACGCCGATGAACTTTCTCTTTGGATGGAACGGATCAAGATAGTATCTGACAAATCCAGGCTCAAGAGCAAACAATGTGTGGTCTCTACCAATTCCAACGTTCTCGCCAGGATACCACTTGGTACCTCTTTGTCTCATGATGATTTGTCCAGTTGTCACTGCCTCGCCTTCATGTTTCTTTGGTCCCAAACGCTTACCTCTTGAATCTTTCATGTGTGTTTTGGAACCGGCAGCTCTTTTCGTTGCCGTTCTCACCTGAATCGTGGTGTTCAGGGGAAGCGACAGCGAGCTCTTGATCTTGCCGAAGATGGCCGATGTGAATCTTGCGCTGTCAAACAACATCGTGGGCTGGTGGTGGAGAAGAAGGAGCCGGTGTTGGTGAGTGAGTGGTTGACGAAGGTGATTTATTTTTCATGGTGAAATTTTTCAAAGGGCGGGTAACCCCAGCCGAACGCAGCGGGTCTCGCAGTGGGCCTGCCTGCTGTCTGGAGCGCCTGACGTGGTGTTGTGGAGAGTGCTGTTGTGCGTGCCGCTTGCTGCGTTGTTGGACGTGCCGCCTGCTCTGCTGCTCGCCCGTGTGTCCATCCCGGCTCGGGCTGCTCGCACAAACAGCGGGCGTCGCCAGCGTCGCCGGCCGCGCCGACGCGACGCCGCGTCGAAAAATCCGCAACGTCTCGAGTCGCTAATTTTTCAACTAACTCACGCTTTCGTACTGTCTCCTCCATCTGCCACGGCCCCCAATCGACACCATGGAAGGCTACTGGGACGTCGTTGTGTCGTCTTTGCAGGACACGTGCAACGCGAACGAGATGATCGCGTTCGAGCCGCTGGAGCTGCCGCCGGCCAAGGACAAACAGGAGAGACTGAAGAACCGCGAGACAATCATCAAGCACCGGGAGAACCTCGAGAAGACCAAACGGATCCTCGACACGGCGCTCATCAACGTGAACGGGCTGCTCTCGCAGTCACGCGAGACACCTCCGGTGGACGAGTTCGCGGCGGGCTCGCCGGGCTCCGACACGTCAGGTCTGGCCGCCTCGAACATCGTGTACACCAAGCGGAAACAGTCCAAGATCAACCAGAAGGTCGGCCGTTCGTTCTACACGTCGCCATTCAACCCGTCGGACCCGGTGACGATCAACTCCGACGTCGCATTCAAGCCAAAACAGAAGAACGCGGAGTGGATCCAGTGTCAGGTGCTCAAAGTGCTGAATGAGCAGAAGTTCGAGGTCAAAGACCCCGAGCCTGACGATAACAACCCGAACGGCCAGATCTTCAAGTGCAGCTGGAAAGAGATCATTTTGATTCCATCGATGGACCAGAGTGCCTCGTTGAAGAACTACCCGGTCGGGTTCAAGGTGCTCGCGAGGTACCCGGAGACCACCACCTTTTATCCAGCAGAGGTGATTGGGTTCAAGAAGGACGGAACCTGCCGGCTCAGGTTTGACGGAGAGGAGGAGGTTGGAAAGGAGACAGAGGTGGAGAGGCGGTTGGTGTTGCCGTATCCGCATTGACGAGGAAAGTGGTAGCAGGCGACGGGCGTCGAGTGACGAGCGAACGACTCGTCGACCGTGGTCTGCTGAGACGGTCGTCGTCGTGGCTGGGTATTACATCAGAGAGGCTGTGTCCTGGATGCCCATAAATAAGGATATGATTAAAATAAAACATGATATATATAATTAGTACCTTCTACGAAGGTGATTTTTGAGAGTGCAGGGCCCAGAGAGAGAGCAGTCGCCCGCTACACCAGAAACGAAATGCTCATCTTCTCCTTATCCTTCTTCTTCTCCTCCTCCTTCTCCTTGAAACTAAACTCCTTATTGAAAATATCTCTTTTTCCACCGCTCGCGTTCGTGCCAGACGTTTGTGCAAGACTAGGAATATTCACCGTTGCGCTCAGGTTACTACTTCCAGTGTGGCCAAGTTGATGTGTACTGTTATTATTGTTGAAAAACTGTGGCGAAGCTGTACCAGATATCGACAGCTTAGGCGCAAGCGATGGCGACTTGAACTGGACCCCGTTCGGATCAACATACATCGACGATCTCCTCGAGTTTATCGAGTTCACGTCGCTCAAATGTGTCAATGGCGTGCAATCGGCCGAAACAATCGAAGAGTTTCTGGACGACAACTTCGACATCGGCGAGGCCGGATACGGCGACGAGTTGCCAGACCCATACCCCATCGGCTGGAATCCGTTGTTCTTGTAGCTGTATCCGCCCGCTGTTGGCGGAGCCGTCGCCAGATGCTGTCCCGGAACAAACCCGCTCTCGCCAAACCCAATCGACGCCGCGGAGTGTCTCCGAACAGGCTCGTTCCCGGAACCCGGGTAGTCCTCCACCAGTTTTCTCTTGCGCAAAGAAGACAAATACTCGTAGTTCGGTGAGTTCCTCATATCAACGGACGCACTTCTGCCACCGCGGATGGCCTGGAAGGCCGGCGACTGCGCCAATTGCGGTGCCTGATGATTGTAGTGGATCTGGTATAACGGCTGATGCTCCTGTGGGTGTGGCAGCGTTGGCTGTGGTGCCTGCTGCGGTCCAAATATGCCAACATTGAACTGAACTCCAGCCGGTGGTTTCTGGTAAAGAGGCGGCAGAACCGTCTGTTCGTTTGAGATCGAATGGTGCATCGTGGCTCCAGTCGGTGCTAAATGCGGTAACCCGCCAAAATGTCCCGGCCCGTGCGGTGGCAGCGACGGACTCAACAGCTTGTCTGATTTCATCTCAGGACGCTTGACAAGATTCACCTCCTCGTCCGATGTAGCAGGAGCGGTATTGTTGCTGCCCCCACCGACTGCCACACTCAAACCTTGTGTGCTGGCTCTTTTTCTTCTGTTTGCGCCTCCATTCCACCAGTTCTTGATCGCATTGTCGCTTCTACCGTTCAAATGTCTTGCAATCTCGGCCCAACGCTTGCCATACTTCTCCACTAATTCTTCGATGTAGCGTCCTTCTTCTGGTGTGATTGGTGTTCTATTGAGCGATGGCTTCAGATTCTGATGGAACCGTTCTCTTGCCTGTTTTGCTGTTCTAGTTTGCAACACTTGAGATATCTTGACCCAATTGAGATTCTTTTCACCGCCAAACAATCTCACCAACTCGAGCAGCTTGTTGTCCTCCTCTGGTGACCACGGGCCTCTTCTGAGTTTGCCGTTCTGCTTTCTTTTGTTTGTTTCGTCGTTGTCCTCGTCGGATCCGTCTGACGAGCTGTGAGAATTTTCAGACGCTGGTTTGGAAGTTTGGGGCTGCTGGGGCTGCTGGGGCTGCTGGGGCTGCGAATCTGTATCTTCACTTTTCTCTGATTCCACCTTCATTGCTGGCAGAGCATCGGTGGCAGTTGGCTCGCTGGTGACACCGGGAGTGGGCGCTGGCGATATATAATTCATTGCAAAATGACAGCTCCTCCGAGCAATGTGTAATCGATTGTAACAAAAAAAATATTATCAAGTAGCAATTCCTATCAAAAAGAACGATAATGTTTAAGTAAAACGACTATGATCGGGGAATTCTTGGTATTTATTTGCGAGCAATAAAAAACGTTGAAAAGTTTTTTTTCCTTTGCGAACGTTAAAAACGTGGTAACAACGGTAACAACGTTCTTTTGTTTAGGCAAAAGTTAGTGGAGGGGAGTATAATTTGAAAAAAGAAGAAATTATAAAATAAAAAGCATCGGAAACTAGAGACTTGAGTGGGCAAAAAAAAAAGTGATCACCAGTATGCCGCTACTTTCCTAATTAGTTTGCGAAGAAGTACGGGAGAACGAGATAACACCGCCACAAGTGGCAAGTTTGGGTGAGTGGGGAACAAGGTTAGCCGCGGCAGCACGCATGTGGTTGCAGTCCAATGCAAATAAATATGCAGATGTCCCATGCATGGCTGCGTGCGGCCGCAGTCTGCTACAAAGCGGGGAGACCCGGTTGCGTAAAACACGAACCACCGCGGAACTTATTCTCTTGGCCGCCGAGGGTATCTGCATGCTTCCCTAGTTAGTGTATGTATGCATCAATGCATTCGATTTCCTGATCCCGGCTACGGCGGATCAATGCCAAAAAGACGGATATGCCTCAGCCGTTCTTGCGCTGAGGCATTGATTATTATACTTGCGACTCGGTTCCCCGAGAGCCGCAACGGTCCGTGCGTTTGGCCTGTCAGCTACTGCCCTGTTTGGGTTCACTCAACGTTTAACCTTGCGGCATCAACGGATGACGTTGTTTGGTAACAACAGTAAACACACTTTACTATTTCACACTGAAACTAATCGCTGCTCGTTTAGAAATATGTAATTATACAACAACGGCTGTCTTGGAAAAATAATCGCCTGAAATTTCCTCTAGTTAAGGCCTTACCATCCCCGCGTTTCTGTCAATTCAGTCGGAAAAAAACCCCTGATAACTTTTAACTGGTCCTGAACTCAGCAGAGTGGTAATGGCAGTTACAGTTGAAACAATAGATGACAGTGTCCCGCCGCAGGGCTCTCGCAGAGTTCTCTGTAAAAAAAGTTTTTTTGCACAAATTTCAAGTAAAACTTATTGTTGTTCTTCTTGTTACTCATTTGCTTTGGAACTTTTTTTTTTTTTTTTGTTTTTTTCGCATGCAAGTTTATGTATTGAGTAAATTTACGGACAACTTTACTCGACGTTGTCTAGACCAGCTGTCTTATGGCGGAACGAACTTTTTCAGTTCTCGTTTGACGATCAGAGTTCTCACTTATTTTCGAACAAACGTCATCTTCAACGACACGTTTACTTTTGATATCCCGTATCAAGAAATAAGTTGAACCACCAAGCACAACCAAAAAAAATGAAAAACTCACCCAAATCATACAAGCCGCACGGTGTCCGACTTTACCTTCAACAATAGTCATAGAACTAGCCGCAACAAGCACAGCCCCTGATTTAGCGGCCACATGCGCCCACATCGCTCCCACCCCCCACATGATGCAAAGAGCACAGCCCAGTATGAAGCTTGTAATATAACTGACACTTCTATATGGCAGAAACGGTATTGCTCCATAAATTTGGCTTATGAGAAGCACCAAATTTAGTGCTAACGTTGCCATTAAAATGTATGGCTGCACAATTTGATTGTTAAAATCTAATGCAATCTGTAGTAAATTCAGGGACGATGTTGTGGAATTTGATCCGGAATTGTACAACGAGACGCCCGGATATTCGTCTTCATCCTCAATCGAGCTACCACGGGTGTATGAACATGCCAATGTATCGGCAAGGTCAATGCAGATACCCATGTAACCCACCCTGACTTTCATTTCTGCAAGATCAGTGTTGTTGGATTCGCTGTAAGCATTTTCAATTGTGTCGTACATAGATGCCGTCTGATTGAAAGAGTATTCAACTAGATAAACCTGTGAAAAACTGGAATCTGTTTTCGTACACCCAGCCAGAAGATAGGCAAGTAAAAATACATTTATGAAGAGCAGTAAGCACATCGAGAATTTGGGGCATTTCCTTAGGATTGATAGAGCTGTAAGTGCTAACATGATGTTTGCCAGGTGAAGACTTTACCAATTCAATCTCTTACATGATTTTGCTACGCTTGACGTACGTATTTATATATATTGTTAAAATCCTCAGAACTGTCTCAAGTGATCTATACCACCTGTGATGACACCTTACTGAATCTCTCAATTATGACTGTTCACCATTAAGTTGATCAGTTCTTTTAACCAGGTTTCAATGTCGATTCAGAAAGGCTCGAGAAAAAAAATCTTTTCGTGACGGCTATGCGGCGCACGGCTATGCGGTGCCACGGCCCTCGTGAGATTTTCTCGGATCCGTTGTGGTGTCAACTTAGAAGTCAGCGAAAAAGTTCCAAGTCACTACGTTTCTGAATCTACCGTACACGAGTGGCTTTAATTCATGAAACATTATGTGGACAGTTGGCCAATTTCGGCCGGGGGGGGACGGTGGGTAGAGTTTTTGGATTCCGTAACTCAACCTGTCGGATTTACGTTATTCGGAAAAATCTCATGAATTGCAGAGAGTTTACGAGAGCAGGTCGCGTACAAACAATAGCTGTTGAGAGTGTTAAATTTGATCCAGATTTTGTACATGGTATAGTATCAACCAGCATATGCAAATGTTAGAATTAGAACTCATGCCGAGGTCCGGCTATGGTGTGGCTAATGTCAGCATTGGTTAATCACCCTTTCGTACGTCTTCGCGGCATCGCACGCATGGTTTCACTCTATTTGGAAACTGAATTCATAACGGTGGCTTTTTTACTTCCGGCTTAGTCAACCGTCCATGGAGGTGTCAAACTCGCAACGATCGGCATTATTTGTCGGATGTCTGAAGCAACGGGGCTACGCAACCTTGCGATAAGCTTACAGGAGGTTTCTTGCATACTGAAAATATATTCTTTCCTTTGTTCAATATGCCGATCCTGCATTCTTGTGATTCCAAAACGCCGAGACCCGAAAAACACAAGTTAATGAACGAGTAACGATTGTGTTTCAGCCATGAATGGGCGGCTTTTCCTTAATTGTGCAACACCAAGCGCCGACTGATCTCAAAAACGCTCGATGAACATTTTTAAAGATTATTGAGGGCCAAGTTTCCGCTCAGTTTCGTAGTTGAATTAAGTTTGTAAGTCAAAACTTTTTTTTCTTCGAAGCCTAATTAGGTAAAAAAAACGGTTTTCAATAATAGTCTCGAATTTAATAGTGTTACAGGTCGGCAAGAGTAATTCTCGCGGTACAAACCAAGCTGAAACAGTCATCTGTGATTCTGGACCATTACCTCATACTGTAGAAATTTGTTTAGCAAAGTTGACATGTAAGTTGACGCAAAGTTCTCGAATAAGGTTCCACTAGTTCATGTATGTTGATACAGCCTATTCTCTCGTAGCCGTGTGCGTTTCTGGAATGTATTAAAACGGCGATCACAAGAGCAGATATGAAGTTCTGGATTCTTTCAGAAGTTATACAGAATATGCACACGATAGCCTTTTGATTAATATATTGTGATTTGAAGGCCAACTGCTATCTACGATCATCATTTGGAGGTCCCAAAAACATCCATACACCACCGTTTAAAGAGCCCTAGTGTTACTTTTTTTTTTCAAGGAGTTTTATTTAATTTTTGTTTATAGTGTATATAATAGTTTCTATTTATCAGGAAAAAAACAACTCTGAAATGCTGTCCTCCCGAGCAATTTGTTGGTCAATTCGATCTTTCAATACACGGACTGTGTCTACCCAGAAAATTCTAAGCTATGACATGATAAATCCTCCTGCTTCTACCAGCAGATCCGGAATACCTCCCGTCATATTTCTGCATGGCCTCTTGGGAAATAGGAAGAATAATAAGACTGCCTCGAGACATCTTGCAAAAAACCTTGGTACTACCTTTGTAATTCCCGATTTACGGAATCATGGCGATTCTTTCCATCGGAAGCCCCACACGTACGAGGCAATGTCCAATGATCTGACACATTTAACTAACCATCTTATCACTGAGTACCCCGAAACGTTTGGCAAGAATCCAAGTTTCATATTGATGGGTCATTCAATGGGTGGTAAAGTGGCCATGATTCATGGATTGAGGTTCCCAGAGACCGTTAAAGGCGTGATAAGCATCGACAATATTCCTTATCGCAACCCCACGGAGAGCTTGTCGGAGTTTGAAAAGTTTCACATTTACCTGAGCCATCTAAACACCCTTTTAGGCTCCCGTGAGTACCGAAAATTCACAGAAATCGATCACGATTTGGAATCTGTGGAGCCAGATGGACTAATTCGGAAATTCATTATTAGCAATTTGACCAAAGACAGCAACGGGGTGATTCACTCGAAGATACCATTGGAATTGGTGAACTCCTCAGTGGAAAACTTGATTGATTTTCATATGGAACCAGGTACAAGGCCATATGAGCAGCCGTTTCTTCTCCTGACAGCTGCTAAAAGTTCGTTTGTCGGGCCGAATTTGGATACAACCGAAATCAAACGGTGGTTCCCTCAGTATGATCATCGGGAACTTGACTGTGGGCATTGGATTGTGAGTGAGAAACAGTCGGAATTCGTCAAACTAGTGGCTGAGTGGATCAGGAAAAGGTTCGGATATCATCATCATTAATTCCGAACTCGGTGTCCTAAAAAGGAAATTTTCTGGCTAGATAAAAAAAAAAAAATCCTTCAAGAGTGAAAAAGCGTCATTGAATGCAAGAAACGCAGAGATGGAGGCGACGAGGGGAAAGCGAGGGGGGGCAGAAGAGTTAAACTAATTTTCTTTCCTCTACTCCTCCTACACCAATAAGAGTGAGTTAAATTACGAAAGACAGGTCAATCCCACTGAGCTATTACCTTATCGATTGGGTGTTAGGCTAACTTTCGATACCGTGCCTGAAATTGACAGACTGCAGACTAGTTTTTGAGAAAATAATTTGATTTTTTTTGACCTTTGCAGGAAAGTGAGCATTGAAGAAGAACTATCTGAATCACCGACTGTGCAAATGGAAACACCATGTCAGTTGAAAAGTCAAGTCATGTGGCTTCAGATCAGTCGCCCCCAGAACTCTCGGCTCCAGAGAACTCGGCCGAGTCAACGATCGATCCAAAAGATCTGCATTCAATAGATTCAAATGATACATATGAGCACGACCACGCCAACCATCCGGTTCCGTTAACCCTTGAAAATGACCCCAAAACCAACAGAACAGGATCCAACGTGTATCGGTCAGAAACAGGGTCAAGTGTGGGAGGCAATGGTAGCATCAATAGAGTTCCAACGAATGGCAGTCGTGCGTCGTCGTTCAAAATCGACAAGAACAAAGTTGTGCCAAAAAATAAAAGAAGAGGGCTTTTTTCTTATTTGTGTCTACTCCCGGAGTACGAGAATCCTCGTGAGTTACCGCCAGGAATGAAGTACTTTCTTGTCTTCATTGTGGCGTTTTGTGCAATGATTGGACCGATGGGAACTTCTATTTTACTTCCTGCTACCGACTCTGTTTGCGAGGATCTTAACACCAGTGTTACGATTGTCAACGTTTCGATTGGTATCTACTTAATAACACTCGGTATTTTCCCTCTTTGGTGGTCCAGTTTCAGCGAACGACATGGAAGACGGTCAATCTACATTATTAGTTTCACACTATATTTCTGTTTCACTATTGGCTGTGCTCTTTCAACGAGCATTGGGATGCTGATTGGTTTCCGTGTTTTGTCTGGTGCTGGCGCGGCCAGTGTTCAAGCTGTGGGTGCAGGCTCGATTTCAGATTTGTACCCGATCAACAAAAGAGGTGCTGCCATGGGTATTTTTTATCTGGGGCCTTTGGCTGCTCCACTTTTAGCACCGATTATTGGTGGTGCCATCACATCGAATAAGTCATTCGGCTGGAGAGCCACTCAATGGTTTTTGGTGATTCTATCCGGTGCGTTTTTGCTGTTGATTCTCTTCTGTTTGCCAGAAACTTTGAGACTTCAAGATAATAAAGAAGCTATCAGACAAATACTAAGAGACAGGTTACGCAAGAACCATCCAAATGATGAGGAAATGCAAGAGAAATCTGGATCGGGCGGTGTTGATGAGCAAGAAGACGATCAAATCAGCAAAATTCTTACACGTCTTTCGAGACAACCATCGGGAATTGAAGAAGAGTTCAACAATACCCAACCAATGGATAGTATGTCACCGCTAGGTAGAATCTCAACCAATGCGTCACAAAAAATGAGAGATAATCAACTTCAAAGACTGAGAACCGAAGTGGAAACAATTGAAAACTTGGAAAACAAATCAATCTGGTCAAAATTCTGTTTCTATTGCTACGTTTACGGATTCACACCATTGAAGTCGTTGAACTTCTTACGTTACCCACCCGTTCTACTGGCAATTTGTTACTCTGCACCTTGTTTCGCAGTTCTTTACTATGTCAACATGACACTTTCCTACTGTTATACACGTCCCCCATACAACTTTGGAGCTGTTCTTTCCGGATTAGTTTATATCCCCAACTCTGTGACATATCTCATTGCCTCGATCTGGGGTGGTAAGTTCAATGACTATCTACTCGAGAAAAAACGTCAAAAATATGGAATTGTTGCACCTGAGGCGAGATTTGGTATCAACGTTTACATTGCTGCTGGTATTTTCCCTTGTTCTTTGCTTATTATAGGGTGGTGTCTGGACAAAAAAGAACATTGGGTCACTCCGTTGGTCGGAACTGCTCTTTTCGGATTTGCTCAGATGATTACAATTGGTGTCACAGTTACTTATATCGCAGACTCGTTACCCGGCAGAGGTGCCACGGGAATTGCGTTGTCTAATTTTGTCCGTATGCTTCTAGCTGCTGGTGCCTCCTTTACGACAGAGCCCCTGATCAGAGCACTTGGAACGGGTGTTCTGTATTCGATTCTTGCGGGGATCACGCTTTGTTTGACAGTCATTCTGTGGATTATCAAGAAGAAGGGGGATAATTGGCGAGAGACGTTTGATTTGGAGAGACTGTATGATATAGTGGACGACTAGGGGGCGACCAGACGTGACGAGACGTGGCGATCGAGGCGAGTTGTTTCGCCTGCTACCAGACGTTATAAAAAAATCTTTTGCGCGTCGCCGACGCGTCGATAAAATGGATATTTTATATAATTATTTATTCCTAAATTTATTCGACTCATGAAAAGAGAACGTTTTAGTCGTGATGAGGTAAGGATTGGGCCGACTTGTGTGTTTGACAAGGCTGGTATTTGCGAGGGAGCTCGTTCGCCCCGATAGCCGTCTGCTTCGTTCGCGGGTTGCTTCGTTCGCTGCTTCGTTCGCTGCTCGTTCGCTGCTCGATCGCCAGTCGCTCGACGCGACGATATAATAAAATTTTATTTTTATTTTTATCGCTCTAATCATTCCGTCTTTTATGTTACTCTGTTCTACAGCTCCACAGAGACACATTCCCCATGGTCAGCAAACTGTCATTCAAAGGCGAAAAGAAGAAGCGGAAACGGAGCTCCCATCATGAAGAGAGAGAAAAAAAACACAGAAAAGAAGACCAAACGATAGAGTCTAACAGTGCTGCGTACATGTACGTGAACAACATGCTTGTCAACATTGAATCAATTGATAAAGAGCTGTTTGAGACTGGGTGGACTACAGCGACGTCAACAGCCGACCTGATTGGTCCGATTCTACTTGCAGTGGACAGAAATAACGTTGGGTGTCTATCATGTGTTAATGACGAACAATTTTTAGTTGCCCCAAAGAGTTCACTCAGCTTTCCAAATTCCACAGAGGTTTTGAACTTCACCATACCTGACCCCAGCTATTCTGTTGACGTTGACTCTGAGATTCAAAGAGCAGAACCGACCGAAATCAGCCAAGTTTTCACTGTTTTCAACGTCGATCATTTCATCAAACTAACAAGCGATGAGGTTCAAGACGTGAAACTCGTTAAACGATTAGCACTCAAGAGTTCTGGTGGTAAATTTATATCACATGATGTCTCTGCAAATGAACTGGTCACCACGGATGTGCTGACTGAGAGTGCTATTTTCAATTTTATGCCAAAAATCACTGGGAATGGTGTTGGATTCGAGATATCTGTTGGGCCAATGGCCAATAAGGCCAAACTGATTGTAACTCCGGAGTTCAAGTTCAAGGTGATCATTGATGAAGAAGACCTGTTGAACGACTTGAATAGTTTCACAGTGAGAGTACAGACGAGGAACTCCTCGAATGGCCGTCGGGCGTTGGCATACTTGGCTGAAAAGGACAAGAACGAGGGGTTAATCTACGATAGCTCCCGAGATAATGAGCTGTTGAATAGCAGTGTGAAGGATCTCATGAAGTGTGGGATAAAGGTGAACAATTCGGTTTTGAATAGGCTGAAAGAGGCTATAGAGGTGGGCGATTTAAACGAGTATGTGATCATGTTGAAGGAAAGGGTGAAGACGGACAGACGGGCATGACGTCGGGCCACTAGGCCACTAGGCTTGTGGGGCGAGTAAATTATTTCAAACGCAACTTACTGTATTTTAGTGCACGTGATGTGAGTCACCTGGCTTACACGAAAAAAAAAAAAACTGTGTAAAAAAATGAACGCGTCTGTGTGTCTTCAAATCATCACAGCACGCATGCTCACTAACCTTGGACTGAAGCTCTTCATACTTGTTTGTCGATGGCCGCCAAACCCGAGCTTTTGAACTTCAAGTTCTCGTCGTCGCTACTGTCGACAGGGAACTCGGAACTACCCAAAAAAGTGGTTCATGACATCTCGTACAACGATTCAATTCTTATACCGAAAACGAAACATATTACCCTTTCTTCTGGCAAAACCATCACTCTGAAACCAAAAAAGAGCAAAAAACTGCTTGAGAGCGACCCAGAGGTGCAACAATCCAGTTTGATCGACATCAACAAATTATATCAGAAACTGGATATTCAGCAGAAAGTTGCTGAACAGGAGGCAATCAGACCACTACAAAACCGATTCAAACCTAGCAGTTCCAAACTTTGGACGGAAAAATACCGTCCCTCATCTTTTCTCGACGTGATTGGTAACGAGAGAGTGAATAGGTTGATTCTTCAATGGCTAAACCAATGGAACACTATAGTTTTTGGCCGGGAACAGGATGAGAGTATTCAGACGACTGATCCTTTGAAACGTCCTGAGCATAGAATCTTACTGATACATGGCCCCCCTGGAATCGGCAAAACGTCAGTTGCCCATGCGGTGGCCAAACAATTGAGTTACGATATTCAAGAGATCAACGCCAGTGACGAAAGGTCTGGACCAGCAGTGAGAGAAAAGATCAAGAACGCAATGAAAAACAATACACTGAAGGGCTCACCAACCTGTTTGATATTGGACGAAATTGATGGTGCGAGTGGACCGGGTTTCATTAATATTCTTGTTGATTTGTTAAACGAGGACAAACGAGCAACCCAGACCCTGATTAGTGAAGGAAACAATAGGAAATCAAATACGAAGAAAAAGGACCAGCTATTGAAAAGACCAATCATTGCAATATGTAATGATATTTATTCTCCTGTTTTGGAGAAATTGAAACCAAATTGCGAGACAATTCAGTTTAAAGCTTCACATCCTCGACTGGTCAAGTCTCGTCTCAAACGGATCTGTGATAAAGAAGGAATAGCAATTGAAGACAAGATTCTCAATGCTTTAATAGAGACAACAGACGGCGATTTTAGAAATTGTATCAACTTTTTACAGTTCAATTCTGCCAATGTGATGGATGGCTCGGTTGATCTGGAAAATTCATCAAAAGATGGTCAAATTGGTTGGTATATTTTGTTGAATGGTGTTTTTTTGCGTGATGCAAAGACATCAAAAAGTGAACAATTTAAAAGAGTGTTCAAGGCACTTTCGAATTCAAATCAAATGGATAAAGTGGTGCACGGATGTTTCAATGCTGTATTAGAGACCGGGGCCAACGTTGAAAGACTCAGTAAAGTATCTGAATGGCTGTATTTTACCGATGTTCTAGATTCGAAATTCAATTCTTTGGAATCTCAAGACTTAACATTTTATCAATCAACGGTTCCAATGAAGTTTTTCCAAAGTTTCAATGAGATTGGTCACGTGACCGAAAAAAGATACAGCTACAAGTCAAGAAACCAAAAGTTCGAACTGAGGAGGCAAATAACTGAAGTTTTGAACAAACTACGGAATCAAAACGTTCAAACCAACGAAAGAAACCTCATAAACTACGAGTTATCACTATTGAACGCAATCCTGGTCCCAGATATTACGTTCAGACACATTGAAATGCTCGATGGCGGAGCCAAATTAAAGAGAATAGTAGAGATGGTGAATCATTATGAGTTCAGAGTGGATCTGAGACGTAACGAAGCACAGGTATTAGAAGGGTGTTTCCGTCCTGCTATCCATCTTTTCCGTCAATTATCTTCTCATCAAACACAGATTTTAATCAGATTGCACAAAGAATTGGTTGCCAAATATTTGGAGACTGTCCACACACGTGAAAAGGAACGCGAGCGGTTGCTCAGTAAACGGAAACATGACAAATCCGTGGGGGACAAAGAAAGTACTGGACGTAAAAAGGCAAATTATGGTTCAAGTGTCGAGTATTTCAAAAGCAAGTACAATGCGATATCTGACCAATTGGGGTATAGCAATCAAGAGGCTGATGAACAGAGCCAGGAACAGGGAGGACGATCTGTTATGAGCCACAACGAAAATAGAATTTGGGTCAAGTACCATGAAGGGTTCTCGAACGCCGTGAGGAAGGAGATTAGGTGGCAAGACCTATTTGGGTAGTATTAGTGATAATGATGGAATTTACTGAAAAATTTCAAACTTTTCAATCGCGAGTCCTGTGCATTTTACCCCACAATCGGAAAAAACAATACTGCTGTGCGGCTTGTGTATTTTTTTTGTTTACTTTGTTGTTTGTTGACTACATGGCCTCGGCCGAGATTCGCGAGCACAAGGTTTTTGAAATATTAGACGACTAGCCACCAAATTGGGGCAACACGTATTCGGAGCCAACAATAGTGATGAGCCGTTTGTAGAGAGAGGGGGATGCTCAATGTGTAGCAATGTGGAATTGGTCGTCAAGCGACTCTGAGATGAAATTGGGCCAGGCATCGACACGAACTGGATTCATGTTGTGAATTACCCAGAAAGGCTAAAGTGAAGGGGTAGAATGAGTAACAATTACATGTACACAACCCAAGTTGGCAACAAGCCAAGCATGCAGAGCAACTAAGATGACAAAAATAATTACTACTTTCGCCACTTAGACGATCGTGCACAAAAAGCATCACTTTGTTTGTGTTGAATAGTTACATAGCTCTGTTAAGGCACGCGCTGAGATGAACATGTTGTTGAAGCCACAAGATTGCGCGAAGATCTATCCACAGAAAAAAAGCTCTTGAAATTGTTTTGCTTTGAAATTTCGGCCGAATAGCAAATCTTTGATATGCGATGAGTGGGTTTCGAATACATGTCATCATATCATCATGCTGCCCACAGAAGAACTAGGTGCTGCAAAATTGAGGCAAACTGGTGATTTACGCGGTGTTGGCCAAGCAAACTGCTGATTTCAGAGACTACACAGTATATTTATGCATAACAATAGTAACGTTTTTGGCGAATATTATATATCACCTGCAGCTATTAACAAAAGGGTTCAGTTGCCGAACAAAAAGATTTAACAGCACCAGCTGTTAGTGTGAAGTTTCCATTTGTTCGTGACGCAGCAAGGCAGCATACGCTAGAATAGCTGACTGTCGGAAGAGACGCAGCCGCAAAGCCACAAAACGTACACCACACCTCAAAACTTTTTCACACACATTCTTCGCGAAAGTGGTAGGTAGGCAAAGCCAGAGGAGTGAAGGGGGACAAGGTGTGATAAAAAAAAAAAAACAAAAAAAACAAGAAATACTAGAGGGATTATTTCATAAGCGATCAGACGTCCGTCTCGTTCCCTCCGAGTTTCCCATCGGATCAAGCGGAGACTGACCTAACACTAAAATCGAAGTGGCAAATCACACATTTCGCAATGTGCGAATAGACTCTAGACAGGTCGGGCCTAAACTTGGATAGCCCCTTTGAGTTTCTTTGGTTTCGTGTCGCGTCGGCCGAAGGGCATCGTTCCATCCATGTCATTGAAATTTGAATCTACAACTAGACTAAAGGGTGTTGAGCCACTCGCCCGCACAAATTAATACTTCGCTGCGCAGTGCAAACATATCTTGCTGGCGTCGGAAGGAACGAGGCAGCCCATAAAAAAAGAAAGAAACCGTGACGCAAGTATGAGTAAATAATTAAAAGTCAGAGAAAAAAAAGAAACGAACTAGGTTATTTTATGTCTTTCTTTTTTTTTATATTTTTTGTCGCCTCCAAGCTTCTCACAAGATCGCCTCTCTATTATCACAGATGCAGACTGATTGTTTTTTTAACCTATTAGATGCATGAAATTCTTGCAAAATCAGTAGATTTACATACATCCTTTGCCCCCAAGCCGCTGCATGAGCCCTTCTTAGGAGGCAGCTTGAGCTAGCAGAGTATTTTGGGCAAAATCATTATGATCCAACCGGCCCGCACGCCCGCCTTGACTGACCGGTCGGCCTGATCAAAAGAAAAGTCGACGTCCTATGGGAGGCAATTTTCTGTTCATGTAACCTTGCAAAATTCTATGCGTATGATTTTCGCTGACTCCTCGCTGTGCATCGTGTCGTTTATTTTGCCTATGGCTCGGTGGTTCTTTTTTTTTTTTTGTTTTCCGTGAAGCCACCAATTCTTGTGAAACACCAGGACGACCTTTTTTTTTTTTTTTTTTTTTTTTTTGATTTAAAATTTTTTTTTTGTTTTTTTTTTAAGTTTTCCTTCCACCATTTCCTTCTTTTTCCTTTTCTT
>JAJMSO010000008.1:407935-505972 GCA_030578575.1 Ogataea neopini
TTTTTTTTTTTTTTTTTCCGTGGACCCACATTTTTTTTTAAACAACCGGACGATCTTTTTTTTTTTTTTTTTTTTTTTTTTCTGAGTAAAAAATATTTCATCTGTTTCTTTTAACAGTATTCCTTCCAGCAGTTCCTTCTTTTTCCTTTTCTTTCCGGAGAGTTTGATTTTACTGTGCTATTACTCTTATTTTTTCTTATATACCCACATCCTCGCAATCATCCTTCCAATCAACAACGCTATCAGAGGCATTTGGTTCTTTTAGTCTTTCGACTGAATAAGAAGTATTTACTAGATTCTCCCACACACTTAGAAAAAAAAGTGTTGCAGACAAAGAGTGTCCAATCAAATTCAAATTATTTTTAACAGCATAGAAAGATAGACAACCCGAAGTCCATCATATAGAAACTGGACCCTTACACAACATAACACACTTGGCTCATTACAAGCAACTGAACACAATATTCGTTATCGAGAAAAAACATCTGGAATACAAGAACGCATAATTATACCCCTTCACAGCATAGTACAAAAAATCAAAATGAATTCCCAGATTAATAATTCAAGCGACAACCAGGAACTTAAACATCCACCACACTTTAAGAATGTTTTCGAGTCATCCAAGAATTCCACCCCAGTTGTTGTTTCATCATCATCTGTTTCACCGGAAAACGATCCGGATGCGATGGAGGTTGGTGAAAACAGAAGAATGTCGGTCGTTGTTCCAACTGATTTAGACCCATCAATAATCGGTTCATCTACTGCTTCTGTTTCATCGAAAACAGTCACTATCGAGGTGTCTCCTGCATCGTCTTTACATCATCATAACCATACCCATCATGGGATTTCGAGCCCGAACTCTTCAGAAGTTATGACCCCAACAAGTTCTACGCTTTCAAACAACCATAGCATAATATCACAATCAACTGCTTTAGAGCTTTCGATGCTCACTACCTCCCGCATTCAAAACAAATCATCTTCAAACGGCTCGCAAATACCACTTTGTATCTCTCCGAAAACATCTAAGAGACTCAAGAAAAAGAAGGCAAAGATGTTCAAGAGTACTTCAAATCAAATTACATCTTCATCATCCTCACCACTTTTAAACAGTTTACCAATTTCCAAAAGATTCAGATCCAGATCACTTCCAAATATCTGGTTACCTTCTATTAGACAAACTAGACTTCTTATTAATGATTTAAACCATCAACATGGAACACAATCTGGTGACTCACCATCAATACTCAAAGAGCCACCGCTTCTACCACCTGTTAATCTTCAATCACTCCATGAAATTGATTTACATGAAATTTTGAAAAATCCACAACTAAGACACGATATTCTTTTTGATCCTCAGCTACAGTTTAGACCAAACTTAGACGGTGAACGTGGAAAAAGAAAGAAGGTGCAAGCTGACAGATACTGGCTTGCAATCAAAAGTGAAATCAGATTGATCATCAAAGGTGAAAAGAAGATTTTACCAAATTCATCAATTGCTGTGATGTTCCAAACATTGAAAGACATTTTGCTCAGCTTGTTACCATCGAAAGACAAAGTTGCAGTTGAAGAAATCATGGATTTAAACCTGTTAATGCAACAGTTGAACACCAATTGTTTCAACTTTATTAGATTTTCTAATTGGATCTCAACCATTTTCAAAATGCATTGTGCCCCAATGAGAGATTTATGGGTTGATGAAATGAATTCAATTTTCGAACAAGCTTGCAGTCAAGATTCTCTTAACGTGGATTTGTTGATTGACGCCTTGCATGTTTTGTTTTCAATCTTGGAAGCAATGAAATTGGATGTTGCCAATCATCAAATTAGAATTTTACGTCCATTACTTTGTTCGACAGCTGTTTCGTTTGAGAAAGAATACTTCCAAAATGTCTTGAAGAAGAACAAGATCAATCTAGATGGATCCTTGCAGTGGTTCAAAAAGAGTGCTCTCGATTGCAAAGAGAATAATGAATTGGAGTCCGTGTTGAATTATGGTGTGCTTAATTTACTTTCTTGCTCTGAAATGTGCAATGAGTTCCCTGAGACTTTGACGTTTGATCATTCTAGACTTACTTTATTACGTTCTGATATCCGTCAATTAATTTGTCTCAAAATCTGTTTGATCCTTTATCAAACAATGGTCAGATCAAACAAACTTTCAGTCTCTGAATATGCTTCTCCAGAAAAGTTGAAGGAGCTGAAGAAAGAGATTCTCAGCATCATCATTGACGAAAATGGAAACTCTAAATGGACTAGAAACCTGAATAATTTATCAGTTCATTTTGTCGGTAAACTTTCCAATGGGAAGTTGGACTCTGAAAAAATCAAATTTGGTTTCAATTGGCTTCTCAAACAAACACAACCAAGTTCACAAGTTTATTGTATGTTGGAACGCAAGATGCTAGACAACTTGTGGCAAAGTTTGAACACTGGTGACTTATCATCAATTGAAGATGAGACAGTTATCGGCGAAGAACTTAAAGGAGTTTGTGAAAGATTGAAACATTTGATCGAGTTCCATTACAGCGTCTTTGGCGAAGTTTACGCTGCTTCGTTAGAATAAATTTACCAACGGGGTAATTAGGGTGTTTGTTTTTATATTTTATTTATGATTTATTGGTCAATATAATACGGTACATGGTCAACTGAAAATGCTGAGCGAATAACAACCGGATAGGTGTTCAACAGCGTAGAAATTATAAGATTAGTTTATGACGAACCTAAAGATAATTTACGAATATTTCACGATTAGTTTACGAGTAAAATAAAAATAGTTTACGAGTACTTTACGAGTAATTTACGATAATTTACGATCAACTTACGAATAATTTACGAATCCTTCCTTAAATTGTAGCCTGAAACTGGAGTAAATCGCGAGTATCAAGTCCACTACAGTTTGACAGTTTGATATATGCTTTGAAGCGCTATGTAACAAGATAATATATATAATTATTTGCATCCAATCACGAGTGAGGCTTAGTGATAATCACAGGATCACTCGCACTAGTCGCATTACTCCTTCAACCCCCTGCTAATATACTCATGCTCTGGAATCGTATCGATCGAACCCAATGCAGCCATTCCCACTGGCTTACCCTCCAAATATCTATGACACCAGTCGACAATATCTTCCTTGGTGATGTCATTGACAATCTTAAACACATCTTCAGGAGAAAGTCTGTGTCCAGTAGTCACCAACTGTCTTCCGATGTCTTCGGCAATAGCAGTAGTACCATCCAAAGAAAGTAAAAGAGAACCCTTCAGTTGTGATTTAGCAGCTTCGATTTCCTCCTCAGAAATGAAACCTTTTCTCAACCTACCCCATTCCTTGAGAACTGCATCAATCACTGGCTGACATGAGGTGTCCTTGTCGATCACCATATAAATACCCCAAAGTCCCGTGTCCGAGTAGGAGGTAGAAAATGACATGTATGAATTGCACAATGGTTCCCCATTGAACGAATAAGAAACGGCTTGAGCAAGTGGAGTTGGTGAAACGTTAGTAGCTCTATCCCAGTTACCGACAATAGCCTGTGCAACCAAAGCCTTGAAATAGTCTTTTGAAGACCAGGAGCATCCTTCAACACAGAGTGCAATGTATGTATTTGGCAGAGATTCATCTTTGATTTTGATTTCGTCACCATAAAACTTTGGTAGTGCACCTCTTGGAGTTCCTAATGGCAATGGTTCTTCAGAGATAGGAACGTGACCAAAGCTGCGTTCGGCAAGTTCGACAAGTTGCTGATGTTCCACAGCACCGGCACCAACAAGGACCATTCGATCACCTTTATAATTGGTTTTGATGTAATTTTTCAAGTCATCTTGAGTAATAGATCTAATATTATCCAAAGGACCAAGAATTGTTCTTCCCAGAGGCTGGTCTTTGAATACCACTTCGTGTAGTCTATCAAATATAACTTCATCGTACATTTTGTCAACTTCTTCACTTTCTCTGATAATGACAGGTCTTTCCTTTTCGATTGCAATTTTCTCTAATTTCGATCTTGTTAAAATGTCAGACAAAATGTCAACTGCTCTTGGGATATCTTCTTTGAGTGATTTGGCGTAGTAGACAGTATTCTCTCTGGAAGTGTAAGCATTCAAATGAGAACCGCAGTTTTCAACTTCAAGTTCTAAATTAAGCTGAGTTCTTGAGTTCGTACCCTTGAAAGCTAAGTGCTCAAGAAAATGTGCAGTACCGGAAGTAGAGTCTGTGACGTCAGCACGTGAGCCAGCATCAATCCAGACACCCACTGTGGCAGTGAGTGAGTTTGGAATTTCTTCGGTCGCAACAGTGAGACCATTTTTCAACACAGTTGTGCGAGCTGAAGGAACCGTCGTGGCCAGACGACGTGCCAACGGACGGCTATGTAATAGTTGTTTCCTAGCAAGCGAGAGCATGGTTGGTTGTTAAGGAAGGAGGAGGGCAAAAAAATGTTTTATTTGATTCAATTAATTTGATTATAAATTTAGTTTTTTCCAGACTTTGTACGTGACACGTTAAATAAAAATGACAGAAATTTATGCTGGGGTACGGATGTTTAGGACACTTCCTTTTTTTCTGTAACTCACTTGCTCGCGAACTGAGGGCTGTTTTGCCACTATTCTGGATAATTGATCAGCTAGAGGGTTTTATTTGTTTTATTACCGTTGTTTTTTTGTAGTTTTTTGTGCTTTCAAGACCAGTATACTTCAAGCGATTTGGGAATCTGATCAAAATGGCCGTAAGTCGTAACTTTCACTTAATCCTGAGGGAAACTGAATCTAACACCATCTCTTTAGGACTCCAAAATGCAAATTGATTCTCCTAAGGGAGAAACAATCGACGAAAGTTTGTACTCCCGTCAATTGTATGTGATGGGAAAAGAAGCAATGCTCAAATTGGCTTCTTCCAATGTTCTTATTATTGGATTAAAGGGACTTGGTGTTGAAATAGCCAAGAATGTCGCTTTGGCTGGTGTCAAGTCACTTTCTATTTATGACCCAACGCCAGTTACTGTTCAAGACTTGTCAGCTCAATTCTTCTTGAGTGAATCAGATATTGGTAGAACAAGGGCAGATGCTTCTGTTGCAAAATTGGCAGAACTCAACTCATATGTCCCAGTTTCTGTGGTCAATGAACTTACCCCCGAAGTTATTCTTCAGTTCAAAGTTGTCGTCACAACTGAAACTCCATTGGCTAAACAACTCGAGATCAACGAATTGACTCATGCTAACGACATTCGTTATATCAATGCAGACCTCAAAGGTCTTTTTGGACAACTGTTTGTGGATTTTGGGGAAGATTTCACTATCTTGGACTTAAATGGCGAAGAACCACAAACGGGAATTGTTTCAGACATTGAGAAAAATGGTACTGTCACGATGTTGGATGATAAGAGACACGGTCTTGAAGACGGTGCTTACGTCAAGTTCACAGAAGTCGAAGGAATCGACAAGTTGAATGACGGCTCGGCATACAAAATTAAAGTCCTCGGCCCTTACGCTTACCAATTGGTTGATTTTGATCCAAGTTGGGGAACTTATGTGAAAGGTGGTATTTACACTGAAGTTAAAATGCCACAATCTGTTTCTTTCGAGAAATTATCCCAGCAACTTACAGCTCCAGAGTACATGATTTCTGACTTTGCAAAGTTCGACAGACCGCCAATTTATCACCTTGGATTCCAAGCATTGGACAAATTCCAACAAGCTCATAATGGCGAGCTTCCAAGACCACATTCCGAGGAAGATGCAGCTGAGTTTATTGGTTTGGTTAAGCAATTGTCTGCCGAACAACCTGAAATCCTGGGCGAACAAGAAATCAATGAAGAACTCCTTAAGGAATTGTCATATGGAGCACGTGGTGAAATCCCTGCTATGGTGGCATTCTATGGTGGATTTGTGGCTCAAGAAGTGTTGAAGGCTTGTTCCAGTAAGTTTGGTCCGGTCAAACAATGGTTATACTTTGATTCTCTCGAATCTCTACCAGATTCTTCCGAATTCCTGAGAAACGAAGAAACCTGTAAGCCAATTAACTCGAGATATGACAATCAAATTGCTGTTTTTGGTCTCGATTTCCAAAGAAAAATTGCCAATTTGAAGGTTTTCTTGGTTGGTTCTGGTGCCATTGGATGTGAAATGCTCAAGAACTGGGCAATGATGGGACTTGGATCTGGTCCAGAAGGTAAAATAATTGTTACCGATAATGATTCTATTGAAAAATCTAATTTGAACAGACAATTTTTGTTTAGACCAAAAGACGTTGGTAAGAACAAGTCTGAAGTTGCTGCCGTTGCTGTTTCTGTTATGAACCCAGATTTGAAAGGTAAGATTGAGTCATCAACTGATAAAGTTGGACCTGAAACTGAAAATATCTTCAATAATGATTTCTGGCAACAATTGGATTTTGTTACCAACGCTCTTGATAATGTTGAAGCTAGAACTTATGTTGATAGAAGATGTGTTTTCTTCAAGAAACCACTTTTGGAATCTGGTACCTTGGGAACTAAAGGTAATACTCAAGTCGTTATCCCAAATCTCACTGAATCTTACTCATCTTCACAAGACCCACCTGAAAAATCCATTCCACTTTGTACTTTAAGATCATTCCCAAATAAGATTGATCATACTATTGCTTGGGCTAAAGCTTTATTCCAAGGATTTTTCTCTGATGCACCAGAAAATGTTAATTTGTACTTGTCTCAACCAAACTTCGTTGAAAGTACCTTGAAGCAGAGTGGTGATGTCAAAGGAATTTTGGAATCCATCAGTGATTATTTGACTAAAAACAGACCTTACACTTTTGATGACTGTATCAAATGGGCAAGATTACAATTTGAAGAGAAGTATAATTATGATATTCAACAACTTTTGTACAACTTCCCTAAGGATGCTGTTACTTCATCAGGAGCACCTTTCTGGTCCGGTCCAAAGAGAGCCCCAGAACCTTTGGTTTTTGACATCAACAACGATGATCATTTCCACTTTGTTGCGGGCGCTGCTAATTTGTTGGCTTATGTTTATGGTTTGAAAGGTGATCAAGGTGAAGCTGACAAGGAGAAATACAGTAAAGTTCTTTCAACTATTGACATTAAGCCATTCACTCCTAAGACTGATGTCAAAATTCAGGCAAATGACTCTGATCCAGATCCAAACGCTGGTTTATCTGTTGATCAAGATCAAATTGAAAAATTGGCAGCTTCATTGCCTACTGCTTCTTCTCTGGCCGGTTACAGATTGAATGCTGTTGAGTTTGAAAAGGATGATGACACTAATCACCACATCGAATTCATCACTGCTGCATCTAACTGTAGAGCTTTGAATTACTCGCTAGAGCCAGCTGACAGATCGAAGACTAAGTTGATTGCTGGTAGAATTATTCCTGCTATTGCCACCACAACGGCTGCAGTTACTGGTCTTGTTTGCTTGGAACTTTACAAAGTTGTTGATCAAAAAGATGACATTGAGAAGTATAAGAACGGGTTCATCAATTTGGCACTGCCATTTGTTGGATTTTCGGAGCCTGTTGCTTCTCCATCTGGTGAATACAATGGTAAGAAGTTTGATCAGATTTGGGATAGATTTGATATTAAAGGTGATATCACTTTGCAAGAACTTTTGGATCACTTCAAAGAAAAGGAGGGGTTGGAGATCACAATGCTTTCCCACGGTGTTTCTTTGTTATATGCTTCATTCCATCCACCAAAGAAGCTCCAAGAGAGATTACCATTGAATTTGACTAAGTTGATTGAACTTGTTTCGAAGAAACCAGTCCCATCTCATGAAAAGACTTTGATTTTTGAGATTTGTTGCGAAGATGAGAAGGAGGAGGATGTTGAGGTTCCATACATCTGTGTCAGTTTGGATGGTTAGGTATTGACAGTAATATATGTTGATTATAGAGATACCACGAGCGGAACAAGTCGCGCGAGTCGTGGAAACCGTAAATGTTGTTGGCGTAGATATTGAAAATAGTAATTAAAAGTAGCTTTATGACGGTGAAGAAATTTTCATCATCACTTGTAACGTAAATTAGACTAGCAAAAGACAAATCTAGTGTAAGTTGATCAGTCTCTCACTGATGACTCAGTCGGATGTCCCCAGTTCCTGCTCCGATTGTCATTCTTCGCTAAGCTGAACCAAACAATCAGCTATTCTCATCACCTCACTGTCATGTGTTACACATATAACTGACATGAGTCCACTCAACTTCTTCAGCAACCTACAAACCCTCTTTGTATTTGCCGGATCTAGCGAAGAAGTACACTCATCTAACACTAGAACCTTTGGTCTCCGCAACAACGCTCTTGCCAGTGACAATCTCTGACTCTGACCACCTGAAATAAGTAAGTTAGTCGATCCACCCATCCTGGTGTTTAGTTTTTCAGGCAAACTGAGCACAAATTCTTTCATATCCAGCAACTCCAGTACATTCATTATCACGTCATCAGGTATGGTAGCTAAATTGTATGTTAAATTATCTTTGATTGTGCCATCAAAGAAGTAGTGTTCTTGTGTGACTACGGCGACTGATGACCTTAGATAATGAACATCAACACTCATTATATCACGTTGGAGAAATTTAATACAACCTTGATAAGGATATAGCCTCAAAAGAAGTGAAGTCAGACTGGATTTACCAGATCCTGATCTGCCGACAATACAGGTAATTTCATGCTTTTTGATTTTTAGGCTCAAATTTTTCAACACAGGGACTTCAGGAGCGTTTGGATAAGCAAAAGTGACATCTTCTAATTCAAATATTGCCTCGTTATCTTCTGGCCTCAAGTAACCGAATTCATTGTCCTGCTCGAATTTTAGTATCTCGAAAATTTTGGTAGCAGCATTAATTCCCCTACTCAAATTTGGTGCAGTTGTGAGCAGTAAGGTAATGGAACTTATGGAGAAAACGATCAGAGTGATTACTTGCATCATTTGAGTGATGGTGAACTCCTTGTATGCGACGAGTTTAAGTCCATAATAGAGCAGAATAGCTTGACAGAGGTAAATCACAAGATTCTGTAATGACATTCCAAGACCCATAATAATTCCACGATAGCGGCCGCTCTTTTCCAGTCCAGTTAATTGATGAGCAATCTTACCTGAGAAATACTTCCGAAGATCCAAACAAGCAACTGTCTGTATTCCGACCAAAGTGTCATGCATTGTCCATTCCACACTGGTGGCTCTATCTTTGTAATCCGTTTCACACTTCTGAGATCCGATCGAGAACAGAAGTGCAACAATTGCGAAAAGAGGAACAAAACTCAGACCAACCAAAGCAAGCTTCCAAAAGACTATTAAAGACCACACTGAACACGCAGTAACCAAAACAATAATCGAGATAATCATGGTAATAGTTTCGGTAACCACAGCTCTGAAGTCTCTTGTATCGTTGAGCAAAAGCGAAGAAAGTTCGCTTGGATGACAACTTTGGTACCACTCAAGTTTCTGTTGTAATAGTTGATCAAATGTTAGAGTGCGAAGCTTCCCTGTGAGGTTCTCGGAAGCCACGTTCAGACACATTTTTGATAGCCAAAGTGTTAGTCCGTCAAGAACAGATATGAGCGAAAGAATTAGCCCCCATTTCATTAGATAAGCAGTTGAAACTGGTTTGGTATTGAAGCTTACAATTCCAACAACCAGTTTTGAAAGACAGTATGTGAAAATAGGAGTCAATGCGGTGTTTACTGTGCAAAGGACACAACCGATGAGAAATATCAGTTTGGAACTAAGGGTCATTAGGGAAATGAAATGTTTGGCCATTGTTAGGTACGAAGCTGCCAATTGATCGGTTTCCTCAACCTCCTTTTCTGGTTTCATTTCCTTGTCCTCCATGTCGGCAAACGGATTGGCGGAGTGTAAGGTTGGAACTATAGTGGCCATGGAGTCTCTACGATCCGGGTTCCCGCCTGACAGAGACCTGAATACCCCATTAGTCCTCTGAAGTCCGCCTTTCAAACCTGCTTCCACGACTTCACCTTCCTCCATAACGTAGACCATATCATCAGCATCAATCTCATCAAAATTATGTGTAAGAATAATGGTTGTTTTACCTTTTCTCAGTCGTCTAATTCGCTTCATGAGAATGTCTCTTTGAACTGGATCGACTGCCGAAACACTTTCATCGAGAATAAGAATTGGTGTATCTTTGATGAATGCTCTTGCCAATGCAATTCTTTGTCTTTGCCCACCACTCAACGATAGAGAGTCGTCGGAACTTCCGATCTGTGTGTCGAGTCCTTCGGGCAACCTATCAACAAACTCGTTGCACAGTGAGTTGTTAATGGCACTACGCAGTAGGTCTGCACTCACATTCTTTAGCTCGTCGATATTGTTTGAGAGGGCCAGACAGATATTCTCCCTCACAGTTCCTTCGAAAAGAACACACCGCTGTTGTACGAGAGTGATCTGACTCGCCAACCATTTTGGGTTCAGTCTAGCAACATCGTATCCATCTATGGTAATTCGTCCTCCATTCAGGTCGTACAATCTCAACAAAAGTCTAGCCAAAGTCGATTTCCCTGATCCCGATCTACCGACGATGAAGACCAAATTGTTTGCGGGTATTTCCAAATCTACTCTCTGCAAATTCCATTGGTCCCTTGTGGGGTATTTGAACGAGACATCTTCAAAAATGATGTCACCTTTGATCTGATGATTGGGGGTAAATGAACCCTGATCGACTACATTCTCTCCCAACTTCATCACCTCTTTCAAAGAAATCATTGCTCTTTGAAGAGTCACCAACTGCACTGAAATGCTGTTGAATTGCATAGCAAGATTCATGGACGAGTAGAAACATGACAAAACTGATCCACTTGTGTTTATGCCGTGTTTCACCAAATACGAACCATACCAAAAGCTTTGAACAAACATCATTAACGCAAGTGTTTTGCTGATACCAAAATTGAGATTGCTAAACAGTCTCAACCTTATATAAGCAGCTCTTGACTTTTTCACTTCACTGCTAAACTTTTCACTTTCCAGCTTCCTACTATCGTTTACCCTGACCCAGAAATACGACAGCATGTTCCATTCAATCACATTTATGGCATTGGCCGAAGTCTGATTTTCCAAAATGGTGTATTTTTGAATGAATATACCAAAAATGGTACTCAAAATCATGATTATTGGAACGGTAGCAAGTACAAGCAGTGTTAGTCTCCAAGAGTAGTAAAAACTAACCGACAGAAGTGAAATTATTGTGAAGATTGTCCGTAGAAAAAAGGCCATTCCTTCGCTAACTCCAGCCCTGAACTCTTCGATACACCTGTTCAACTGGGTAAGAAGAGCTTCGGCCTGTTGACTTTTGTCGAACCATTCCATCTCTTTATAAAGTAAGGAGGTGTACAGGCGGTCGCGACAGCGAATCTGTTGTTTTTCTCCCAGCACAAGAAAACAACTCAAAGATATCCAGCTAGTTATGGTTGCCCCGAGTCCGACCAATGCAATCGCAAAACAGTCCCATGTGATTGATTGTACAAACGAGGAGGGGGTTGCGTAATCGGAGTAGTTTGAAACTTTATCGAATAGCTTTGCCAGGAGGACGCTGACGGAAACAGGAACTAGTGATGTGAGAGCAGTGAAAAGCAAAGCGATTATACACATGGGGAGTTCTTTCCTGGTAAGGAGCACTGCTAGGTGTATGTGTTGATCGAGATAGCTGTCGTGCTTGGTGTCATGAACCGTCTCAGGTGTCTTGAAACTCTTGAGATCTATTTCATGAAAATACTCATTTTCAATGTCTTTAAAGTAGCTTGTTTCTGGCGTTCCTGCCAGAGTTGAGGCTTGGTACTCAAAAAATGAGTCTTCTTTGGTCGTCATTGCATAAAGACGGTAGCAAGGAAAATATCTAGAAATTTACACTGCTATACACAACTATATATTTGAGCTAGAAATGAAACGTCTGTGGAGGGTTCTGTGAAAACAATTACTTGAAATGGCAAATTGTACGCATTACCAACGGTCTGATCTATGTCAGATTGATGTAGTTGTGAGCTGCCCCAGATATCAGTATTTCCTTATTAGGACAGGTCAATAGAGTCTCGGAGTTTCTCTGAGTGGCACACGACCGAAGATTTTTTTTCCTCGCTCGAAGTGTATAAATAGTGGTTTTTTCCACTTAATTTTCCAACTTTCTTTAATGTGGCGGTTGGATCATTGCGGATGACTGGGTGATCAAGGTTGATCATTGGTTTGAGCAGCACTTGCGTATGTTAAATGATGAACATCAGATAGGGACAACTGATCGAATGATATGAAGATAGTTGTTTCGAATATAGATAGATAGTAATAGTTTCTGAAACATACGAAAGTGCTGCGACAACTGACGAGCAAATGAAAAGCAAATGACGAGCAAACGATGAGCAAATGACGTGTCAGCGCAAGCCATTCAAGTGAGTCGTTTGTGTGGCACGTTCGTCTATCCAATGAACTTAGCTTCGTTGATCACCATCTTTGTCATATATACCATTACCACACCTACACAGGCTGAGATTTAGAATCCCGTAGTATTTCTAGTGGATGACCACCTTGATCTCCACTGATCATGCCGATCTCCACCGATCGCTGTTGGATAGCCACCAGCGTTGCTCATCTGCACAGCCTTCTTTCTAGAACTTCGTAAAAAATATTTTTTTCTATTTTCTTTCTACTTTTTGTACTCTGCTGGTTTAACGTCAGCAAGCTTATCTTGATCGTTGTTGTTGTGATCGAACACCCAATACATTGAGCGGAAATACCAGTCAGGTACCTTCGACATGAATGAAGGATGGTTGCTAGTTTTGCTCACGTCCATCACGACTGGACTTGGGTGTTTGTTTATATTTGCAGATGTCTTCTACAGAATCATATTTCCTAAAAAGTTCCGTGAACACCCGTTCGATGTCCAGAATAATACGGCGTTTCTGGTGTCTTCCCTCTCGTTGAGTGCTGGATGTATTGTTTTCAGCGCTCTATACAAACTTCTCCCCGAGGCGCTTTCCTATTTAAAGGAAATGAAATACTTTGAAGGAAAGGGTCATTTACTTAAAGCCACTCTTGCGGTTTCCTTTTTCCTCGGGATTTTATGTTGCTCGGTGCTGAATTTGTTGATTCATTTCTTCACAAGTGAAAGCATTGTACATTGTGTACACGATGGAAATCACGGGGACCAACATCAAAATGATCACCCAGACGATCACGGCCATGATCACCCAAATGACAACCATGATCATCACCATTCGCATGTGGATCACCAACATGACTCACCCTCTACTTCCTTAGCATTGGCTACAGAAACTTCTCCTCTGCTTGCACATTCACACTCACATACACATACGCACACACAGAAACGCCTTTCATTAGTCGATTTATCTCTGAAAGCGCTCAAGGGAACTAAGATGGAAGGACAATGTCTTGGGTCGATCGACACGTGCCACAATGGTATCGTCTCATGTCACGAACTCCACGCTACTCAAAAGACTGAATTACACTTTTGTACACATCCAAAAGAGGAAAACATTCTTTTCATCAGTCCTGAAGAAGGTCTCATAAGACAGAAATCAGAGATTTGTCTCAGATACCCCGAGTTGGAGGTTAATTCACCCTTACTCATCGACAATCATGAGCATAATACACATGATATTCCGGAACATCTTGCTTATTCACCTATTAATACAGATATTGAACACAATGGTGTCAAGTCTATCAACTCTCATTGTTCCCACGACCACCATGGTCATATACACAATCACGGAGATACTGAATCGAGAGAGCATCATCATCATCATATCCAAACGCCACTTTCACGTCTTTTGTCAATTGGATTACAGACGATTATGGCACTTACTTTGCACAAACTTCCCGAAGGTTTTATCATGTATTCGACTTCACAGGCAGATCCAACACTTGGGTTAACTATTTTTCTATCCATGTTTATTCATAATTTTGTCGAAGGGTTTACAATGACACTTCCGATGAGTATCGCTTTAAATTCGAGATTCAGAGCTCTATTGGTGAGTGGAACTTTAGGTTGTTTCGCACAGCCGTTTGGTGCTCTTTTGGGTTGGTTGTTGTTTAAAGGGTCGCTTGATTTGACCTTGGACTCGAATTTGTTGTTGTTTGGCTGTTTAATTGCTCTGACGGCGGGATTTTTAGTTTATATTGGCTTTCAAATGTTTGCATCGGCGATTGGATTTGGTGGTAAGCAGGAAGTGGTGATGAAGTGGCTATGTATTGGTGTGTTGTTGATGCTGTTGAGTGACGTTTTGATTGGTACCAGGGAGGAGTGATGATTTAATGACAAGAGAGGTTAGCTGTTCGCAATGCGCCTTCTCATTCGCTGATTGTAATCACTAGGCGGTGCTTTCTTATTAATATCAGGTGGTTTTTCATTTAGGTTAATAATATAAGTGGTTTTATATTCACGAGAGACAAAAAAGTAAAACCATCGCCATAATTGCATGTGTCGCATTACTGGTTCATATCAATCAGCTTCCGCTTCGCTTGTGTTGATCTTGGCCCAGGGTGATTTCACCACGAAGAGCCCGTACGAGACTACGCTCGCCGTTTCTTCGGGATAAATCGACGCGACGATTTTTTCTCGCGCCTCTCACGTTTTTCCATGTCACTAATTTCAACATGTCTTCGTGTAACCCATCATCGCCCTTCCATCGATCCTCAAGCAGTACCCACTCTCTTCAAAGCTCTAATATCTCATAATCCAAAGCTCTCACACGTACTTCTGTTTACTTGAGTGTCAACAATCCGCTCACCCTGCTGACAACCACCCACAATGGGTCAAAAAACAAGTAAACTCCATAAGGAGGACATCACCACATTAAGACAAGAAACAAAATTCACTGCAAGGGAGTTACAACAATGGTACAAAGGATTCAAAAGAGACGTTCCCACTGGTCAGCTCACAAGGGAAGATTTCATCAAGATTCACAAGCAATTTTATCCATTTGGAGATCCAACAGAATTTTCGAATTATGCTTTTGAGGCATTCGATATGAATGGAACAGGTTACATTGACTTCAGGAATTTCATAATATCTCTAAGTTTGGCTTCAAGAGGTACTTTAGAAGACAAATTGAAGTGGAGTTTCACAATATACGATCGTGATAAAGACGGCTACATTAGTTATGACGAGTTGTTGATTGTTCTAAGATCGATCTACAAAATGGTTGGATCAAGTTCGGTCAAGTTAGAAGATGATGAAGCAACTCCAGAACTTCGAGCAGCCAAAATCTGGGGAGGTTTTGGGAAACAAGTTGAGAATAAAAAAGATCGTATATCTCTTGATGAGTTCATGAATCATAAGAATTTGGATGAAGACGTTCTAGATGCACTCAACATCTACAACGATCTTATATAGGAAATTATATAGCTAATTAAACCCTTTCCGCAGTCCAAACAGCAGCTTTGCAACAAACTTTGATCGATTCTGTCAAAAGCCAGTATGGTCTAGCTTCTTTTGAATCGTGTTGAATGGCCGTATCGAGATGTTCCAACTCCTCGTCTCTGAATTGTTTGATTGTTTTCTTCAATTCACCAATATCTTTCGAATCGCTGAATTTTTCACTGTCTAATTCTCCGATATCTTGATAATGGTTACTCAATGAACGTAACTGCTGATTGTAATGTTTACCAATAACAGTCTCAACAGCTTCTGTACATGCCATAGCGGCTTCTTTACCCATTAATCCAGTAACAAGTCCCATTGAAATGGCTCCAACTTTCCAGATCGGCGTCAGCACCGATGGTCTCACTCTGTGTGTCACTTGAAGTCTGTTAAAAGTGTTGTGATGGTGGATTTCTTGCTCCCACATGTGTTTCAAAACAGGCTTCAGCTCCGGTTTGTGAGAGAGCGCCATGTATTGTCCGCAATATATGAGATTTGCGCCAAGTTCACCAGCTTGGTCCACTCGAATAACTCTATCAAGGTAAGCTTTTTGGGCAGCAGAGAGAGGTTTGTGCGTAGGCTGGGCTGCCTTGGAAGCGACTGTTGAGGCTGATGCAGCCGTCGACTGAAACCGTCTGGCTACAAATGACATGATTGGTAGATTAAGTCGATTGGAGTTCAATTGAAGAGACGCAATGCGGTCAGAGCTGGTCTGGTATATAAATCATCCGATAGTTTTTTTGGTTTTCCGAGGTGGTTTTTTTTCTCATCGCAACTTTACTGGTGCAAGGATGTCACACTTACTACTTTCTCCGTCTCTTGAATGTTGGAATATCGTCGTCGTCATCATCGTCATCGTCGTCGTCAAATTGGGGAGTAGCAAGCCTCGATTGGGTTCTAGAACGTGGAGCAGACAAGCTGACTTTCGGCTTAGCTCTTGGCTGTTTGGTCGAAATTACCCCCGGTTGTTTGGCCCTCTCCTTACCTTGCTCCCTTACCGGCTCAAGATCACCCTGAGACTCATCTTGATCCACAAACAAGTGGAATTCGTCCAGCTCCAAATCGCGCTTTGATCTCCTGGAAAATGTTCCTTCATCAAACTCTCTATCAAGATCGGGTATCTCCGCGTTCGGATCCTCCTCCAATGTTATTCCCTCTCGGACACGGGCAGAATTGTAACTCGATGGTTTGAGTCGAACATAAGATGCAGTAGCGTCGAAAACAATATCGGGAACTCCGTCTGCACCAACTTTGCGAAAAACAGAGTAATTTTTGCGTCCCTTCCAATCAGGGTTTGGACCATTGTATCTTTTAGGTTCGGTCCAAGATGGGTTTATTTTGAACTTTGTTATCTTCACATCGACTTGTGATGTATCTGTGATTTCGTCCTCCTGTTTGGCTTTTCGGGCTTTCTGGAGAACTTCCACAAGTGTTTGAGAGTGTTTTACAGAGGGAGAAGAGATCAATGGTTTCCAAGGACCAGCTGGTGCCTCCTTCTGTCTATCTGGAGCCGGTAGCGCAGGACTTTCAGGTGAACTGGGAGTCCGGCTTGGACGTGGGCTTGGACATCTTACAAGCTCTGCTTTGCTGAAATCCATCACTGCAATCTCCTCAACCCCATTTTCCTTCGCATGGTCCTTCGCATGGTCCTTCGCAAGTTCCTCTCCCTTCCCACTGCCCTGAGTTTGGATCACTTCGAAATCGTCAATGTCAGGCAGGAAAGCCTGTGAATAGTCGGTTTTTGTCGACCTGCTTCTTTTTCTGGGTGAAACTGTAATCTCCCTGTTTTCGTCCTTCTTCTGTGTACTTATAACCTCGAAATCATCGATACTAGGCAGAAAATTACTCTCTTCCAGTCTCTTTCTCTTCTTTGAGAACTTAACCCTTTCAAACGACTTTCTCACAAAAAGCGACCTCAATGGCGACGTTTCATTGACGGTAGGTGCGGATACAGGACAATCAACTGTGCTCAGAACGAAAACAGTCTCATTACCGAAAAGCTCATACTTCTGAACAACTTTTACCAAGGAACCCTCCAACGCGCGATTTACATGGCCAAAACTAACATCATCAACGGTAGTGAGCACGAATTGTTCTTCTTCAGGCCAATTTTTGTCTAAATCTGTCTCCAATGAGGAGAATCTCTCTTGTAGTCTCTTTAGAAACTTATTCCCAACCAACTTGACACTGGAATTCACTCCAACAACGTTGAAAAAATCTTCAAAAGTTATTGAATCCAGCTCGTCAGTGTAGAAATGAGTCAATTTGGAGGGATCATGTGAGACTTCCACACTCAATCCCTTTTGAATCAAAATGTCCAGGATCTCACTATCGTTAACATTGAAGCGCAGGTCCTCCCAATAGGCCTCAAATGACACTGCTTTGCCTTCGATGACCACACGCTGGTTGGTGGTACCAGGGTATGAGAGAGTCTGTTCCTGTTGAAGTTGAATTCCATTGACTTTGAGCCCATCTGACTTCATTCGTGAACACAGATTCTGCACCTTGAGCACGTTGGTCTCACCATCGACTTGGAAACACAGCTCAAATCGCGACACCGTCTTGTTCGGATGGTAGAAGAAGGACTCTTTTTTACGTCCAAAAATGTATTTTTTGTTGTTCTGCAAGAGGTGGCGGACGTGAACAGTTTCTGACTGAGTCACGTCAGGAAATTCGACAATCCACATGGGAAACGACGATACTTGAACGCTTCTACACTCAGATCAAGTATCGCATCGCGTATCTACAATCTATTTATTTTTCCTACTCAGTATTTTTCTGTGAAAAAAAAAAAGCATCAGCTACAACTCCAACCCCAATAAAGTCTGCTCAGCTGAATATCCCCGGACCTACCCGTATTTACAAGAATGTTGGCAGACTCTTCGGAAGTCAACATTGCACAATCTAATCACTGAATATACTTTTATTCATGCTTTACTTGAATGCATAGCCTAGACTCGCTTCGCTCGTCATTCGCTCGTCATTCGATCTTCATGCTGAAATAGTTCTCAAGTTATCGTAAAACTTGGCCACGTCGTCGCTCACGCGGATCACCCTGTCATCAAAATTGACAATTTGCAAGTTGGCAGTGTCGACGCATCTACTCAATGCCACATAAACTTGACCCTTTTCGAAAATTTTCGTCAAATCAACCTTAACTCTGCTCAATGTTTGACCTTGAGATTTGTGAATAGACAATGCCCACGAGAGGAGAATTGGCAGCTGTTCTCTTGAAAGCTCCTGGTTCGTCTCTGGAGAGAAAACAACTGGCTCGATCAGCTTGAAGCGGTATTTCTCGTATGAGTTCACTGTAAATTTAACAACTGGAAGAATGGTGCCAGAAGATGACTTTTTGGCAACATTGACCAACTCTCTCAAGAGTTCTTTCAAAGGAACGTTATCGTAAATTTTAGCGAGATACTCATTCAAATGTCTCTCGTCTTCTCCCATGTTCTCACCACCAACAAACCTAGCTGCTACTTGCAGTAATTCTTCATGCTTCAACCTTTCATACTCTTTCAACTTTTTGGTGAAAATATTCCACATCTCAGGAACAACAAAACACAGGATCTTGCCAATTGATCCATTCACAATTAAAGGATCGTCAACTTCGTTCTTTAAATACATCACCTGGGCTCCTTCCTTCAACTGTAATATTTTAGCACACATTAGTCCGTCTAATTGTTTCCTCAAAAACTCATTGTTACCAGGAATGGGTGGCAAGGTGTCTTTTGCATTGAAGGTGAAGCAACGCCCTGGAAGTGAATTCAACCTCTCTAGGTTTGCCCTATCAACCTCCTCTCTAGTTGGGTACAGTTCAGTCGGGAATATACCATCAGTATAGTTTAATGGTCTCTCTAGCTGTTTAAATTTCATTCTCATCTCCTTCGATAGTTGACCCACTCTCAAAGCATTCAGCATCTCAATAAGATCAGAATCGTTCTGTTGTCTGAAAACTTTAGTCAACAGGATCGTCTCATCAATACATTCTTTCCATGATCTGGCATCAAAACAGAACTTCGATAAATTGTTCTTGCTCAATGAAACAGGTGGTAACTGGAAAAAATCACCTGTCAAAATAAGCTGAATACCACCAAATGGTTTGTTATTCTCACGAATACTTTTGGCAATTTCGTTAAGTTTATCGAAGAAAATCGAATCAATCATGGAAATTTCATCGATAATCAAAACTTTTGTGGCTCTCCAGCGTTCAACAACTGCTCTTTTCTTACGAATTTTACCAATCAACGTGTTGACTGCCTCAGATCCAAGTCCAATGCCTGAAAACCTGTTAACAGTTGTACCTTCAATATTGGTAGCTGCCAATCCAGTAGATGCCGTCACAGCTATCGTGCTGTCTCCATATCTGTTTCTAAGCTTTCTAATAATCTCTCTAAGCAAAAAAGACTTACCAGTACCAGCAGAACCAGTGTAAAAGATATTTTTCCTCTCATAAAGAACCATATCTATGACTCTTTTTTGCTCTTTGGACAATTCCATTGACCCGGAGCTGACTGTTGATGATGAACGTGAAAGCGATGGCTTGTTTTGTGCTCTAGGATTGGAAATTTTACGCCCATTAAGTCCCGACCATGGTAATTGTCTTTGTTTCGAAGTCAGATTTGGTTTTCTATTGGGGATCACAGCAGACATTCTACTCTTGGATGCTACCCCAGATGATGAAACAAGTGTTCTGGGATCAGAGGGAACAAATTCACGTTTTTCAATTGGTTTCATATGTTTAAAGCTGTTGGTCTTAGGTTGCACCATAGTTTCCACTTCAACTTTGTCATTAAACTCACCTTTTGTTCGTAATAGTGGTGGTGGTGAGTTTAAACGTGCTTTTTTGACCACTGGTTCATCGTCATCAATGATTACCATAGCTGGTTCTGGTTTTTTTGCTTCTCTATTGGTCAGTCCCATGAAAGGACTCTGCGAAGTCCGTGACGAGGTTTTTGGCTTCGACATGCTGATAAATGAGGATAAGGTCGACTGTTTTGTGGATTTTTTCTTGTCCATTACAGAGAATGGAGAAGAGGGTGAGAAACTGTTAAACATGGCTTGTACGGCGATCAGAACAGGATTTGGGAACTTTCAGATCCTGGTATCCCCTAAATCTCAATCGATTCAACTCCCTCTGCGCTGACAAATGGCAAACTCTATAGAAACTGTTAAATCAAAATAACCTGCAACACGATATCGTGTTTTAGGAAAAAAACACGGTCTGAAAAGTTTGCGCCACATTTCAGCCACAACAGCCACAACGGTTTTCCCTATGTAAAAACATTTTTTGAAGTCATAATCAACTTGAACCCTCGTACTCAGTGTACTACAAGCTAGCAAACGAGCATGGGTGTAGGTATAGTCATTAACAATTTCGTTGATTTCTACTAACATGTCATTATTCAGAACGACGGTGGAACCATTCCGTCAAGGAAAGAAATTCTCAATCTTTACTCTACCAAACACATTAAAAATGAAACTAGTGTTAAAGATCTCAATCTTATCAAAACTGCATCTTCGTTCAAGTTCTGTCGAATGTCCAAAAAAAAGCTCTCAAAACCAATAATGTCGGACCACAAAGGACATCTCTACAGCAAGGAAAGTATTCTTGAGTATCTTCTTGGGGGAGAAGTTGAAGCCGAGTTTAGTCATATAACTTCACTGAAAGACCTCGTTGAACTCGATCTCGACTACGATGACACTACAAACACCCTCAAATGCAAATTAACTGGGCTCTCGTTTGATTTGAGTGAAGAAACGAGACAGCTACCTACGTTCTGTTACATTTCACCATGTGGATGCTCCATGACAAAAAAAATGTTAAACGAACTCATATCTATTGAAAGAAAAGATAAAACTGGTAATGGTCCCATTGAAATGAAGTGTCCTCTTTGTGCTAAAAATTTCAACACCAGAGACGTTATAGATATCAACCCAGTAGACGATGAAACAATTAAGCGATTAGAGAGTCGTTTATTACAACTCAACACTGATGGACTTACACATTCTTTGAAGTCATTGAAAAAAGCTAAGAAAAAGAAGTCAAGACCATCAGATGAACAAGAGTCAAAAAGCAAAAAAAGGATTAAAACAAATGTTAAATGAGCGATTCCAATTGTATTAATAATATATGTCACCACAGACTATACCGATATAAAAAATGTAAATTTCACCCTATGTACAAGTGCTTTGGTGAATTCAGTTTTGTTGTTCGCCCTGCAACTCTGCTTGTTTAGCTTGCATTTCTCTCTGAATGGCCAATCTTTTCTCGTTTTCCTTTCCAGTTGCGTAAAGAGTGTAGGCAACGTTGAGTGTCATGTAACCGGTGAATCCAACGAGTCCAAGCACTGTAAGTCTGTGAGCAACATCAGTTGCCTTTGTGTACCAAGGGTAGTATTTTGCCATGATGTGAGTTAGAAGGTGGTGAAGTAGGTAGTTCAATATGAGCAGTAGGTAACTACTATTGTAAATTAAATGTAGTTGAAAAAATCAAAAAAAAATCAACTATGGTTTGAAGCCCGGCTGACAAAATTGAGCGGACCGACTGGCTGAGTGACTGGCAGAAGCAAGCGAGCGCTGATCGACACAAGATTGCTTTCGAAATCCCGCTGACCTAAGTATACAACCTATTTGCGGGTTGTTTGTTCCCAACTACAGTCCAGTGGAGGGTGGTAGATTACTAGTTAGAACCTATAGGAAAGTAAGATTTCATTATATCGACGCGTCGTCGACGCGCGAATTGTCATTCAGTTCTTCGCTCAGGGACAGTTGGTAGCCGCTTGCTGCTGCCATAGTGATCTCACTCACTGCTCGCAAAAGATTCATTCAAATGACCCACCGTAGAATTTATCGTTCATCATTCACTCTAGAGCATATACGCACCCATAACCTACGCCCCAATCTTCTTTTTGCCAAAAAGTTTTTTGAAAACGTTCTTTGATCCAGTACCATTCTGTGAAGGTTGTTGTGCGTAAATCATTGATTGGATACTTTCCGATTTGACAATCTCGTTCTTATTGATCAGTGCTCTCATGAACGAATCAAACCCACTATCTCTGGCTCCCTTGGTATTTTCTTGACCCAAAACTGCCAGATCGTACACGATGAAACCGTCTTTATCTATTTGAATAGACCTTAGTATGGAATCCACAAAGATGATCCACGACTCGTGCGAATAAATTGACGGTTTTTCAGGTTTGGTCAAAATTTTTTCCAATTTCTGGGTCTTTTTCACCAAGATCGACGCCTGTTCCATCAACTCTTTCATTGATATATTCGGTTGTTTCAATATTGATTCGTTGAATTCGTCATCATCATCGTCCAGCAATGCTTTTATGAAATCTTCTGAGCCCAAATCAGTATCATCAAAACCTAGAATGTCAAATTTGAGATCTGTTATGGTAGCATTTCTATTATTGATCTCAAGCTCATTTTTAGATGCTGTACTATTGTTGGCATCTAACAACTCTATGAGCTCCACCAATCTTAAATACTTGTCAATTAAATATGGCATTGTTGGCAGCTCATTCAAGACTTCATCCGAAACGTTCAATGAAGGTCTTTCAACAAGGTTACTCATATCCAGAATTTTTTCGGTGAAATCGAGCTTGCGGCCAGTGATCCGATCAAGATAAACGAGCATTTCCTCGCTATGTTTTTCCAGGAAGTCGGTGTTCATGTTCAACAGATACGGATCCTTATGGGGTTGGAACTTTGATCTGTTTGAAAAAGTCATTAAAATTTTGGCAATCAATGTTAGTGTCTTTGAGATTTTACCAGATTGGTGATTTTTAGTTAAGTTGAACATTTTTGGATTCAAAATTGCAGGACAAATGAATCTCAAAAACACAAATGAACTTAAAGCATTGAGAGGTGTTTCTTTATCACTTGGCTCCACTGAAAGTTCAACTCTATCTCTCAATTTTGCCCATTGTTTTTTCAACTCTGCGGGGACGTCGTTTGATGTAGTGAACAATTTCTCCCATAAAAGTTCAATATAACCGAGTAAATTTTGGTAATTTTCCTTGTATGTCTCTGGATTTCGTTTTGGATCACAATCGCAATCCAGATCTTTGTCAGTGATAATCGAGACGAATTCACCAAGCACTTTTTCGAGGTATTCTTGACCTACTCTCTGCTGATATTTTTCTAATGATTTGGATAAAATGGAAGCACCTCGGAACAATGTGTTTAGCCCATTTTTTGAGCTTGACTTGGTGATTCTATTGTTGGTGGTCATTGTATTGATAGGTTCAAGCTCAGATTTCATCAAACTGTCGAAAAATGCATCCTCTCGTCCAAGTGACTGATAAATGTCAAGTAAAACATACGACCATCTCTCCAAATTGGCAGGAGTGATTATTTGGTCAAAAAATGAGATCAGTTCATCAATTTCTAGGCTTATCAGCATTTTTTCAAATATTTTATAGTTCTGGAATGAAAGAATATGAGATTCTCGTAAGTTCAAGTTTATAGTCAATTGACCGATTTCTTGGCTGTTGTTACCATAAATACTAAGTTTTTTCATCATTTGAGACTCTGTCATGTTGTCTGGAGTAATAAATACTGCGCCAAGAACAGCATCACTCTCTCCGTTGTTGTAGAAATCACCGTTGTTTGCTGTGCGAACCAATAATTTCAAAAACTCGCTAGTTGGTGGTAAATCGAAATCAAATGTTTCTTTCCAGAATGGGTTTCCTTCACTGTTGGACACAATGGCAGTGCGGAACCAAGGAGCATTCCAAATGTTGAGCTCACAATAAACATTATCAATATTTCCGGCCGCTGTGGTGAACTTTGCTTCGATAATTTCGAGAGAGTAATTCTTTATAACTCTCATTTTTTGTTGTACAATTCCATTTCCAATGAATTCAAGTTTGGTGAAAGAGCGCAAGGTAACCAGCCAGTCTTCAAGATCAATCTTCAAGTCGAAATCTATCAAAACACGACGAGCACGCGGCGTTTTGGTCTTCCCCTCGCCTGAAATAATCAAACTTTCGGCCTCCGAACCGTCCACATCAACTCCCGAAGCGTGTTGACGACGTAAATCACTGATGTATCCAAGAAACAAAATATTGGAGTTCTCAAACAATGAATGATGAACGTGACGGATCTCTGAACTGTATAGTTTCGTCACGTCGAGAGAATAAAATAAACTTCCGTCGCTCTCACGTAATAAATCCAAGACTCCATTTGGCTTCAGATACCCCATGGCAATGAACCACCCTTCAGAAGTGTCTTCTAATGGATAAATTGGATTTTCAGGGTCGTGTGAAGTACGTACTTTTTTGCTGGTCGGAGTAGGGCCCCAGATTCTAAATCGACAAACCAATAAATCGTTACTGCGCAACTTCGAATTGTAAACGATCGACTTGTTGAAATCCCACTTACTTGTAAGACCTGCTGGTTTCATTTTTTGCCAAAGAATAAGACTACTCAATAAAGCTTCATATTCTTTATATCTTTGAACTTTAATGAACACCGTTCTATTAGCTATAATTTTAACGACAAAATTGGATTGATATATTTGCAATTGACAACGCTGAAGAGATGATATCATAACCAAAGAACTGTCGAAAATCATCTCCCCCTTTGGTGTCACTTCAATTGTAGATTCTGTCCATCCCGTACTTGAGGAATCGGTTGGAGAGTATTTATGCGACCAATGGATACGATCATTGTAGTAAAGACCGTTGTTTTTCAGCATTAATGAGCGTAGTCGCTCCAATGCTTTGCTTTCTGTCATTGTTATAAGAGTCTTGGTTGGGGTATAATAGTAAGGGCTTAAGTATGGTGAAAAGTTAGATATCTACGAGATTTTATCGTGCCGTGCTTTTATCTTTTTTGGGGTGAATGTGGTGCGAGGCGTGGTTTGAGGCGGTGAAACGTCGATCTTCAGGAACAAGCAAATGGGTAAACCCACTACTTGCCAGGCGATTCTTGTGAGCAATGGCACTGCCAGTTGTGGTGCCAAGTTGTTCCTGTTTATCTCATCATGTTTCAATCATTTGCTGCCCTTCAAGCGCTCTCAAGCGCTCATAAAACTTCATTCCCTGCGTTTCTGTGCTCCTAGATTAATCACCACTAAAATTTTCACTTGCAATACTCCTTCCTTCGCTAACGTCCATGCTAGATTACTTAAATTTATTACGTCTTTTCATTTGTTCAGGTATAAACAAAATTGGTGGCAGGTTCTGAGAATCATCTAGACTACTGTGGTTGGCGTCCCCAGTGGGATCGATAACACCAGATCAAGTCGGTTTTACCCCTTTTCAACCATGTTTAAAAGCGTTCACTCAATATTACGTAAACTACTCTAAAATGAGTCGCCGAATAGCTCGCTGATCTGAATCCCTTTGCTTGTATTTTGCTTGCCATTCATTTCTGACGTATTTTGCTCAATTATTGACTAACTTATGAATCACGCTCACTCAAAAAAAGCTGACCCACTAACAACTCGCTTGTCTCCTTGTAATTACATCTGGAAAGCTCTTGGAGCCTCACCTTCAGGTCCAATATACTCAGCTTCTCTCCATGGACCAACGTCAGACAACAACAATCCACCTTCAGCCTCACTGACTTCACTCTTACCACCAAACTTGGTTGGCAGGTTCTCTGCAGGAATTTGTTTCAACAATTCTTTCTGGTAACTAGAACCCAAAATAAAAATCTTCGTAACAGTAACAGGATCAAGGAATGGCTTGAATAATCTGAAAGCAGTTGAAAATCCAAATGGTGCATTAATCAAATAGAATTTACCCATTCTTTCTGGGTAATAATCTTGACCAATCTTCGAGGCCTCTCTGACATAAGATAAAACTTGTGATGCAGCAGAAATGGAAATTCCCTTAAGATCCAAAATTGTACACGAAGTCTCCACCAAAGTGCCTGCTTTTCTTGAACAAGCAGGAAGTCTAAATCTAACAAAAGATTCATATTCCCAAACCAAATTTTTCAACATTCTTTCTTGAGTGGTGATCTTGTACATTTCAGGAATATTGACTGATCCTAATTCTTCAAAATAAACAGGTCTTCCGTCTTTATCCGTCTTGTGATAATACTGTGGGTAAAACTTAGCCACCAAAGGTTTTTCTTCGTACTTAAAGTCTTCAAGAATTGTATCTGTGCCGAATTCCTTTCTCCAATTCTCACAATTCACGTACATGTCTTTGGCTTTCATTATATCGAACTTTCTTGCTCTCAAGAATCTTAATAAAGTAGAATCATCTAATCTGTCTTTATAACCTTCAGCTTCAAGTAAAGTACGCAATTGTTGTAATGCTGAAACTTCAGTCTCAGTCAAAAACCCAGGATAACCGGTTTGACCTTGTGGTGGTTGTGCCACTGCTTTTGGCAAAGTTGCAAGAATCTCCTGTTCTGAAACCATATTGTTCGAAAATCAACTGTGTATGATGTTGTGATATGACGCGCTTGATGGAGCACAGGGGTGTGTATACCTTCTGTAGTACAAATTCCAATGAATGTGAACTTGGCAATTATTCAAATTCAATGTTCTGTGTTGCCCTATGTTGTTGTTGTGATACTTAACATTATTTTAAAACCAAAAAAAAAAAAAAACACGATTCAAAATGTTTGCTCCAGCGGGTCTGTCAATCTGAGCAACGTGTCATTAGCCCCACAGAAACTGCGCCTACCGACGGAGTTTGATTTTCCCTGGCTGTGTGGGTACGGGTAACTTTGAAACACGACTCCAAACAATTTGGGGCATGGCCTAGATAAAGATCATCTAACAGATTTCCAAAGACGAGGGGTCTCACCTGAAGGGTTTTTTCCAAAGTACCCGAACAACCAGTGTCTAAGCTACCAGGCGCAGCACGTCAAAAGGCGTATAACACAATGCGGCCTATTAGTAATAAATATCAACCGACCACGAAAGCCGACTAGTTTGGTCCGCTAGCTATTCCATTGACTCACTATTCTTGCCTAGCATCCAAAACCTTTATTATTAACATCGGGTACTTTTCGGTTGCACATGATTTTTTTTTCGGTATCTGCTCGGTACATATTATTTTTTTTGGCATGCTAATGTTTTGGTCTATAAAAATGCCCTGGCAATTTATTGTCCTCCTGTGTTACACGGGCCGCATGATAACACTACACTGTTCGTATTCGGTAATGCGCCGCGCAATGTGTCAGCTCGTATTTATAGGCAAAGTATATATATTCAGCAATGCGTCAATGATTTAATTGAGTTTTTCAAATCAAATAAAACACAGTGTTGCTACCAATTAGATATGTCTGAAGCAGATTTAAAGGAGACTGATTCTGGGTCTATCGAGCAATATCCTAAAGCTTCAGAAGCTCAAGATTTTGAAAACGAAACGGATAGACTCGAGAGAAACAGATCGAACTCCGAATATTACGAGGCAGATCTTAATAGAGAGATTTCAAGATTATCACAAAAATTTTCTCACCATTCAGTGAATGAGCTGGAAAAAGCAGATGAAGCATCCAGTGGAGATGAAACTGAATATGACCCTAAAACAATGGACTGGGACGGACCAGATGATCCTGATAATCCCGTCAATTGGCCACAGTGGAAAAGATGGGCATGTACCATGACAATTGCATTTTTATGTCTAGTTATTTCGCTTGGATCATCGATTTACGTCGATGCAGTCCCAGAAATGATGGAAAAGTGGGGGATCAGTGAAACTTTGGGTTTTTCAGGTTTGACATTCTATTTGGTTGGATTATCCTTTGGACCAGCGGTCTCTGCGCCATTGTCTGAAATTTTTGGACGTAAGATCGTTTACTGTGCCACACTCCCAGTTGCCATGTTATTCATTATGGGTGTGGGATTGTCAAAAAACATTGGATCTGTTTTGGTTCTGAGATTTTTCGTTGGACTTACAGCTTCTGGGGCTCTGGCAATCGGTGGTGGTACCATCACTGATATTTGGAGACCACATGAAATTGGTTTTGCAATGACCCTGTTTTGTCTTGCACCACTTGCTGGTCCTGTTATCGGGCCAATTATTGGTGGATTTGTTGCTGAAAACAAATACTCTAGTAATCCAGATCGTGTCGGTGGTCTCAGATGGGTCATGTGGGTTAATTTATTCTTTGCTGCCGCAGTTTTCATCCCAGTTTTTGTGATGCCAGAGACTTACAAACAAATCATTATGCGCAAGCGTATCAAGAAGAGAGGACTCAAGATGAAACCGGGAATGCCAATTGGACAATTCTTAGTAGTTATTTTGTTTGTCACGTTGCTCAAACCAGTGGAAATGTTAGTTGTTGAACCGATTGTGTTGGTTTTGTCAGTTTATACTGCATTCATCTTCGCAGTTCTTTTTGGTTTCTTCGAAGCTTATCCGGTCATTTTTAGAAACGTTTATGGGATGACCCTTGGAATCTCCGGTTTGGCATTTCTCGGTGTTGGTGTTGGACTTCTATTTGGTGCGTTGGTTTACATTTACATTGACAAGAGAATCTTCTTCAAAAAACATCCAGATGGATATATTGGTCAAAAGGATAAGCATGGTAATAAAATCCCACCAACTCCAGAATCGAGATTGATTACATGCAAATTAGGGGCTGTTGCCTTGGCTCCAGCCTTATTTTGGATGGCCTGGACCGGTAGACATTCGGTTCACTGGATGGCCCCATTAGCAGCAGGTGTTCCATTTGGATTTGCCCTTATTTTAATTTTCTTTTCGATTTTGACATACTTCAGCATGGCATATCCACCACTTTCTGTTGCTTCTGCCATTGCTGCCAACAATTTGCTTAGATACCTTGTTTCGTCTGTTTTCCCATTGTTCACCACCCAAATGTTGGAAAACCTTCATGTCGATTGGGGTGTTTCGGTGTTTGCTTTTATTGCATTGGCGTTGGCCCCAGTTCCATGGATCTTCACTTACTATGGTAAGAATTTGCGTGAACGGTCCAAGTATGGTTGGACTGCGGTGAGAAGAAAGGCCGAGGAGGATGCAAAGAAGGCTGTTGAGGCATGAACAATTATTTGCAAAGAGCCAAGTCCTGACAGAATATAGGAGTCAGACAGCTAGTAGCTTGCAAATGAGATAGTACATAATGTGCGATACCAGAAGGAGACGGTACAATACGACCACAACCAGCAAGACAATGATTGCTTTCCCAATATAAATAGCAGTATTTGGTGTTTATGGTTGTTTGTCGTGTTACTCCGTATATAACTTATCAATCTAAAGAAACGACGTAGTGAAAAGTTTTGGTAGCAGATTACAGGAGTGAACGAAACCTGCAAACCCGGCAAATCCAGCAGACCCACGAGACCCAGCAGGCCAAGCGGGCCGAGCGGGCCAAGCGGGCCAAGCGTACTGGGTGTGTAGCGTGTTCAGAGCAAATATTTATTGTTTGCTCGTGTTTCTTGCGTGCCGCTGTGTATTGTCTCACTCACGAAGAGCGAGTCGATTCGCTACACTCGCCGCTCTGCTCGGCTACTTGCTTCGCATCGTCAATCACGTGACCCCGTGAAAAATTAATTCTCTTCGATGAAAAAATTGATCCTTTTCTTCCCCCCAGTAACTACAAACAAGCCTCTTGCCTCCCCAGATAACCCGTCATAACCCACTCCAATGGCAGCCAAAAAGGACGAAAATCTCGCAGCAACCGCGCTGCACGGAATTTACATTCCGACCGCGTTGATTATTGCCGGAACTGCCATTCTGAACTATGATTATCTCCCACATACCCTCGCCATTCTTGCGTTGTTTTTCGGTGTTCATTTCATCATGGCAAAACTTAGAAAAAAGTCACTCACAGAAGACGAGTTTCAGAAATACGAATTGATTGACAAGACTGTTATTTCGAAGAATTCGGCAATCTATCGGTTCAAGCTTCCAAGAGAAACTGATACACTCGATATTCCTGTTGGTCAGCACCTGGCGTGCCGCTTTACAATTGATGGTAAAGAAGAGATTCGATACTACACACCAATCTCCAATCAATATGATGTTGGATTCTTCGATATTCTCGTTAAATCATACCCTGAAGGTACTGTTTCTAAACAATTTGCTTATTTGGTGACTGGCCAACGTGTTGAGTTCAAAGGACCGGTTGGACGTATTTCTTACAAACCTAACATGGCATCGCATATCACGATGATTGCTGGTGGCTCAGGAATTACTCCAATGTTGCAAGTTATCGGTAAAATAATTACAACCCCGGAAGATCTTACTTCGGTTACTCTTATCTTTGCCAATGAAACAGAGAACGATATTCTTCTCAAAGATGAGTTAGATGAGTTCTCTGAGAAGTATCCTTATTTCAATGTTCATTATGTCTTGAACAAGCCTCCAGCAAATTGGAATGGATATACTGGTTATATTACAAAGGAAATATTACAAGAACTTTTACCTGCTCCAAGTGATGATAAGAAGGTGTTCATTTGTGGTCCAATGCCTATGAAGAAAAAGATGTTGGAGCTCACGGAAGAGTTGGGATGGGAGAAGGGTGTTCTTTCTTCGAAGCAAAACGATCAGGTGTTTTGCTTTTGAATGACATGAAGAGCGAAGCGAGTCAGAGCTAGTCAAAATTGGTCATAGTTGGCCAGAGCTGGTCATGTTTGGCCTCTCGGCCGCTCATACATGACCTGTCGGTTGATCAACACGCTACAGTCGTCTGATTGCAACATGTACAACATATAGTGATTCACCTATATAATAGTAATAGCTCATATCATATTTAGAGCAGTAATTTATACTTAAACAAAAACGAGCACGACTCGCTCAGACTCACGCAGACTCGCTTCGCTTGTCGTTCTATAATCTCTTACTCATCAATCTCCCCAGCATAAGTTTCGAACCTCTTTGCTCTCGACTCTTCAATCTTTTCGAGTTTTTCCAACTCAATCAGTCCGTTTCTTCTCAGCCAGTCAGTACCACTCAAAAAGACACCGTCTGGATCTGTTTCGTCTCTGACTTTGCGGAAAGTCTCAAGGTCCTCACCAAACCATTCTTGCATCTTATCTCTGAGACCAATCATCTCTCCATCTTTATACTTTTTAGCGTTATCAGCAGTACCAATGAAATTCTTAGCCCAGTGAGGTTTACCACCAGCAGCTTCCATGATCTCCTCAAAGGTAGAGAACCATTTTCCAATCGGAACAGACGAATAGAATGGTCTGTACATTGTAGCGTTGATGTACAAAGTCAATTGGCTGTTTGTGACTTGATCTTGTGGGACCCAGTTCAATTTTGGTGTACCATCCAATAATGGTCTCAAAGTGTTACCTAAGATTGGACCTGGAGAAGTGGTGGTTCTCTCAGTTAAATCTTGTGGTTCTAAAGAGTTAGAACATGTTGTGTTGGAACATCTAACTTCAATTGGAGCATGAACGAAATACTCGCCTCTCTTGCCGGCTTCTTTGATCGATTCATCCAAAGATCTCAAGATTTCAGGACCATTGGTTAATGGAGCAGCCCATTCATCAACGAATTGAGAAAACAAACAATCCATGTTCAGTCCTTCAACAGATTCTTGAACGGCAATGTCTCCCTTACCGAAGGTTTCAGTAAGTCCATATTGTCTAGAAAAGACAAATCTTTCAACGTATGGAGTGAGTCTTGGGAAAATGTGAACAGAAACCCATAAAAGCGACTCATAGAAGAAACGACCGAACTTGGTTCCGTACCAAGAAGCCCTTGGCTTGGAAATTGGCTCATCGGATTTCGAGGCTCTCCAAAGGATGCATCTTCTAGTGTATGGGAACCACCAAACTCTCAAGAATTCATCAGTTGTCCAGATCTCTTCGAATCTTTCCAATAAGGTATCGAATGTGATAACTTCTTGTCTTGACTTGATTTGATAACGTGGAACGGTTCTGATGGTGACGTAAGCAATGAGACCGATCTTACCGAGAGAGAGCATAGCAGCACGGAAAAGATCAGGTTTTTCAGTTGGTGAGCACTTGACAAGTTCGCCCATACCATTGACAATAGTGATGTCAACCAGTTGTTGAGAAACCAAACCATGGAATGGTGAAGCACCATGGGTACCGGTAGAAATGATACCACCCATGGATTGTTCACTGATCGAACCCAAGTTTTGGATGGCAAGACCTTTGGTTGCCAAAAATTCATTCAATTGGTAAACTCTAATACCGGCTTCGACGGTAAAATCGGTGTATTTTCCATCTGGAGAAGGTGATTCTTTCACAATCTTGTTGAACTTATCCAGATTAACAATCCAGTCTTTTGTCATCGTCATGTTAGAAGGCGAATGGCCCGAGCCAACAACCATAACGGATCTACCAGTCTTGCGGGCATGGTTAACGACTTCTTTGATTTCTTCGATGTTGGTTGGTTGAATGTAGTATTCTGGCTTGCAGTAGAACGTTTTAGCCCAAGTTCTGTGAACTTTAGGCACAACGAGCTGTCTGAGCCCTGCCGGGAGTGTTGCTGCGCCCGACATGTTTTAAAATAGCTAGAGATTTAGATTGCTAGTCTGAAAAGATATGGTCAAGTCGGATTTATTCAACTAGTTGAGTTTCGACGTCGCAAAAAAATAACCGTTTACGCAAGCTGGCGAAAATTTGCGTGATGAGATCGTCGCGTGCTCGTCGATTAGTCGATTGAATCTAAAGATAGACGCGTCGATCTGTATACGCGTCGCGAAAAAAAATAATCTATCAAATCTGCAATTATGATCAGTTAGTTAGCAGTATTCCGTCTGACACAACCACCATTGCCATGCCTGGTGACTCTGACGAGTACGTATTTGCACCACCTCCTGCAAAACGGCGCCGGTGGTTCCATCACCGCTCCAAAAAGTCCAACAACTTGAAGTCCCGTCCCCCGCGTCTCCAGCCCACTCCTTCTCAACCCCAACAGCCTCTGCACAAATTAGGAACAAATGATCTCGGCTTCGTAGATTACCAATACACTCAAATATATAATTACCTTCAAGTTACACCTGCTATAGAAAAACCACGTTTACGAGCGTCCCAGAAAGCTGTTGGCCCCAAATCACTCAGAGACATATGTTCGTTAAAAATCGCACAGGCTTCCGAAAGTCTCACTTCAGCTCATATCGATTTGACATCCCGAAGTTGGGGAATCTGGGAAAAAGTCTGGATGTACATTTTGTTGTTAGAGTACGACAGTCCAGCAATATTCCGGCTGTTTGCTTCAAAATTTGGCGCTGAACCTTCATTTCAAACGCACTATCTCTCTAAACTGAGGGACTTCCGAACGGTAGCCACAAATCATCCACGGTCAAAATATGTTCAGCTCAATGCTATCTCGAAAAAACATCGAATGGAGACTTTTTATTACAACATTTCGCTAAGCTCTCTCATGGCAGATCTTCAACATTTTGGTAGCAAATACTCTAGCATTGTTATTTTGAATCTGCAAAATATCAAGCTATCGGACACCCATTTCGTTTTCAGTGGTTTGAGCTCCCTTCATTATCTCAATGTCTCCAATTGTAACATCACAGATAACGTTCTTAAAACTTGGTGTATCGGTATCAACAGCGGAAAGCTTCAATGTCTCCAATGTCTGATACTAAACAATAATCCTAGTCTTTCCTCATTGGACAGTATTTTTACTCTTCAGAAGGGTAATGTTCAGTACATTGAGACCACCTTGGCAAACGCTTTGGATTTCAATTGGGAGCAAATGGTTCGTCCCGAACTGCTTTATCTGTCGGATGCACTCAAAATGCGATTTTTGGTGAAAAATAAAATTATTACGCTTGAAAACTTGGAAAACACTCTTGTTTTTGATTATAGAGTGATGGACGAAGCTTGCGAAAACTTGAGTGATTTGGAACTTGAACGATTGTGGAAATACAGATATGGAAATTCACGCCCGAGTCATCAAATCAAGTGTCTCATCAGATCGAAGAAACATGAGATTGAGCAAAAACCGTTGGTTCCAAGAAAGCCTGCTCCCAAGAAACAGATAAAGAAGAAATTGAATTTCAATAGCTTTTTTGACATATGATGAGCGGCAGGCGAAGTGGGTCAAAAATGAACAAGTGCGATTCATTCTGCCGATGGCCGCTCCGCTCCTCATTTGTCAATCCTCATCTATAAATGAATGGATCATTTATCGTCTTCAACAATCTTTCGATCTTATTCTGTCCCATTCCTTGAACCTCTTCAAGGTTGAATTCGTCTGCATTTTGACACAGTTTTTGAAAGTTGCCGAACTTGGATATTAAATTGATCGAATCAGTTTTGTTAACCGGTTTCACACTAGTGAGCATTTCAATGACACATTGATAGTAATCTGCATCGTTCACAACATTCTCTGGTTTGTTACTTCCCTTAATAAGAGTGTTGCCTATGTTTAGTTCCACCTGTTTGAGGAATGTTAGATAGTCGGCGCATTGCTGGAAAGTCCACGCTAAGACTAAGTTCAATTCATTCAGCAAACATAGTTTGTTCAATTCCCGTACAGAATCACTGGAATTCTCGACATCCACCAACACCATCAAAATTCTGTTGACTCGACTGTTATTGGGGTTGTGAGTCAATCTCTTCAATCTGTTATAAATATATTCAGGGTGTAACTTATGGTACCTTAATGATAGAAATAATACGAAACAATGAGAGTTCACCAAGTAATCAACTTCTTTAATCTTTGAATTGAATTCATACGAAACTTGCTTCAATTCTGCCAATAATGGATTACCATTTTGGCTTCTGTTGACTTGTATAGATTTGAATATCTGTTTTTTCAGCGTATTATATTTGGCTGCGTCACTTTTTTTATCGCTTTCTCTTGAAGGTTTGATAATCACTTGTTTGGGGTCTCGGGATGGTAGCGTGCGGACTTGATTGGTTTGTTTGCTGTTATCGCTGGTGGCTGGCGAAGGCGAATCAAACGATCTTTTGAAGTTGTCTCTAGACCGTTCCGGTTCTGGTTCGTTTATTTTTTTGGATCCAGATTCCTGTTGACGTAGTTTTGCCACATTGGCAAGGATGCTTGCAAACGAACTTGAATCAGGCAACGGTTGTTCTTTGTCGTCTCCCATTAGTACTTGGCTAGGTAAAAGCAAAAAAATACTAGCAGGTTTGTTATCTGAAAAAAACTAAAATCTCGTGCTTCAAGTGATTAAAGATTGGTGAGATGGATAATTCGTTAGCACGAATAATCTGTTTAATTGATCCCGATCAATTGGAGTATGTCAACGTAATGGCAGTTTCCGGCAATCGTAGAAAGGCATTCATTGATTATTTAGAAATTACCGTATGATTAAAAAAATAATTTTTTTAATAAAGTAGAGGTGTGAGGATACTGAATTTCGACGAAACGGGATTTCCCAATTCCCCCAATTGAGTGGCAAAAAGACAGGATACTGTGGTGATTATGGTGTCTTAGTGTAGTTGAATTGTTTTACTTGTCTTTTGCTTGTTATTTGCTTGCTGTTTATTTGCTGTTTGCTCGTTGTTTGGTCTTCGTTTGTCCCGTCCCGTCTCGTCGTCCGACTGATCGACGCGTCGCTACCGATAGTCTCGAAACTCCCAAATTTTTCCACCCCCAAGTCGCTGAAAAGATTGAGAAATCAAAGAACAAACACCGTTCCTTCTTTCGAACCACGCCAACTCGCAACCCAATCGAAATGTCCCAGAAAAGTATGTCTCATCGTCCACACTAAAACACACTTGTTTTACTAACACATATCTTTAGTCGACCTCACCAAGTTACAACCCGAACAAATCATTGAGTTCAAAACTCAGCTCAATAGAGAGCTTGAACATCTACAAACCTCCTTCCAAGCTCTCAAAACGGCACAAGCAAAGTACAGAGATTGCGGCGACAATGTGAAACAGATCAATGCAAACGATCAGAACGAAATTTTGGTTCCTTTAACACCATCATTGTACGTCCCAGGAAAAGTTAAGAATAACGATCAATTTTTAATCGACGTTGGTACTGGATATTACGTTGAGAAAGATACAAAAGAAGCTTTAGACTTTTTTAATGGACGATTGACAAAACTTGATGAAGATTCAAAGAATCTATCAGGCTTAATAAATGAAAAACTAGAAGTTTTACAAAGAGTTGATAATATTTTGAGAAGCAAGCTTATTGAAAGAAACCAGCAACAAAAAAAACCAGTTGATTCATCAGCATAGAAAATATTTAATAATCTAATTTTTCCAAAATACCGTGGATATAAGGCAACAGAGCTGGAACTTTGAGTAAATTATCTTGGAAAACTGAAGCAGAACCTAAGAATAAATCTTCGCCAATTTTATAAGTAAAAAGTTCGTTGATCAGTAAACTGGCAGAAGTGTTGATCTCGTTCAGACTGATACGATCATTCAAGTTGTATTGGAAAAGATGAACAGATTCTTGGACAGATTCTTTGAGATCGGACGCAATAGAATCATTTGAAATTCCTTGTTCGGTTAACGCTTCAATCTTACCTTGATCGATATCAACAAATGTAGAACGAGGCTCAATTCCCTTAATGATGAATTTTCTAGTACCATCTGGTAGATTCAACACCATTGCGCTCGAATTTGGGAAAGCATGTTGAACATTTTTAATGAAATCAACTGCGGGAAGTAGTCTAAAACCGGTGTTTGAACTAGCAAACTTTTGGAATTGTGATTCATAAGATCTCCAAAGTGAAATCTGAGTCACTTCTCCTTCTTCCACTGCTCTATAAGAACATCTCATCCACGCCGTAGCTCTGCTAGGCTCAGTCAAGTTATTCAACGATTCCACCAGATCTTCTGCAAGGGTAGGAGGTTGTGCCGGGCTTTGGTCCTTCACCCTTTTGACCAGTTTCAGCGGAGCCATAGGTTGACTAAATTCGGTCTTGTATGGAAGCTTGTATACAAGCAATTTTGGTAAAAATTGTCTCAAAATTGATGATCTGGTATAGCTCGAAAGCAACTTTTCTACTCTATTCGGTAAAATGTATTGATAGAGGAAATCCAATGAAGTGATTATCAATTCATCGTTATCGTTTTCAACGTTGGAAGATAGAACAAGATATGAAACAACTTTGTCCAATGTTTCTTCAGTAAGATGGTCTGGAGCATCACCTTCTTTTTTGGAATTATACATCAATCTGCTGAGTGATCTAAGAATGGTTATAATCACAGATCTGTCCTGAACGTAATCGAGCAGCTCCAAAAGTGCTAAGAATAATGGATCATCATGTTGTGCTGGTGCCAAATAAGACGAGATTGCTTCCACTATATCCATGGAATATCTCAATAACTCCTTGGCTTGCTCATATGTGTCATCAGTGAAATGATCATCCAAAACAACTCTATTGCTTATGATTTTCAAAAGAGTGTCTCTGATCTTGAAATTCATTGAGATAACTTGCGAATTATCAATATCTTGAACAATGTTTCTCAGGATAAGAGCAGAGTCAAGTGATTTACTCAAATCTGAATTTTCCGATGTTGGATCAAAAACAGTACAACTTAACAGGTTTGATAGTGGCTCAATAAGAAATGAAAAACTTCCTTTCAGTCTTAGTAAATCCGGGTTTTCTTTTGATAAGTAGACCAAATGTATAAGATAGTAGTTGACTTCGTCATCTAAATTTGACTCGAACGCGAGTTGTATTCTCTCAATATCAGCGGGACCTTTGTGGTTCGCGCCCGGAACATTGTAGTAGTTAAAAAGATGTTCATTTTTAAGATAGCGGTTGTTTTCAATGAACTTCAATTCTTGATCTTTAGATGGAATAGGGTCTAATGGAAAAACACGAACTTTGTGCTGTGGTTGGTTGTCTGTTAGGTCAAGACGCGACTGCCGGTCATAGCTCGGCGGAGTGTATGATTTGATATTATACATTGTCTGAGGACTGTAGAGGTGTAGAGGAGTTGGAGCGAAAATTTATTTATTGTTATTATATGAGTTGGTATTAGTTGTTGATGGGTAAAGGAGGAAAAAAAAAAAGATGAGTGACGGTGAGCGAAGTGAAGTGGAAAAAAAAAAGGCGTCGCGTCGATCGACCAAACAGAACGACATGCGTATGCGAGTCAATTTCTCCACATATTTTAGGTATGGTGATGGTCAGGTGAATGAGGAGTATAGCAAGCCGCTTCAATCCAGAGGTTATTACTGGCAAAATGACAAGATTCAGTCGTCATTCAGTCGTCATTAGGTCATTTATGCTCGCAGCCACCTCCTTCCACCTCCCCAACATCACATCATACCCAATACTAACCAACCCCGACGTACTTGGTATCACAAAAACCTCAACACCCTCAATCCCCAGCCCCTTAACCCTCTCGCTTGGTTGTTTACCCCAACTAAATCCCTCCAAAACTTGCCCACACCCTACCGTCTTACATACCACCTCCCAAATTCCTTTTCCAACAAAACATACCACCTTAGGACTATACTCCTTGATCTCTCCGATCAGTCTGGGGACGTTTTGACGCATTTCGGTTTTGCTCAACTCCCCCGCGCTTTTGGTTGGTCTGAGAACCAGATCTGAGAATCCTATTCCGTATTCGATCAAACCCCAATCGTCTTTTGCCTGACAATCGTGTGTGTACTTATTACCCGTGGCAGCAGCGAGTACTCTAGCCTCATTGAACAGTCTCCAAAATCTATTCGTTTGGTGTGCATAATGATGTTGCAGTTGTGATGATTTGATGCTAGGATTGTAGCCTATGAATACAACTTTCAGATTTTTCCTGAGGGAGGGGAGGAGAAGTTGAGAGTTGATTGATGGAGGTGTCGGACGTCTGGGTTTGCTTATTTTGTATGAGGTGGTGGCGGTAGTTGGAGCATGCCGGAATTTCTGTAGTATCTTCAGTTTTTCTGGATCCATATACAAGCAAAACGACGAGCAGAGTGGTCAGAGAGAACTAAGCAGTGACTTACAAGTGAATCGGTGCAGAGCGAGTTTTCATCAAGTGAAAAATTTCGTTATCTAATCGAGAAAATTACTCGCTTCGCTAGTTTGTGTATTCATTCGATTTGACAAAGTACTAACTGTCCACGAGAACAATGGATTAATCTGCATGATTTGCCTGTCTTTATACCGACATCAGCGGAACCATGAGGAACGCACATTATTGATTTATTTTGTAAATTGCCGGCTGTCTCATATACTACACCTCGCACCTACTTTGTTGAGGCGAAATGGTAGCAGAAGCTGCGGGACCAATACGGGTGATGCTAGCACAGACAAAAAGCCAGTTGAATCTACTGTTTTCTGTCATTTACAAAACTGTTTACATAATGTAGGACAAACAACCATGCTCGCCAATTTGCTTGACACATAGTCAATTGCTCGTACTGTCATACTGCTCCACCACTCCCCTTACCTTCGCCTCCCTCCCGACCGGAACATGCTCCATGCTCAATCCAAATGAAGCCAGACCTCCAACCTCTCTGGATTTCTCGTTATCGCTCCACAAGCTCGAAGCTGCAATCGCAATGACCACCACTCTTATACCGAATTTGAATTCTGGAACTCCAACCGCCTTGCCCGACTGAATATCAATAACACTGATCAAATCCGGAACTGAGGCCAAAATCCTTGTCTCACCCTCGACGGATTCATGTTCAGCATAAATGTTCTCATTTTTGTAAGGAATCCTGAGCTTTCCTCCACTAGCAGCAAATGGTAGAGCACCATCTTTTTGTTCCTGTTCATTCTCTGAGAAAGCACTAATTACAATCTGTCCATAACTGTGACCTTTGTACAATTTCTCCTCCACAGAAGTGATTTTACCGGCAAACAACTTCAGTGCCACTTCAGAACCGCCAACCTCGTGAATAATAGCATCTGCCACCATATCGGTGCAACTATTTTCCTGGCAACGAGCAATTTGACGTCCAATCCTCCATGCCAAGGAATACGTATTTTTAACTGCAAATCTTTTGACATAATGTCCTTCCGTTGGTCTTGCTGCAAATCCGACACGAGACCCCATCTCGTCACAAGCCGCACGCAATAGAACATCTGTATTCACATCAGAAGTGGCTTTAGAGAGAATCATTGAGTTACCAACACCGTCGGAAATAGCAGCCGGTGTAGTCATACCCGACTTGTGCGTACACAAAGTTAATTGGTAATATGTTGGATACGCTCTTCCCATCCAATCACAATCAAGTAACGGCTTGTCAAAATGTTTGGAAGAAGCAGCTATCAACGCTTGCAATCCATTTGCTCCTCCGATCTCAATGGCCATCATGGCATCAAAGTCTTTGATATCCATGTGCTCCAGTAACGTTTTCATTGCGTCAACAGTCTCTTCACCACCCAAACGCTCATGTGAAACGGTTGGTGAGCCCATAATTCCACCCCAAAGCACAAGAGCATCGTCTTCAACGTGACTCCAATCGCGAATGCGGATCTGGTGGCCCTCTTTGAGCAATTCCCGCAACTCTAAATACTCACATTCCGGGGATCCACCGCCAGCACAGCCCAAAACATAACAACCAGTTGAAAGCCACAGCAGATCTGTTTGAGAAAGTGTCCAAATACCGTTGGAAACAGATGGTTTGTAACCTTCCACTGATGATATTTCAATTGGGGGTGCCAATCTGACTGCTTTTTCAATCTTGGTACGACGAAACTCACTATAGTCAACATCGTCACCGAAAGTTTTGGTATATCCACCACCCACGGCCAATCTCTCTAAATCCAGCTCTCCAGCCGCTTTCACATAGACACGGACACTATTTAGAGCATATTGAACAGGAACAGTGCGGACTTCAACAAGATAAGCCGATTCCGGAACGGCTCCTCCTTCAGAAACCACTCTGTCCAAAGCGGCAGATTTGGCCTTTTCAAGAATCTTCTCGGTACTGATGGAGGCCGTGTTTTCAATCGAGTCGATCGTGGCGGAAACTTTGGCAACAGCAGCACCAACGGCATTGGCATACTCGTAGAATTTTGGACGGATGATTCGACTAACACCAGGAATGCGATCGTCAATAATAACAGAACCACCACCAACGAGAATGAGGGGAACGTCGTCAGCCGAAGTTTTGACTGCATCGACACCGGCAGCAAACACTCTTTGAATTTCTTGGAAAGCTGATTTCAGCTGATCAGACGATATATCAGCTGATCTTGTACCGATTTCCAGAGATTTCAAGGTGACAGCAACATCGGTAGCAGTATTTGTTGGCCCACCAAAAATTTTGGAGAGACTAAGCAGATCGTGGCCAACTGACTCAGGTCCAACAGAGACACCATTTTCGGAGAATTCCACAATAGATCCACCCCCAAGTCCAATTGTATGAACATGAGGCATAGAGTAGTTAACTCTGATACCTGCTATTTTTAAATATGCCGATGCCGGCATTGGAAATCCAGATGGTAGCAAAATGCCGATATCAGTAGTTGTGCCACCGACGTCTGCAACAAAAGCTGAAGTTGGTTTATTTTCCACATTGAGTCTACTGAGATAAGCGGCTCCAAGAATTGAGTTTGTTGGTCCTGAACTAAACGTTACAACTGGGATTTTTTTCACTTCTTGAGCAGAAATAATGGTTCCATCGTTTTGAGTAAGGAAAAGTGGACATTTAAGACCTAAAGATTCCAACGTTCTCTGGAAACTATCAATGACGTATTCTGAAAAACGAAGAATGGAAGCATTTAAGATAGATGCATTCTCACGTTCGATGAAACCAAGTGATCCGACGTCTTTGGAGCAGACAATTCTCACTTTTGGAAGACGTTTTTGAACGATATCGCGAACTTTGTATTCTTGATGGTAGATGTCGTCGATCGGAGAATAAACTCCGATAATGACGACAGACGTGAGTCCAAGTTGTTCTATTTGGTCGCAATGTTGAAGAATCTCACTTTCGTCGATTGGTGATATTTGAGAACCGTTGATCTGTAGACCTCCTTTGACGAAACCGTGGTAGCCATTGATAACTAGGTGTGTTAGTGAAAACGAAAGAGACAGGCAAAGCAAACCATGAGTGAGGAATGAGTAGGATTCAACCAGACTACAAGCAATGAGTGTCAAGTATTGACAAGGAATTCAGTACCGAGATGAAGAGCGAAGCCAATTACGCTCCCTCGCTTATTTTCTTATCGAGATTTTTTACTCTTTTTGGAAGAAAAAATTCACGATATGAAAAGCGAATTCGATCGCTCAATCGGCCGCTCAAATGGTCGCTCAATTGGTCATTCATGATGGACTGAACGCCTGTTGATCAAAATTCTCGCTCAATGCTCACTAAATGCTCACTCAAATGTAGGAAATGCCTAAATTGGGGCAGATGACTCGCTTCGATCGTCATTTACGAAGTTTTTAAAATACTCACCTCCTGCAAGGTCCTCTGGGAAATCCGAAAATGGGGGAATTGACCTTGTGAATTTGGTTGATAATCTAAGAATTGCCACTTTATCTAACCTTGAATAATCGCGCTCAATGAATGCATTTAAAAAATGCTGTAGTTGTTAGTAACTAAACCCTGAAAAACTTCGGTGATATACTCACTGTAGTACCGATAGTGACGAGAGAAACACGAGAACGATCAACTCCTGATTTCTCTAGGACAAGTCTGATACATTCCACAATTCCAGAAGAAATGTCTGATGTAGTAGCACTCTTCGCACAGCCAAGAATTCCGCAATTTTCATCGTCCTCCAGTGACGGATCGAGAAGAACACAATCGGTGTTGGTTCCTAAGCGTGTTAGTGAAAATGACGAACGAGGAGCAACTAATCGGCGAGGCGGCCATTTCAAAAGCAACTCGGAGACAATTTTAAGGCTATGGTGATGAATCAGAGTAAGCAGATCTTTCACATCCCGAACTTCTGAACCAGCTAGACTTTTTCCGAAGATCTAATTGTGGAATACTCTCTTGCAAATGACTTGCGCTCGTCAAACCCATCAAACTCACCTCCTACATCAATACCTATCCTCAATTTAGAAACGGTCATCTTTGCTTGCTGATGCTCCAATTTGCACAACCAGAAAAGGTCAGTTCTCCACCTGTTTATATGGGGCCCTGAGAGATTCGGTGCTAGCGATATCACAAACTTTGCCAAATCCGGTTGAGTGAAACACGACCATATCTTAGTAGCCAAAAAAACAGTTGAGTTGCAGTGTGTTGCGATGGTTCGAGAGAATCAGACGGGTAGCCTGTTGCATTGCGGAGGTAATACAGGTCTAGAATGGACTACGTAGTGTAGTATTATCTTGCACGTTAGATAGGTGGCACTTACTGACTAGCAATTGGCCGCTGGACACCTTATTTAGTTGATAAGCAGTAGCTTTAGAATAAAGAAGAACTAGAACGGCTCGCTCCGCTCAAAGCTCGGGTTGTCATTGTTTATCTAAGTTACTGAAATAATCATCCCATGCTGGATACTCTGGCAATCCCTGCTCCGATTTGATTGCCTTTCCACGACGATAATCTCTCTGCAATAACCACCAGCAGATACCCACAGAAACAATAGCAAACCCAAGAAAGGCAGCACAAACCTGGTACCCACACTTATAATGCGGAGCTTTGGATGATGGAAATAGAACCACTTGCAACCACGCATTGGTAGCATAAACGAACGTGTTACCAATAGCCACGATCAAAACACGACACAAAGGATTTCCTTGACAAACCTCATTGGCCCAAGCAATTGTGAGCGATTGAGCTGGCCAAGCAGTGGTGATAAGCATATATCCCAGGAATTTCAATCCTTCTGGCGAGTTCCAGTTAGCCACAAATGCGTTTCCCAACAAACAAATAAACATATTTATCACGATGAAAATTGGTCTGTGTCTGAAATGATCAGAAAGAGTCGATGATACAAACGAATTCACAATAGCTGCTCCTTGGGAAGCAGTAGGAATGTTGTTAATTTGTTCAACAGAGTATTTTCCGAGATATTGCAACCACAAATTGAAATAACTGTCACCCCAAGAAAATGTTCCGTACAAATAATAGCATAGAACAAAAGCATAGATATGCCAAGTTGAAAGAGCATGTTTTGCCAATTTCCAGGTCAATTTACGAACAGGACGGCGACCAGAGAGTTCCATACGTTTCACTGCGTACCGGCGATCAGAGTCGCTCAAAAACAATGATCTGGTATTCGAAGGCATATCAGGTATACTGAAATATCCCCAAATCACAATTGGAATAGAAATCAGCCCGTCAAAGATAAATAACCATTTCCAAGCCGGAAGTCCGCGAACACCATTCATATGGGCATACAATCCTGATTGAATATAACCGGAGAACATACTGGCAACGTTACCAGAGATTTCATAGTACGTCATACGTTTACCAAGTTCTTCCGGGGTGTACCAGGCACCAACAAGTGCAGCGAAGCCTGGGAATGCACAAGCTTCCACAAGTCCAATCAAGAATCTCAATCCATAGATGGTTTGGTAATTTTTTGCGGCTGCCATACACATGACGAACATCGTCCATAAAGCTGAACATGTTGGAAGCAACAGAGATGGACGAATTATAGTTCCTAAAAGTGCTAATGGAACGGCACCAACAATGATTCCAACGTCATAGAAAGTAGAGAACAGACTCAATTGGTTCCCATACAGCTTCAAGTCATCTTGCATACCAGAAACGTAAGCATTTGAAATATTATAAGTATCAAGAGTTTGGATGAAACTCACTAACATACAATATCCAAGAACTATAATGTCTAGCTTACGTAAGAATCGAGCATGCTGACTGTTAGATACAAAATACTCGGGTAAAAATCTTTTCCAACCAGTTGCAGGGGGATCCCTTTGGTAAATATCAGAGTCTTGGGATGTTTGATCTTCAATCAGCTCCACAATTGCTCCTTCTTTTGAATTCGACATGGTATGAGTGGGACAATGATCGTGGTATGTACCACAGGAGTATCTCAAACTTGAATATACATCCTTCTTATATGTTTCGACCCAGGCTCATGAATCATACACCACCAGATTACTTTCTACTTTCAATTACACTTCTACTACCCCAAACGGGTAAGATTAGTGAAAATCTTTGGTCTTATCAGACTATCGTTCTAAATAACTTGCAACTGATGTTGCATATCTCAAACTTTTTTTTTGGGGCAAGCCGCAGCAAATCGCGCCGCAACACGCACAGCCCAGTGTGGCTAAAGATGTGACATATGCCACAACCACTACGCAGTAAGTAGAGTCCACCCCTTTTCAATTTGACAACGCCACAACTCCGCCACCGTGTTGCAGCCACCAAGATCCAACTCCCGCCAGATTTGGTCGCAGATCTCCTGCAATTGTTGGAAACTGCCTATATTGGTGAGCTGGAAAAACTCATTGATGCGCGCACGCAAAAACAAACGGTCAGCAGCGTTAGTGGTGACAGTGGCAACCACGAGCAGTGGCCAAACAATTGAAGAACAGTACAAGCTACCTGGAGGTAGCAGTACCGCAGCTTCCACCGCCTGCAATCGGTATTGCTCGATCACCGAATCGTGTATGTCCATGTCGTACAGCTGGCGATAGTAATGAATTGCCAGAGCGTTGGTCCATAGACATTCCACACACTCCCAATCGTTACTTGGGCCAACTTGCAGGTGAGTACTAAGAATCAGCGAGAACTTTGCGCTCAGCTCATCGAGATTAAACCCTAATCGCGCGACTCGGGTATGCAAAATACTCCCTGAGTGTGCAGGGACAATGAAATTGACAGTGGCCTCCACGGGGTCCAGAGGAACCACGGAATCCACGGAGTCCGTGGAACCCGCAAAATCTGCCCCCGCTCCAGTAGTGGCTTCGTCATCGTGCCACAGCGATCTACCAATACAGGATATCCTACTCGCAAAAAATAGTATACGAGGAGGACAGCCGTACAAGCAATTAGCATCCTGCAGAATTGCATCATACGATTTATCTGGTTCCACTTCATGCTCGTCAAACAGCGGAGGGTCTCCCGTAGTGAGACTTGCGAAATTATCGTAGCGCGCGATGCGAACGTACAAAAACCACGATAACTGATCCATTGGCAGGCTGCGACGGCGACGCTCGTTAATTATGGAGCGACATGCGCGAATATGTGTAGGCCAATTATGGATTCCCGATTGAGTAATTTCGATTGAAAGATGACAGATGATTGCCGAAAGGGCTTCTAAACTGTAGGCAGTTTCAGGGCGACTAACAAGATTGTGTAAAGCTCTATAGGACATTGATTTGTTGAGCACGGCATATTTGTCGATTTCTTGGTTTGAAAACGCCATTTGAGTGGCCGAGATGCACAACAGCCCGTGGAATGTCGCAGGATCCATCGATGCTACCGGGACAAAATATCTAGTGTATGTTAGTTAGTATGAGGGGCTTTTCGCGAACATAATCATAATTTAACTCACTTTTGTGAAATATTGCGTGCACCAACACCATTAACTGGGTCTAAAGAACCGCACGTGACCTGCAAATCTAGTAAATCGTTAGTCTCAATGTGTCGAGTTTTTGAAATATGCCTTTGGATACTTACAATGTCTGAAAATATGTTGATTGAGCCCGGATTTAAGGATCTCTGTAATTGCCGGCGGAAATGGTGAAAGTGAGTCAGTAGGAACCATAGCATTGTTTGTTGTTGATGATGTTCGGGGGAGCTCAATCACACCACCGTTGCTTTCGGAGAGATTAATTTTCCCCTGACTGTGCAAAACAGGCAAGCTTTGGTTTTCCAGACCACTGGAACGATTCTTGTTACTACCACTTTGGCGCCTGACAGCTTTAAATGAGGGGTGTCGAGCATCATCATTCTCCACTGACACAAACATCCAACTCTTGGAGTAATCGCAGTCAAGTTTCCGCCTTTGACAAACTTTGCAGACAGGTTTTGTTCTGTCACACTTTATCCGTCCCTTTTTACAATTTTGGCAGCCTTTTTGTGTTAGTATGAAACATTACTTGTATCGATCACTTAGTAACTCTTCACTTACCATCTCTTGACCTCTTGGGCTTTTCCTTATCGGTTTGGGACATTCTTGCGCGGCTTTTCCCCCACCTGAGTGAACCCAACCCCAGTCCAATCTTGATGGTTTGTGGATTTGACAGATATTTTTCACCGATCGGTTTTTTTTTTTACTTTGTAGAAAAAAGTGCGAAAATTCATGATGATAAGCTTCCTTCCCAAAACGGAAAACTTTGTGACGAGCCCAATACTGAGAAATAAGATGTGGCTGCGATATCTGGGGTTATCACCTGTTATAAAATAGACTTATTATCATCAAATTTGCGTAACTCGAACACCAGTAGAACAGTAATAATCCAATTGTAATGCCTAAAAAAATACATCTCAACGCTTTCGAAGCTTTTACTATTGGTCACTCCAATCCAGGTCAATGGACTAATCCAAAAGACCGCAGTGTGGAAAAACACAATCTTGAGTTTTGGCAGCAGAACGCTCGGCTTCTTGAGAAAGGTAAGTTCACCTGCTACTTTTTGGCAGACACATTGGGTGGATTCGAGGTTTATGGAGGCTCAAGAGACCCAGCTATCAAGATTGGAACTGAATTTCCAGTCTTAGATCCGTTTCTACCAATAGTGGGAATGGCACAGGTGACCAAATCGATAGGTTTTGGTGTCACCGCCACAACAACTTTTGAACAGCCACTTCTGCTCGCCCGTCGTTTTGCTACCCTTGACCATTTCACCAAAGGCAGAATTGCCTGGAACATTGTCACTTCCTGGAACAATTCTGCTGCAAAGGCTCTAGGTAAACGGGAAATCGTTCCGCACGATGAGAGATATCTAATAGCTGATGAATATTTGGAGCTGCTTTACAAGTAAGTGATTATTTAAATATTTTTTTGAGCCGCTGCGCCACATCCAATAGATTGATACTGACAACACAACAGATTTTGGCAAGGTTCAATGGCAGATGATGCTGTAGAAGCAAACAGAGCTACTACAACTTACATCGACCCAAAGAACGTCAAGACCGTCAAACATGAAGGTAAGTATTTCTACGCTGAAACACCTTTTTTAGTGGATCCCAGCCCTCAAAGAACTCCATTTTTGTTTCAGGCCGGTACCTCGACTGCAGGATCTGCTTTTGCAGCCAAGCATGCGGAAGCAGTTTTTGTTGCCTCACACTCACCGGAGATCATTGCTCCCAAAATCAAAAAGTTACGTGAACTTTTCAAAGAAAATGGCCGCGACCCATATTCTGTGAAAATATTCCCTTTGATCACTACAATAATTGGCACGACTGAAGAGGAAGCCCAAGACAAATTAGAGGAAGTGAAGAAATACAGGTCTCTCGAAGGTGGTTTAATCTTTTTTTCTGCTTTAACAGGTATTGATTTGAGTAAATACGATTTAGATGAAGAGATTTCCGCCAATGATGCTGGTCAACAGGTTGTCTTATCAGCTGTGGAAAATTTCTTCAGCCACTTGAACCAGCCGGGATTCAGATGGACTCCGCGCAAAGTGGCTGAGGAACTTTCAATTGGTGGCAATGGACCTGTTGTGGTGGGCAGCGCCAAACAAGTGGCTGATGTGATTGAACATTGGATCGAGGTGGCTGATGTTGATGGATTCAACATCTCCCCTGTGGTCAATCCAGGCTCTTACGAAGAGATTGTGGATTTGTTGGTTCCCGAACTGCAGAAGCGGGGCCTTTACTGGCTGGACTATGAGAAGCCCGGTGGTACTTTGAGGGAACAGGTTTACGGTGTTGGCCAGGCTCATTTGAGAAGCGACCATTTCGGAAGAACTTTTGACTATTCAGACGATAAGCAAAGCAAGTCCTGAGCAGTCAGTCTACGACAGAAGACTCTTGGGATATAATTCTAAAAGGACTTTTGATTATTTGAAGTAAACAATGAGTAATTGATTTGGCAGAGACTTTCGTAGGCTCAGAGAGCGACTAGCCCTGACTTGTGTCGCACAGCATTTGACCATCATTTTGAGTCCCTGCATAGATAAGGATTATCACCGCTAGTCAGTCTCTCAATGGAAACCAAAAACGGGTCAGGCAGTTTTGTAGTGCTGATACCGTCCAAAACCAAGTCAGCAATGTAAACACCGCAACTCCAGATTCTTGGCATTCCATGACCCGAAAATCCAGCCAAGATGAAAGTGTTTGGACGACCAAATTTACCAAGATCACCGACATATGGGAAAGAGTCAGTTGAATATCCCATACAACCTGTCCAAGTATAATCGTTTGTGTAGGTCTCGTTGGCCAAAGATCTGTACATCTTGTTTGCATAGCCTTGCAAATAATCACCAACTTCAGCAGGGTAAACCGAATCATCAGTAGTGTTCATCATACCTTCAGGCTTACCACCACCACCAACGATGATCGAGCCCTTCTGTGGGGAAGTGACGTAGTCGCTGTCAGCAGCATATGTGTGATAATAATGGTCCTTCAATGGCTTTGTGTCCTCTGTTGCTGCTTTCAAGTGAGAAACAACACCTTTAACTGGAACAATTTTGTTGTGATATTCGGGCATAATAGCCCTGGTGTAAGCATTGGTTGCAATGACTAATTTTTGAGTAATGACATCACCTCTTGGAGTGGAGACCAGCCACTTATCACCTTCAAGTTGTCTCAAATCAGTCACACAAGTATTTGTCTGTAAGTTTAGTCCCTTCTCTATAGACTTCTCCAACATTCCACATATCAACTTGTATGGCCAAACAGATGCAGTTGGTGAAGCAACAGATGCAATTGCCTTATCGTGATCTGAAACTTCTCTCGCTTGACTATCAAAGTAAATTTTGACAGAATCCTTGAGCTCTTGTGGAATCAGTGGATTGTTCAAATACATATAGTAATCGTTCATTGCTTGTTGTAATAATTCTGGTTGGTCATAGGTGTGATGAAGAATTTTTCTTTCGAATTGACAGTCAATTTCATATTTTTTGATAATTTTTTCCACCTTATCCATTTCAAAATGCTCAAAAAGTGCCAATTCAGCAGCCACTTGCTGTCCGAACATTTTGTTGAACTTGTTCTGGTGGATGTGATAGTAACTTTTGACATGACCACCGTTTCTTCCAGTAGCACCCGAACAGACGTCTCTTGCTTCTAACAGCAGCACTTTCTTGGTTGTTTCACGCTCAACCAACAAGTTGAATGCAACAGATGTTCCGGCGTAGCCTGAACCAACAATGAGAACGTCCACTTCTTTCGGCAGCTCCTCGGTCGTTCTGTGCTGGGCAAGAGGAGACTTGGCCTCCTCAATCCAAAATGGCTTGGTCCATGTAGGATATGGGAATGAGTTTTTCTTGTAGTCTTCGTAGCTGGTCATGGTTGATGATGAATATAGTGAAAGCAGCTGAACAAGAACTGAATATTTCTCGGATGATTTATATACAGCGCCGAACTACTTAATCCGACGTTATCGAGATAACAAGCGCGATTAGGATCGACATCCTCGAGAAAAATGGAAGATCTCGCATAAACGCACAGCCACAACTCTTATTGTTTGCCACATGATTATTGCCGTATTTTGACGTCTGCGCCACAGAATCGCGCTATCTGACGGCGAAAAAGTTACGATAAGGCCACCAGCTGATAAGAAGTTTGAGAACCTCGATCAAGGAGATATCGCAGGTAACAGGACAACCAAGGACTAGATAAGCGGCACGTTGTTAATAAGGCAAGACAGAGCGCTCTTTGTGCCAAAAATGAGCAGATATTTGACATCGATCAGAGTATGTACCACTTTCACAGGTCCAATCGCTGTGAAAGTTACTGAAAATTACTAATAATCCTGGTTACTCCTTCTGCTCAGCATTCACAGCACTTGCATTAGATCGTATATACTAACACCACAGAAATCCAATATATATCGCAGAATTTTGGCCATAATTTTGTCTCTTCAGGGAATGAACCGACTCGTCGGTTGATCGTCCAATGACTCGCACCCCTAATACGGCTCCTTCCGCTTGTCAGTTGAATTAGTTGTGATAGACTGGCTCCGTCAAATCAGGTCTGAAAATGATCTTTCTGGCACCTTGCTTATCAAACAATTCGTAACCCTTTGGTGCATCGACTAATGGAAGTTCCAAATCAACGAACCCTGAAAATAAATGAGCAACTTTTTTGAAGGTCTCAAGGGCCTCATCAAACAAAGAGTAACATGGACATCTACCAAATTGTAAGGTAATGTTCTTCATATAACAATCGAGACCAGTAAATGGAAGATCAGAGTGTTGGTAACCAATGGAACTGATCACACCACCACATCTAACAATCTTGAAACCGAGTCCCAAAGCGTCTTTTGAACCAACAACCTCAATGATACCGTCAGCTCCTCTACCCTCGGTAGCTTTCTTGACAATACTTTCAATATCATCGGTTTTCAAATTCAATGGAATTGCACCAAACTTTGCAGCCATCTCCAGACGATCTTCAACGGCATCAACAACAAATAGTTTCTTAACACCTTTAGCCTTGGCAGCTGCAATGGCGCACAAACCGACTGGTCCACAACCTAGCTGAACAATAACAGAATCAGCAATTTGACTTTCGGGTATTTTCTCCAAAAGGTTCTTGACACCGAAAAATCCAGTTGGGAAAATATCTGCCAGCAGAACGAGTTGCAAATCTGGGATGCCTTCAGGTTTTGGTTTCAAAGTGGTGTCTGCCAATGGAATTCTGGTGTATTCAGCCTGGAACCCATCATGGCCAGAAGTACCAAAGACGAATGATTTCTCACACTTGGAAGAGACTCCATTCTTACAGTAGAAACAATCACCGCATTGAGTGGTAAAGATAGACAAGACTTCTTGACCGACTTGGAATTTTTTCACAGCTGAACCAACAGCAACAACAGTAGAAATTGATTCGTGTCCCATAATATAATTTGGTTGCGGCTTTGTGGATCCGCGATATGGATGTAAATCCGAGCCGCACAGACAAGCAGCTGTCACTTTGACAATCACATCAGTTGGTTCCAAGATAACAGGAACTGGTCTGTCTTCAATTCTGATATCGTGTTCGCCATGGAAGACAAGTGCCTTCATGGTTGATGTAGGATCATATGTAGCGGGAACCATTATGTTAGTTAGTCTTATCGTTGTAATTACTGATTAGTTGGATATATTCGGATGCATTGACTCCAATTATGGGCCGAAACTACGCTATATAAATATTGATTGGCGTGGGGTTGTTTAAGGTTAATTTCTCGGTTTTGTAAATGCCTCAAACCACTCACGGAATACCTAAAGCATGTAATGAAAAAAAAAACCTCCCCGGATTCTTAAAGTTGCCGGTGGGGAAAGTGTGGGGTTGAAAAACATTCCCTATTTGGGCAGCTCCTTTTTTTCTCCGGGGATATAAATCAAGTATATCCAACTTCAACAATTTCCCAATCTTAGAGTACTAAGCATATAACTTAAAACTACTAACAATATGGCTCCAGTCTACGTCCCACACAACTCCTTATGCGGCCCAGCTCCAAAGAGATACATTTCTGAGTACGACTCAGAAGGAAAGTCTGTCCTCAGCAAGGATGTGAGTCCTGAGTTGAAATGGACTGAAGCACTTGACAACAAAACCGGTGAGGTCAATGCTTTGTTCAGTATTGTCTACTCTACCAAGGGATTTCCTGTTGATATTAACGACAAGAAGGATATCTCTTTTTACAAAGATGTTCAAGAAAACGGTGCTTCGGTCTCTATGCCTAACGGTGTAGTTGTTAGAGTCGTTGATATTCAACCTGGAAACACCAGTCCAATGCATATGACTTCTTCTCTGGATTACGGTATTGTTTTGAAAGGCTGTGTTGATGCAGTGATGGACTCTGGTGAATACGTCTCTCTCAATGAAGGTGATATTTTTGTTCAAAGAGCGACTATGCATGCCTGGAGAAATACAAGCCAAACTGAGTGGGCTAGAATGATTTACGTCCTGGTTAGTACTAAGCCTGTTGTAGTCAATGGAAAGCTTTTGAATGAAGATCTTGGTGATATTGGCGGCGTTGACAGAAATGAGGGTGACAATAGTGGCAAGTAAGAGAGTATATTCAGTATATACAGCTCGCTATGTACCGAAAATGTGGGGAAATTTTCTCTCCCCACATTTCCGATCAATATGAATTTTTCAATGATAAAATAATTTAGTTTCACGAAAAATTAATTGTACATAAAAAGCTAACAGTTCCTCGATCCTAGAATCCGTTGTTGAGCCAATTGAACAGCAAAATGGGTCTTCTTCTTAAAGGTAAGGTTGCTTTGGTGACCGGTGGATCTGCTGGTCTCGGTGCTGAGATTTGCAGAAAGTACGCAAAAGAAGGCGTCAATTTGGCAATTAACTACGCAAATTCTGAAGAACGTGCAGCAACTTTGGCAAAGGAATTGACTGACAATTATGGAGTCAAAGTTAAAATTATACAAGGCGATGCTTTCAAAGGTAGTCAAATATGGGAAGGTGTTGTGAAACAAGTTATTGATACTTTTGGAAGACTTGACCTCGTTGTTTCTAACGCTGGTTGGACGAAAATAATTCCATTTGAGGATTTGGATTCAGTTGATGATGAATTCTGGGATGATTGCTTCACTATCAACGTTAAATCGCACTTCTTCTTGTACCGTGCCGCTAAACCTTACTTAGCTGCGAACGAGGATGGTGGAACTTTCCTAGTTTCTGCATCGATGGCTGGTCGTATGGTTTATGGATCTTCTCTTCCATATAGTGTCTCAAAGGCTGCTCTCATTCATTTAATAAAAGGACTGGCAAAGACTCAGGGAGAAAAAGTGAGAGTTCATGCTATTTGTCCAGGTATTTTGTTGACTGAATGGGGCAAGAGATTCAGTGAAGAGAAGTTAAAAGTGGCTATTAACCAGAGCCCTTTGAAGAAGTTGGCTGATCTGGAGGAGACTGCCGAGCACTATGTGTTTTTGAGTAAGATTACCACTTCAACGGGTACAATTGTGGGGGTTGATGGTGGAGCTTTTGTGCATTAGCGATTTGCGGTGAACCAGAAAGAGCCAAGCAAGTCTTCTACGACTAAGTACAATACTCATAAATACAATGAAAGTAACTGGCGAGCGAAGTAAATCATTTATTTATTTGTTCTTCTCATGGAATACTTCAACGTAGGTTAGCAATGATGAGTTGGCTTAGATCATGTTTGACCGCACCTACGTACCCCAATCATACGATTCTAAATATTTTAGAAAGCTGATGGTTGAATATCTGATCTCATCAGTAGGTTACATATGAAATGATTCATCGCATCAGTTTACTTTGCAAGTGATTGATATAAACTATACGACTAAAACCACGAGCTTTGCCCGTTGAAGAGTACCCGTCAACTGCTCTTCTTTCATCCCCTTCTCTTCAACAAGTAATACACCGTACCACTTGTCACTGCACTTGCCAAACCAAAGTAAATACATCCAACAGCCAGGTTGAAACCTTGTTCGAAGAAACCAGTATTTCTCGAATACTCAATCTTGAGCTTAGGCAGCGGCTTCTTCTTGTAAGCCTTCCTTGGAATAAGTGCTTCTGCAATTTTGCCCTGGTTGAATCTCGACCTTGAGACATTACGATTGTATTGGAAAGTTGAAATGAACAAATCGTCATAGTAAACCAATGCTGCTTTGTTAACGTTGGCTCTAGTCACTTTTGGCGAAAACTTGAGGATGTAATCAGCAAATTCAGGATCACCAAAATAAGTAACCAAACCAATTCTGTTTGATTCCAATAAAGCGATTGCAATTTCAGTTGTTGCCGAACCGTACCTTAGTAAGTCAGGTGAATTTATGCTTGGGAAGTCAACAATAGCATTGATTTCTTTTGACTTGATTGACTGGTTGGCAATAAATTTTTTGAATTTTGGAAGCAGGTTTTTGTGTAACAACACAACATCTGGTGAAGTCAAAATCCTACCTCTACCAGCTTGTTTCCATTGAACTATATTCTGGAAAGTCTTTTCAATGTTGCTATATTCAATGTCAAGAAGCAAAACGACGTTTATTCCATTCATTCTGCTCACCTTTAGTGAAAGTGGTGATCTGGTACCAACAGCCTTTAAAAATCCTTGTTCAACAAGAATTTTTTCGTCCTCTGTAGAATAAACATAAAACTCTCTGTCCAGATAAGTTGGGAACAATTCGCTAAGTAACTGTTCAGTTTTTGGACTGTGAGATAGCTTGACAGCAGCCGGTGTACCAGAACCAATGGCACATGCCAGTGGAATAAGTGTAGAAGCAAGTGGCTCAAGCTGACTACCAATTATCAAAGCAGATGGCTCCATCCATTTGTCGAACGTGATTTTGTTTGGCAAAGTGGCTTTACGATATTGAGCATAAATTTCTTTATGGACAATACTGATTTTCTCTAAAACGGCAGTAATGTTGATATATTCCACCAAAGAAGAGTCTTGAGCACCTGAAAGATCGCTTGAAATAGCATTACAGAGCTCGCTTTGGTTTTCAAAGACTAAATCTTGCAACCTTTGTAGTTGTTGGAGACGGTAACCGTACCGGATGGCTCTACCATCGGCTGCGTATTCTTGTAACTTAACACCTAATCCTTCTGACATTTTCCTTGTCTGTCAGAAGTCAATTTCTGAACTTTGAATTCTTACTATTTACTCCATTAAATATAAATCTCAAGTGTCAAAAAAATTTCCCCACATTGTCCGTTGGTATTTTTTTCTGGGGTAATCATGCATCTCCACCGGCAATTACACTCCCCTCATCCAACAATCTTTGATTGATCCAACATATAACTAGTCTGGTATGTGACTTTTTCCTTCACATCTGGCAGTGTTGGACAGAATCATATTGTCATTGTCACACACAAACGCCAAAATGAGTGATGATTTTCCTATGATGTTTGTTTCACACGGCTCTACCATGATGTTGGGAGAGCAATCTGTTGTTTCCCGTGATTGGGAGGAACAGGGTAGACGTGCTGAACTTAATGGAGTTACTGGTGTTGTCATTGTTGGTGCTCACTGGGAAGAAATTGGACCAGATTTAGTTCATGTTTCAGTCAAAAAAAATCCTGGCATGAGTCCAATTGCCTGGGTTACTCAAGAAAAATATATCAATTACAAAATTAATTGCTCACCCGAGTTAGGTCACAGAGTGGCTGATTTATTAAAGGACGGTGGAATCAATGCGGTTGAAGATGATACAACTGATTGGATTCACGATTCTTTGATTCCAATCAAATGGATGTTCCCAAAAAAATGTCCACCTGTCACGCTTCTTTCGATCAATACCAAATATGATCCTATCTTCCATGCTCGTATTGGTGAGCTTCTTAAACCACTGAGAAAGGAAAAAATCTTGTTTTTGGGAACTGGTGGTGCGGTTCATAACCTTTACAGAAATTCTTGGCCACAAGTTGTTGGATACCGGAATAACTTTGCTCAAGAAGCTCCACCTGAACAATGGGCATTGGATTTCAGATCCTATTTCTATGATGCAATGGTGACTCTGCCAAAGGCTGGTAAAGATAACATCAGAGCGGGTATCATAAGATTGATGCATAATCCAAAGTTCAGAGATGCTCATGGAACTGATGACCATTATATGAGTGCTTGTTTCATTGCAGGTGCAAGTGGGAAGGATGAGACGGCCGAGTGTACCAGTGAGGTGTGGGAATTACAGAATATGAATAACAGTCAGTTTTTGGTTGGGCAGTGGACGAAGTAACAGGACGATTGGTTTTCTTCCTTTGCATGACGTTCGTGCCAGCCACCTCCGTTTTCTATTATAACCGTTATGTAGTTAATTTCATCATGCTTCCCTGAATTCGAGCGACTCAAAATTTTGGTAGCCAGTGCAGTCAGTGGTTTGGTCTTCGGCTTGCAGAGGTTAATCCGAGTTTCGACAATTGCCAGACAACTGCCCTCAATATGAGCAACTCATACGCACATTTTTGCACCCTATTCAGTTGCTTTCGGTTGGTTTGTAGCAGTTAGTTATAGACTGTATACCACTCAAACTGAGGCTTTTTCGTGAGTTTAACTAAAACTTGTTGTAGAGAGTTTGGCTGAGTGTTTGATGGTTATTCATATGAATAACTGAGATCTTTGTGGTCGGTTAGTTTACTGATAATTATGTCGAACAGTCCCTTTAATATTTGCTCGTCCTTCTTAGGTGGTTCTTATAAACTCATGAATCACAAAAGACGCGTTTCGTTCGCAGTTTGCTCATGGTCGCGGCATAGTCACCGTCTTTGGATACGTAAACTCACTAACTCCCCAGACTGAATTAAACCTTCCGAAACCACTGCTCTTGACACCTCCATGAGGTAGGTTAGGAACATCATGAACGGTAATTCCGTTGATATGGACAGCACCACTGTCTATATTCCTCGAAATCTCAACAGCGTTCCAAACATCTTTATCCCAAACAGCACAACTTAATCCATAAGAGGAGAGATTAACTTTCTCAATAGCTTCTTCAACATCTTTGACCTTATTGATGAAAACAACAGGACCAAAAGTTTCATTTTCAAACAAGTTCATTTCAGGAGTAACATCTGTCAAAACCACAGGCTCCAAAAATGCTTCAGCTCTTTTCAATGATCCACTAACAATTTTGGCACCCGATTCTAGAGCGTCACTAACCAATTTATGAACTTTCGTAGCTTGCACAGATGAACGTTGTGGTAATTTTGGACCAGAAGTTAACTTGACAGCTTCCGTCTTCACAGCTTCGACAAATTCATCATAAACAGCTTCTTCCACAAACACTCTTTCAGTACTCATGCAGATCTGACCACAATGAGCGAACGCACCAGCAAGTGAGCCATGAGCTGCTTGCACTATATCAGCATTCTTAGTCACTAAGACAGTGCATTTTCCACCCAGTTCCATTAATGTTGGCTTGCAGACACTTGCTGCTCTTTGTGAGATGATTCGTCCCACAACGGTTGATCCAGTGAAAGTAACTTTCCGTATAGCTTGATGATCAATTAAGGCATTCGTAACCTTAGCAGCATCCTCTGGTCTGTGACACAGATATTGGACAACACCATCAGGAAAGCCTGCTTCCTTGAACACTTTGACCAATTCGAAATGAATGATAGGTGAGAGTTCGGATCCCTTCACAATAACTGTGCAACCAGCTATAAGAGGCCAAACAATTCCTCTGATAGTCAGAATCATTGGAGAATTCCATGGGCAAATGCTCAAAATTGGACCCAATGGCTCGTTATAAACAAGAGCGTCGTGTTCTCCGTCGCTGACGGGGACTGTTCCATAAGGCAGGGAACAGAGTGCTGCAGCTTCTTCAACTTGTTGAATACAGGCATCAACGTTAACATTGGCAAACCAATCAGGTAGACCCATTTCTTTGAGTAAATTGATGAAATGTGGTTTTCTTTCGGTAATTAATGTACTGGCTTTGTTAAGTAAGGCTCTTTTAGTCAAATAACTTGTACGTTTCCATGTTTTGAATGCTTCCAAGGAAACCTCGGCAGCAAGAATAGCAGACTTCTCTGAACTGCCTTCAGCTAGATAAAGATGCTCCGACTCATTGAAAGGTGATTTAACTTCGAATTGGTTATTTTCGATTATTTCCTTTCCATTTATGATCAATGGAACCACAGTAGCGGATGACTTTGTCATGATGACGTTTGGTCTTCGTTTCTCGTTTTCTGTAGTGCTTGCGACACGCGATTCAATCAATTTTATATGTACAAGAACCTGCGGATTGCGGGGCTTCAATGAAACTTGGCCACTCCGAGTGGCGTCAATGTTGCTTTGCGGAGCAGCCGTGCGGCTTTTTGGCGGATCCCGGTGCTGAAGAATTACCAAATTGGGATACCCCGAAAATTGAGATCCCGAAATCGAGAAATTGAAAAAAAAATCGGGCTTCCCCACACGGAATGGCCCCAGCAAGCCAGAACTTTGTGGAGACGCGTGATGAAAGTCTGGGGTTGATCAAACACTATATGAACGGTCAATAAACTTCTTCGTCCCTTTTTTTTTTTTTATGGGTGTCAACCGACAACCAAAAATGACTCAATTCACCCCGGAGGCAACTGCCTTGATTGGCAATCTAAACGTTAAGTTCAGAGATGAGCAAACTGATTTCCATTCAGTTGCATACAAGAGAGTTTTCAATCACCGAAGAGCTGATCGTGTTCCGAAAGTGATCGTCTATATCGAGAAGGAGCAAGATATTGTTGATGCCGTCAAATTGGCAAAAGAACTGGATCTCCGTGTTTCTATCATTTCCGGTGGACATTCATGGGCAGGATGGGGAGTCAGGCAGGATGCTCTCTGTATAGATTTAGGTGCTTTTAAAGTGTTGGAATATGATCCAGCAACGACTTATGTTACTGCTTCAACTTCGGTTACAGGCAGAATTCTCAACAAATGGCTCATCGATGAACATCATCGCTTTTTCCCCGGTGGGCATTGTCCAGACGTGGGGATTGGTGGGTTCCTTGCACAAGGTGGAATGGGTTGGTGCTGTCGCGGCTGGAACTGGGCAGCTACCAAGATTAAAAGTTTCCGTTGTGTTACTCCAGATGGTGAACTGATCCACTGCAGTGAGACCGAGAATTCTGAACTTTTTTGGGTCGCTAGAGGCTGTGGTCCAGGCTTTCCAGGTGTTATCACCACTTATACGCTTGAAACAATTCCGGAAAAATTGATGTATGCTTCAACTTATGTCTACCCAAAGAATAAGTTCACCGAGGCTATGAATTGGGTTTTGAAAATTACTCCAACTTGTGACAAAGACTGTGAAGTTGTTGCCGTTACCTCGATTCCGGAAGGACAGACGGAAGTCGTTTTGGCAGTTCATCTTGTTGCCTTCAAACATTCCGTTGAGGAATGCAAACGTGAGCTACTCAAATTTGAAGAGACTAAACCTGACGGTACCATTGTCGATATCTTTTTTGAAGAAACCAACTTGGAGAAAGAGTACGTTACTCAAGATGCTGCCAACCCTCACAACCATAGGTACCGTACGGACAATTGTTACCTAGTGAAGAACTGTGATGTCACTGAAGTTATCAAGGAGCCATTTACTACTATACCAAATCATAAAACATTCTGTCTTTATTTCTCAATGGATCCTTTACTCGAACTTCCAGATATGGCTTTAAGTATGCAAACAGAGCACTACATCGCCATCTATTCAATTACTGATGATGCCCGTGAAGATGATAGGGTTGCAGCATGGATGTCTAGAAGTTTCCATGCTATGGAAAAGTATAGTCCAGGAGCTTATTTGGGTGATTCTGACTTTGTTACTAGAAAAACTCCATTTTGGACCAAGGAGGCCCATGAGAAACTTAACAAATTGCGGGTTAAATTTGATCCAGGAAGAAGATTCTGTGGGTACTTGAAGGATCCGGTTGATGAAAAGAAAAATAACGACCTGGGAGTGGAGGAGGTCGGCCATGCTTGCAAACTTTAAGGAGCAACAAAAGTGATGATTGGTGGGGCGAGACGTCCACACAATTTTTATAGTACGACCTTCTTTTCTGGGTGATTATTTTCTACGAATCCTGCACGAATTATTAGGAAAAATACAAGACACATTGAAACAAAACTGTAATACAAAGCTATTCCGTGTGTTGTGTGAGGTGAGGGTGACGTGTAGAAGTCGTCATAACAGGTTCTCACAACTTGCAAAGTTTGTGTTTTCTCCACATGAACTCCGCGATGCACTGCCTGAAATAAATTCTCCGTTTGAGGTGGTGAAGGTCAAATAAATTAATCGAACCAGCAGTCTATTCCGTGAAGATATGAATGACGTGTTAAATGTAGTTGACTACACAGCATTTTTATTGCAGCACATACGCAGGAGTAGTTGCGCTCATGTTTGCTTTTGTGGTAGTAATTGTGCAGTAATTTCTCCGGTTCGACCACTGAGCGGGTTAAACTCATCGGAACTACCTCTTTGGAACAATTTGAAAAATTTGCGGGGTCGACTGACTTTGGCTGCTTAGTATGAACAACTGATCATCGTTGCTGCAGCGTACAACTTGCCGGTGAAGCGAAAAGTTTTTCAAGTGTACTAAGCATATCAAATCTGATGGCCTCCTCCCAGCTGTAACTTCACCCCGCGTGAAGGTGTGGGGTCGATCAATTGTCTAGAATTGATAGCAATTTCTGCAGTGCAGATATAAAGTTGTTCCAGTCTGCACATACTGAGATCAACAGTAGTGAGAACAGTCAATGCTCAGCCAACATGTCGTCTAGTTCGATAATAAAAGTTCAAGAATATCAGGAAGAAGGTGAAGGGCAACATGGAAGGGTTCGGTTGTTTGATGACATCACCAAGGAGAGAATACTGATTCCAAAACCTTCAAACGATCCAAATGATCCTCTGAACTGGGATCCAAAATTCAAAGTTTACGTTGCGTTGCTCTCATCGTATAGTGTCTTTGTTGGAAATTTCCTTTGTGCTGGTCCTGCAGTGGCAGTTGTCCAGATAGCTTTGGAATTAGGTAAAAAGGGTCCAGATGGAACAATTGATCAAACACATTGGGTCAATCAAATTTCCTATTGTTTTAGTGGATTCGCTATTATGCAGGGTTGCAGCAATTTTTTTTGGGTTCCAATCATGACAAAATACGGTAGAAGACCAGTCTATTTAATTACAATTCTTGTTTATTTTGCAACCAGCATTTGGAGTGCTAGAGCTACCAGTTATGAGTCGTTATTGGCAGCAAGACTTATTGGTGGTTTTTTCTCTGGAAGTAACGAAACTTTGGGTCCATTGACTATTACGGATATTTGTTTCCTGCACGAAAGAGGTTCCTACATGGCACTCTATACTTGTTGTCTTTCAGCAGGTGTCGCAGTCGGAGTTGTTATTTCTGGGTTCCTTGCCTATTACAAGAATTGGAGATATATTTTCTATGTTGGAATTGCCCTTGTCGGATCTTTATTGATTGCGGTTTTCCTCACTATCCCAGAGACACTTTATGTTAGAAGGAAAGAAGATGACTTGCCAGGTATTGAAGAAGTTTTTCCCCAAGGTATGCCAGAACTCAAAGCAAATACACTCCATATGGAAAACGCTGAAGCACAAAAGGATAACTCGGAAGCTGAAAAAATCCCTGAAAAACTATCGTATAGAAGCACATTGAAAATCTGGTCTGGCAAAGTTTACACCGAAGAGAATCTTTGGCAAATTTTCATCAGACCAATAGGTATGATTATTTTACCACCTGTCTTTTGGGCTTCACTATGTATGACAGGTACTATCAGTTTCAATGTTGCGGTCAGCTCAAATTTTGCTTCTGCATTCTCATCAATTTACGATTTTAATTTATGGCAATGTGGGCTCGTTTGGGTTCCCGGTATCATTGGATCAATTATCGCAATTTATGTTGGTGGTCCATTCACTGAAATGATTGCAAATTATTTCACAAAGAGGAATGGTGGTATGCGTGAACCTGAACATCGTTTACCGGCTTTGCTTATTGGAATGTGTCTATGTCCATTGGGATTGGTTTTGTACGGTGTTGGTCTTGACAAAGAGATGCACTGGATTGTCCCAATGTTGGGTGTCGGATTCCTTCTAGGCGGAATTGTTCAGGCAACCAATGTTTCGTTTGTCTACTGCGTCGACGCTTATAGACCAGTTGCCGGAGAAGTTGAAGTCACTCAACTTGGATTCAAGGCACTGCTTGGGTTTTTGCTTAACTTCTATACAAACCCATGGATCGAAAATAAGGGACTTACAGATTCATTTGTGGAAATGGCATGTATTTCGGCTGCTTGCATTGGGCTTGGGCTTCCTTTGTTTTGGTGCGGTAGAAGAATCAGAATTGCGACGTCAAAGTGGAGAGTTTTGAGATTTTTGGACTGGGATACGGATAGAAATGTGGGAGAGTAGATCGCTAGTGTGGTGGCTCGTGAAGGGTGTCGCCTAAACTAGTAGAACGGGTTGTGCAAAAAGCTCGGTCCGCCCCATCCTACGAAGTCGCGACTGGTGAAGCTAGTTTTGCAAGTCGCTTTCATTTTAGTTTTGTAGTTTAGATTGTTCAGTTCATGATGAATTTATGATTATTGCATTTTCAAAACCAATCACCAGCCAATATTGAGTAAATCGAAACGTGAGTAACCTCAAGTTCTTAGTTGCTTCTCATCAAGTAGACTCGAGAAATTCTTACACTTTTAAATTTTTTCATAATTTAAAATTATGACAAGAAAAGAGAGCCACATCACATCAATATTAAGATTGAGTAGGAGATGTATTGGTATGATTGGCCATGGTTCCAGAGTACCTACAATAATTCAGTTTTCACAAACTGATAATTTGTTGATCCCGAACTAGCTTCGGTCAACGTTGGCTGATTGTTGCAGATCGTGATTCAGGTTTAATTCAACTAAATAAAATATAAGATTCATGTTTACATTGGTCTTTGCAGCTGATCCGAGGCACGCTCGACTTTCATTCGGGTCCTATTTAAATCAGTTTGGAATAAATGGCAAAGTGACGTAGTTCTCATATTTCTCACCGAAATGAAGTCTGTTGGTCTTTCCCAACTTCTCTTCATTACGATCAGCTGGGTGGTTGTGTTGGAAGACTTGAACACCTTGAGTGTCACCACCAGAAACCTCGAAAACAAGCTTATCACCAGCCTCCAAAACAACGTTCGTTGGCCACATTTCAACAACAACCTCGTAGACAGTGTTTGGCTTCACTTCCAAAACATCTTTCTTGAAGTAACTTCTGTATGGAAGATATGGTCTATTGTAAGGATGAGTGGTATCAATCTTACGATGAGAGACTCTGAGCCAACCTTTACAGAGTGGCACAGCATCACCTGCTGTACCGGTGTAAAAGATCTCTTCACCTTTAGCATCCAAGTGACGCAAAGTAACGAAAATATCAATGTCAGATGGTGTTGGTTTGGATGGATCGTCATTGACATCAACTGAAACATTAAGATTGGCAGTAAGATGACCAGTAAACTCAGTTTCTTCAGTGAAAGCATCACTGATAAACTTGACTGAATCTTGAGTGTCAAGAGTAGTATTTGCCTTGTAACTAATAGTTGCATCAGCTGATTCATTCTTTTTGGTTTTGGAAAGTGAGTTATCAGAGTTCAAATAGTATTTTTCATACTGAGTTCTTGCCAATGGCCATTCATTTTCGTATCTCACCTTGAAATGCTTTTCCTTTGAGTAATCATTAAATCCAGCATTACCCTTTCTCAAAGTAATTCCAACCTTTGGAGCCTCACCAGTGCTCCAGCCTTGGGTGTCAACACCCTTGAGGAAAGCATCCAAGAAAGATTTCTGTAACTCAACACACTCTGGGTAATAGAATGGCAGATCATGTCTACCAACAATTGTTCTCAAGTACTTCACCTTGCTACCACAATGAGTATAACCTTCGATGTTACCTCTAAGATGAAGATGGATACCACCCCAGTTACCAACACTCAATGTTGGAACTTCAATGTCTTCGGCTTTGAAAACTTTGGATGCATAGTAATCTTCATCTAAGAACTGATACTTGGCAGTGTCAATAGTCTGATCGTTTCTGTTGGCTTTCAGCTCTTCTTCTGTTAAATCACCTTCAATCGTATCAGGACCCCAATTTCTTGCAGCTCTTCCTGGCTTACCGTATTGGTTACTTAAAACTTGTCTGTCCCACCAGAATTTGATGAACGAATTCGACAAGATACCACCATGCCTGACTCTGTCTCTGTAGTAATCGGACATACCTTCCCAAGGAATGATACAAGCGAGACCCTTTGGTCTTCTGGCAGCCACTCTCCATTGAGAACCAGCAAAGTAACTGACACCTAGAAGACCAACTTTTCCACTCGACCATGGTTGTTCAGCTGCCCATTCGACAACATCAAAGAACGCTTCACTGGTACCCTTGGACATGGTATCACAGAGACCAGGAGATTGACCAAGTCCACGTTCGTCAGCACGGACAATGGCATATTCATGAGCCGTCCAGAAATCTGGGGTTGGAGTTTCCCAAGCACCATTCTCAGATGCCTGCTCTGGATTGGTGGTAACAATATCATGGTAAGATGCTGGATGGAAAAGCTTGTATGGAATATCTTTACCGTATGGACCATATGTGATCAAAACAGGATAGGTCTTTGTCTCATCTTTAGGACGATAAACATTGACTCTAACACGATCACCACCTGAAGTGTCAGTTTTCAATGGAACGTCGACATTTGTCTCGACAATGTAAGGGTAAGTGGTCTTATCGATCGAACTGATATCACGGAGAACGTTCACCATTCTGTTTGCTATTTTTTTTTTTGAATTGGTGTATTTTAACTGATATAGCTGGTCATTCTTTCGAAGCTCGGAGTGCAAAGGTCTTTTATAGAAATCAAGTGCTCCGGTGGGGTGGTAAATCTCAAATGTGTCAGCTTCCTCGGAGTTTCTACCCCACAAATTATATGTACCTAAAAACATATTTTCCGTGTGGGGAATCTCCACACCTACGTCAGATGGCGCGAGTCATGTGATGTGATGTGATGTGATGTCAGAATTTTTATAAGCAAGTATTTTTTCAAATTCCTCGGAGTGATCATGAAAAAATTAAAAAATTGTTTAGAAATTCCCGAGGAATTCTCCGAGGTGCCTTTAGCTCCTCGCAGTTCATTCCATGCGTTTTCGAGGCCACAGAAAAATTATTTCACCGGTTCCTGGATATTGCGTGCGGCTAATCGATTGACGGATCCCATGAGATACTGATTTGTGAGACAATTATTCACGCCATCTGATTGCCTTGTCGTACCGGCCGGAATAAAATTAGAAACACTGTAGTTGTGATGTACGATCACTAAAATATGATGTTTTTGCCTCGGTCCACAACAGAAGAAAGAGTCAAGGAAGTAACCGAGATGGTTCGAGGTCATCACCACCCTTCTGAAGAACATTTCTGATCTACAACACCTCCCTGAAAAGCAATAATGCTTGGTAAGCTTAGTAATTACTTGGGAAAAGAAAGGTTTTTTTTAGCATTTCGGTTATTATGAACAAGTTTTACCCGAGAAATAAACTGTTGAAACGACGATCATAGTCTTCTAGATACGAATCGACAAGACTCAACCCCCCTGAATTCTAATTGCCAATTGTTATCGCATTTTGGGAACCTGATCTGGTGCTAAAAATAATTTATTTTCAACATAGAGCAATAAAAAGGCCCCGTAAAACGCTGCATGATGTCATGACTGTTGCTAAGCAAATAAGTCATAAACAATAGCAATTCTATCGTTGCAGATCAAATTTGTTCTTAGCGACTCGAATACTATTGTTTCCCTGCAAAAGTAAGGGACTGTGAATTAACGGGTCCGCGCGGATGATCTTCTCGAGTGTCTCTAGCATAGAACTTGAGTGCTTTAATCACTCCTGGAGAGGTTTCTAAAAATACAAAAATAAACAGTCTGAAACAAAAGAGCAATGTGATATGGGTCTCCAAATCATATAAATTGGACCTAGTTATCCTTCGAAAGTTGAAAGTTTTTAAAAATCTATATTCATTATTAACCAAACAATCATAAAACCAAACAACTTAACAAACAATCCAATAGAATGAAGTTCTCCACCATCTCTGCTATTGCCACCACTTTGCTTTCTGTTCCTGCATTTGGAAAGACAGTCGAGCTTTACGCCAAGTCTTCTTCTTCTGCTATCAACGGTAATGCCATCACTAGCTTGCACGAAGGTGCCGGCATCAACTTCCTATTTTTGGGTAACTTTTCATCAAGTTTGATGTTCAGCTATGAGGGCGATTCCCTTTACACCACTTTTGACGAGAAATACAGACAAGAGTTGGAAGTTGGCTCCGAGTATGCTCAATTGACTATTGCTGGTTCTTCGGATTCTTACACTTTTGATGGCGACGGAACTTTGTATGTTAATGGTAGCTCCGAAGGTTTTGCTGCTTGCAAGAACACCAAAGATCCATACGACTATAGCAGCAAGTCTTACGAGTTGATGTTCTACGCTGATGGTGACATCCCAGACTCTTGTATTGAGTTGACTTTGTACCACAATTACTAACTCATGATGAGCAAAACGAGTCGTGAGTATTTCTTTGGTTTCGAAGTCAATCTTTAGTACGATTCGTCACTCTAATTGTGACTCCCAATGTCTGAGTGCCCTATAGCTATTTGCCAATGCATAGCATATCTTGAGATCTTCCAACTTTTTATTTAACTATTTATTCTCAAGCATTATTTTATCAACACCAGAATCTGTAGACTCTGTAGAAGAATGGCTTACTAGCCAAGAACTCCTTCTCTTGCGCAATTTCCTCTTTAAGTAACTCAAGATCAACTTCTCTTCTTCCAGTGTCGACATCAATATCTTCTGCTTTGATATAAAGAGTGAAATCTCTCTTCCAAATCACGTAGAACAAGTAAAAGACAATCAAAACTGGCAGAGTCAAGTAAGTTTGGAAAAAGTTCTCAACATCAGCTGAACCAGATGGGAAGAGACCGACCCAGAATTGAGCAATAAGAATCAAGATGATCATGACGACACTGAAAATTGATCCGTACACTCCGCACTGCGATGTAAAAGCCAATTCATCAGTTGTTCTTCCTCTGACTGCTAGAGCTCTTCTGAAACGAACGTGACACCAACAAATTGATGCCCAAGTGAAAAGTGATGAAAGACCAGAAATAGCCAATAACCAATCGAAAACATCACCTTCTTTCGATGATGCTGCCAAGAAACACAATAGACCAAACAACATGGTAATGCCAATACCGGCTAACGGACGACCTGTTCTGTCGATATAACCAAAACATTTTGGTGCCATTCCCATTTCGGCGAGAGAAGCAATGGTTCTGGAACAACCAAAGACACCAGAATTACCAACAGAGAGAACCGCAACCATAATAACAACGTTCATAACAGAAGGGAGTCCTCTGATACCACCGTTTTTAATGGCAATGACAAAAGGTGAAGCAGCTGCGTCGACACTCGAAGCACCAATAAGTCTTTCGTCGTTATATGGAACCAAAAGACCAACAAGAGTAAGCGAAACAATGTAGAAAATGGTAATTCTCCAGAAAACTTGTTTTGTAGCTCTTGGAAGCGTCTTTCTTGGATTTGCAGTTTCGGCAGCTGCCAATCCACATAACTCTGTACCACCAAAACTGAAAGCAGCCGTCACAAACACTTTGCAAACACCTTTGAATCCGTTGGAAAAAGCTCCTGGATCTGACCAATATTTGCCACCAATATAGCCACCTTTTGGTCCACCACCACAGATGAGAACAATTCCAAGAATAATGAATCCCGCAACTGCAAGAACTTTGATAAGTGAAAACAGGAATTCTGCTTCACCGTAACCTTTGACACCAAATAAGTTGATGAAAAGAATGGCAACGAAGAAAATTCCTACCCAAGCCGCACCACTGATTGAATCATTCCAGTATTTGATTGTGATGGAGGCTGCAACAAGTTCCAGCGGAACTGTACAAAGCCAACTGAGCGCATAGTTCCATGCCATACAGAAGCCCCAAGGTTTTGAAATAAATCTAGTGTTGAATTGAACGAACGCACCGGAAATTGGAAAAACAACGGCAAGTTCTCCGAGAGCGTGAACAGTACAATACATCATCATACCAGTGAGAATCCAGCCAATGAGAACTGCAGCAGGCCCACCTTTACGTAAAGCACCACCAGAACCAACAAACAAACCAGTACCAATGGCACCACCAATTGAAATCATCTGGAGATGTCTTCCCTTCAGCTTTCTAGCTAAAGGAGCTTTGGCAGCACGAATGTTGGCTTTCTCAAGGTCAGTCATGTCTTCTGTAATCTCACTTTCATCAACCTCTGCTTGCCTGAATGTATCGACATACCTTGAGAACCATGTCGAGTTTTCGTCGGTCGGTGTAGCTTCGACAGAAACAACGTCCGTCTCACTAATGTGATGGACTTTCTCACTACCTTTTGCGTCCATTTTTTTGATTATGGTTAACTCAAACGGAAAATTTGACGGTGCTGTCAAACGCACAGTTTATATAATTACTCCGCCGAATGCCGCATAATCAACTTTTGTTATCACTGGAAGGCCATAATTCGTATTTATGCATCAAAATGACACGATTGGAATCATTTTTGGCCGGTGGACGGCATTTACGGCTGCATCTATAATGCTTTGAGCAGGTAGTTAGTTATACAGCCAAAAAAATTCATGCAGAAAAGATAAGCTAAGCGGCTCGAGCAGCCATGAAATAAACGAGCAGAGAAATTAAACCAATGGCATTGTGCATTAAATTTTACCGGGGCCGCACAATCGTCGGCGTACAAAGACGTACCAACTTTGGATCCAGGCAATAATTGTGGGAATCATAATGATTTGATAACATGTTGGCGCTGTGGCGTCACTTTTATGATAAACATTGATAAGAGTTTCATTATCGCGGCATTTTAAAGCCGTTCGGCGGCCATCGCAAAAACTCACAATACCTTGAGCACAACCATTGATCACCCCGAGGCTATTGGATTTTACTGATGATCTGCACAAATGGTACATCGGTACATCGAGGACACGGTCTCTTAGTCACTCAGGCTAGCGAGAGGTTATGCTAGGCACGTGCAATTGCAGAAACCGTGGTGCACGGATGTGTAGATAAGAGTAAAAAATTAACTTTTTAAGCGGCAGATTAATCTTGGCAAGTCTCTGCGATGTGATTTTCATAGAAATTCGGCTTTCATTCTCAATTAATGCCTTGAATTTCCCCGAAACTACCAAGATTTTGACTATCAACCGATAATGTTTACCACAATCCGTATCGAGAGTGCAAGAAAACAGTATTACCGCAAACAGAAACGCCCTGAAGCACCCGTTTTTGATTGTAAAACGTGTTTATCTAGCGGCATTTACTGCGATCGAAATCCGTCGGGTTGTTCAGAATGCCAAAAAACTGGGAATAAATGTCCTGGATACCAAAAGGATGCCACTTTTCGGTTTGTTTCGGTAGATTTCAATGGAAGGAACAGGAAACGGAGGAAAACTGTAGAAAAAATCACGACGCAGACTACTACAATCAATGACCTTATTGTGGCTAGTCATGAACAAACGGTTGCCCGAGGGTTTGTCAAATATTTTGATACAGTGCTTTCTGGAATTCCACTCACTTTCAACAACAAAGGTCATAATCCATTCCGAGGCTTAATTGAACTCTCTTTCACTTTCCGTCCACTATACCAATCGATTGTTAGATCATCACAAGTTCATATGAACATTGACGGCAAAGAGGATGACTTAGCTCTAGACTCAATTACCAACACAGAAAATGTTCTCACTGAGATTGTTGCTACGGTGCTGTGCCTTTCTAACATTGAGCTGATAAAATCATGCTTTTCCGATAAACTCCAACATTATCTCGAATTGGTTAACAAAATTCTTGAAGATTACATTATGCGTCACGGCATGCAACATTTTGAACATCGTTTGGTAACAGACAGGATTTTACGTTGTTCGTTGTACAACTTGAGTTACTTTGATGTCACACGGAGTCTGATGAACTTCAAAGAGCCCGAATTGAATAGTGATATTGTCATGGCTGTCAATAAGTGCAGTCTCAACACCTCTAACGTGTACTTGAGTGATAGTTATAACTTGTTTGGATGTTCAGAGGAACTGTTTACAATTCTTTTGATAATTTCGCGTGGAAACATCGACCTTGCCATAAGTTCTCTCAGTGATATGGATAACAGCTACATTGACGATCTAACAGGCTCCGATCTGTTAGGATCTGATCTGTCAGTCGAAGAGGTTGCTGATTTCAAGCATGTGCAAGAGTGCTGGAGGTATGGATTGTTGATTTATTTGACCAACTTGAAGGCATACAACAATGGCTATAGAAAATTAGATTTCACTGGTCAAATGTGTGTTGAAGCGTGTGTTTCCAAAATACTGAAAAATGGTGCCATGGTGAGAGAAGGCTCAACAGCTGAGAAACAGCTTTTTTTCGGTTATCTCATGGTCGGTTTTAGTACACGACTGCAATCAGAGAAAATGATTGTTCTTCAATTCCTCGGTAAAGTCCAAAATCTATCAGGATTTTCACTTTTTTCTGCCGTTTCTGAACTTTTGATTGAATACTGGGGGCAGGTCCCAACTTGGTGGGTAGATTTTTTACGTTGTCGAAGTTCCAGTGATTTATGTTTTTGAGAACAAGGTGATGCAACTTCCCCGCACGATACATAGTACGGCTGAACAGAAGCACAATTTCCAATATGAAATCGCGTGAATTGTGACAAACAGGAGGTGTCGGAACCGCTGTGCTCGCATGTGATTTTCAAAGCGTTTTCTTTAGTTTGAGTAACAAAAAGTAGTTTTAGACTGTATGTAAATTTCGCTGTGATAGGTGATCAGTTACTGTTGTCAGTGACAACTATGTTACCCCTCACTAAGTAAGTGACTTTATGACTTGTGCAGGAGCGTTTAAAACGTTGTGCACACGCGTCTGCACTCGCAAGCCGGTAAATTTTACTTGATGCAAGAACTAAATTACCGGGGGAAGCGGAACTGTACTTACAGCTAAATCCTCGATAGCTACATGATTGAAAGGAATGTTACTATTGTAAGCTCTTACGGAACCCCACACAATCTTCCTTCAAACCACTACCAAAATTCAATTATATTATCAGATACGGAGTTCCAGCTCAACGGCTTCGGATTAACGGATGAAATGGCTCTGCGAATGCCAAGATTCCCTGCCAATTCGGCGTCGAGGGGCAGAGGAAAGATTACTTGGCCAAATGAGCGTGCCAAGCAATAAGAACAAGAAAGCTTACGCGCGATAGGTATTATGAGACGGCTGGAGACTAATCCGTTCCTCTTTTGGACGAATTTCGTGTCTATGTTTGTTTTTTCCAGCTTGGAGGCTGGGAACGGAATTAACAAACTTGACGCAGGGTTGAAAAAAAAAACTGTCACGGCAATTTGGCAATTTAGGTTGGCAGCGACAAAAAATAAATTTTCAGAACCCTTGCAGTAATCGTTGTTTATAATTTGAATTTGATTACAAGTTTTTCAATTTATTTTCAAAAAAGTAAAGTGTTCTGACAATAGCTACACAGAACCATGCATTCTCCAACCTCAGAGCTGAAGTCAGCGATCGTCGTAACGTTGACCACACTTAAGTGTAAGCTGAACTCCGTGCGCGAACCAAGTGTTTAAAAAAAATTCTCCCGGGGCAAGGAACTACATGGTTCGCGCACTACTTTTTACTGCCCAATAAGCTCTGCTTGCTTCCATTAAACAATAGGCCGCACAGCGTTCAGCAAAAATTTGCTAAGTTGTGACATCACCAGTGAAACGGGTAACACTTTTACTGCTAGAGGCGTTTGCATATCTACTACCACTCCTGGTGAAAATCCTTTTCACGCGTTTCAAGAGTCTTTTCTTTTGTCGCCTTTCATCATGGCCTACACGGCCTGTGAGGCCCGGTGTACCCTGCATCACACGTATTCTTTTTCTTTTGGGAAAATGCGGAGGAGTTTCAATCATGACCCGATTGTTCTACACACTGCAATTTGTTTAGAACACGTAAATTCACGTGAAGTTCACGCCTCACCTATTTAATTTGAAGGCGGGCTTCCCAACCCATCCCCACCGTACCATAAGCCTTATACATCATAGACCTCTGAAAATGTGTCATTTTAACCAACTTGGTGAAGAGTTTCTCCGGTTGCCGTATAAGACGTAGGATATTACGTAACACGCATACAATTTATTTGTTCACGCGCACCATTACGTCAACAAAATAATATGGCTAATGCAAAGCGGAGAAAAAAATTGAGCCCCCTGCAGATTAGGAAAAAGAAAGTTTAGTGTCTTGCCCATATAGCTTGTTTGTGAAATGATATAGATAGGGGCAATTCCGCCTCCATTTTTCAGCTCGATATTCAGAATTGCTTATTCTGATCATTGAACGCTAACTTACAATTATGTCTGATCAAGCGGTAGAGACAAATACTTCGTCTTCTCTCTCTAAGGGAGGAGACTCATCAGTCAAAGCAGGCAAATGGAATCTCACAGGAAAAAGCAATACTCTCGGATTGAGAGGTAGAAAGCTCAGACTTGCCATCACCATCACATGTGTTGTTGGTTTCAGTTTGTTTGGTTATGATCAAGGTTTGATGAGTGGTATCATCACTGCTCCACAATTCCAAGCTGTCTTCCCAGCTGTTTCTGGAAGCTCGCGTCACGCTACTGTCATCCAAGGTGTCACCACTTCTTGTTATGAAATCGGTTGTTTCTTTGGTGCTCTTTTCGCCATGTGGAAGGGTGAACACTTTGGTAGAAGATTTATCATTATCTTGGGTTCTATTATCATGATCATTGGTACTATCATTTCCATCTTCCCATTCAAGGGTCACTGGCAATTAGGTCACTTTATTATTGCTAGATCTGTTACTGGTATCGGTAACGGTATGAACACTGCTACCATTCCCGTTTGGCAATCTGAGCAATCCAAGCCAGAAACTCGTGGTAGATTAGTCCTTTTGGAAGGTTCCTGTATTGCCATTGGTACTTTGATTGCTTACTGGGTTGACTTTGGTCTCTCTTATGCTTCAGGTTCCGTTGCTTGGAGATTGCCAATTGCTTTGCAAGTCCTTTTTGCTTTGCTTGTTTTGTTTAACATTCTTGGTTTGCCTGAGTCTCCTAGATGGTTGATCAGTAAAGGTAGAATGGCTGAAGCTCGTTACAACCTTGGATGTCTTTGGGATTTGGATCCAAATGACGATGAAGTTATTGCTGAAACCACTTTGATTTCCGATTCTGTTGAACGTTTCTCCAGCTCCAACTTCGGCTGGAAAGAGCTTCGTCACGGTGGTCAGCACCAATACATTCAAAGAATGATGATTGGTGCCAGTTCCCAATTTTTCCAGCAATTCACAGGTTGTAATGCTTCCATTTATTACGCTACCGTTTTGTTCGAGGAAACTTTGGATTTCAGCAGAAGAAAGGCTTTAGTCATGGGTGGTATCTTCTCTGTTGTTTATGCTGTCTTCTCTTTGCCATCATTCTTCTTGGTTGATAGAGTCGGTAGAAGACCACTTTTCATGTTTGGTGCATTCATGCAAGGTGTTTCATTTATTATTACATTCGGTTGTTTAGTTCACACTACTCATAACAGTGCCAAGGGTGCTGCTGTTGGTTTGTTCTTGTTCATTGCATCTTTCGGTCTTGCCATTTTGCCATTGCCATGGTTATACCCACCAGAAATTAACCCAGCTAGAGCTAGAACTCTCTCTACTTCGGTCTCCACTTGTACTAACTGGGTCTGTAACTTTGCTGTCGTTATGTTCACTCCAATTTTCATCAGCTCTTCTAGATGGGGATGTTACTTGTTCTTTGCTATCATGAACTTCATCTATGTTCCTATCATTTACTTCTGGTACCCAGAGACTGCTGGTAGATCTTTGGAGGAAATTGATATCATTTTTGCTAAGTCTTACGAAGAGAAGACTCCAGCTTTCTTGGTTGCAAAGAGAATGCCAAAGCTCACTTTGCAAGAAGTTGAGGACGAGGGTAACAGATTGCATTTGTTCGATGAAAAACCATCCTCTGAGACCAGAGAAGAAGGTTTGATGACTTCGAACTCGCTCGATTCCGACAAGGAGGAGAGAGGTGAAGAGGTTTAGCTATAGATTTGCAGTTCTTATGTGTTTATGTTCCTTAATTAGAGTTATTATTATACTATAATAATTGAGCGAGAGATGCGGATGATGTAAGCAAATCGGTCCTAAATAATTAAAAAGTGACCTCAGAGTTGCAAACGCAAGAAAATATTTGTCTTGCGGACTATGACCGAGAATCAATAGTGCACTGCCCTTATTATCGCTAGCCCAAAATTTGTGCACCAAACGGTAAATCTAAGAAAATCTCAATTATCGTTATTATTATTAACTTAAAACCTTAAATTAAACTCAATCCTCCTGGATCTGTGAAGTTTCATCAACAGCCCTCCATTCGGATAATCCCAACAAGATGTCCGTTTCCTTCCTGAAAATGTCCAATTCACTCTGAAGTTTTTTGACATTCTTGTCAACCGCTTTGATCTTTTCGCAAGCAGCAACTAACTGCTCGCTAAAGTTTCCAGCAAGTCGTAAATAGGCACATATCGATTCCTCATGCGTAAGCAATGCCATACCTTTGCTCACTTCGTCAAAATCCTTTCTTACCTCTAGGTACTGATCTGCTACGTGGCTTGATAGTTGCTCGAAGCCTAAAATTCTTCCAGTTGTATACTGTGTGATTTCTTCATCTCGTATCTCGTGAAGTATTTCTTGAAGCCTCTCGTTATCAGTACGAGAGTTCATAAGTGTGAAGTAGTCAACCCAGGTCCGTGGAAAACCATCGAATGCAATACGACTTACTGTTTAGTTTACATCTGTTGTCTTCACGATTTATTGCAAACAGCTCAGGAGCCAAACAGGTGTCTCTCAGCTGTTTTAATTTTTTCAATTCTAGAACACTGAGTGTGGGGTGTGATGGCCTAGATTTATTTAAAAAATTAACATCGCGTGAGACAACGCATAAACTACCTTCAGTCGCAGACTTGCTCAATAAAGCTTCATCTCGTTCTCCACATCGCCACCTCACAGGGACTCCAACTGGTCTGGGGTGTGAGGTGTGTGAGGCATTTCGTAGATCTTCATCCTTTAATCGTACCGCCTCCAAGCCCCCAACCGACATTTGTTTGTTCATCACAAATTGACTTTTGAAACAAATGATTTATTGATTCGGATTCAATAAATAACGTATAATCGTCCACTGAGTGGCCATAATCACCACATTGTCTTAAAATATGAACATATGACAAGGGAAACAAGATTTAAACTAATTATTGGAACAACGCAAGCATGTGAGAACTCCAGTCATTATTAAACATGCAAAAGGGAGGAATTAAGCAAATGATACAATCGATCAAGCTCTTGGTGCCGGATCACAGATAGAATGACCCTCCTTCAATAAATATGGCTTTGGATTCAGATCGCTTCTCACGTCATTGGTAAATCACTATATATCGAAAGAAGTTGGCCAGAGCATTGACATCAAAAATTCATCTAATGGACTCTCTGTAATCACATTTTCTCCTTCTCCTCCTCCACTTCCTCCAATAACATCGAGAATCTTTTTTGCAAACGGGTTTAGATGTAGCAACTCGCCAATAACTTCCCTTGCACAATCTATATCCTCTAAAAACGAGGATCCTGGATTTCTTCTAACATGAACTAATGGCATCACAACTGCAGGAATGAGAAAATATAGCGTGTACCATGCTTCCATTCGTGTATGAACAGTTTCCTTATTACTCCAGAATCTCCCCATACTTTTAATTGTAGCCGAACATTCTCTCATACATATTTCCTCAGCCGACGGTGATGGCGTGCCTCTCAACAGATACCATCGGTACATAACTATCCGCAAGTTTCGATGTCTCCACTCCAGAACGCTTTGAGCAAGTCTGAATTTTGGTTCAACTACAGCGTCTTCTCTGAAATAAGCAGGGATCTTATCTTTCCAACTGTCGATATACTGTTTATCCCACTCCAAAAGTTGTTCTGCAGCAGGATATGGTTCGGAAATAATCCTTTCATATATTCCATTGGTCAGCATATGAAATTGTGCTTGAAGACGAAGACTTGTATAGCAAGTTGGATGTTGTGCTTCTGATACGGGAGACTTTGTAAAAGCTGTGAGATTAGAATCAACAACATTCATTGGAAGTTTAGCATCAATCCCAGCACACGGAATAGCTAAAGGACGACCATAAGTGATTGTTTGGCCACAATCAAATACATACAGGCACCACCAAACTCGACGGCGAGTTTCGCAAGTGAGTAGTGACTCATCAGGCCCAATATCTTTATGGAGGCCGAGACCCAAGGCCATTCGCACTGCCAGTCCTAAATAATTATAAGCAGAGTTGGGACGATCACGTTTTTGTAAGTAGTTGGAAATCAATGTGAGTGTTTGTACAATACAGACTGTTCCTACTTCAAGTGTCTCTAATGAAAGTTCAGCTTTGGCGATGCTGAACAGTTCAAGATCCAAATCATCATCTGCTGAAGTTGCAGACATGAAAGCGCCGATCGCCGCGACGATATAAACAAGACTTTTCCAGCCTTCGCGTGGCGGGGCAACAATTTCGTGAAACTGCGCCATGAAAAGAGGCTGGTGCACGATAGGGTACGATATGTGATAGGTATCAAAATAACGATTAATAAAATGTTCAAGTCGTTCTTTTGAAACTTCAGTGCATTGTTTGGGCATGAATGGCGTGAACTTCTGCACAGTTACGCCCAAACCTGCCTCTTTCATGAGCTCCGCACTCGATGTAGTGCCCAAATACCCATTCTGCCCTGCAGTCGCCATTCCATCCACTGACAAAGGTGTATCCATTCGTTCGTCCCAATCTGTAGGAAATGAGTGACTACTAGAGAAATTTTGAGTAGATGGATACGTTCTCACAGCTGGAGGGACAAACTGAGCCACCTGCATTTCGTGGCTAGTCGTTGCGTGTAAGGGTGTTTTTTCACAAGCTAGAAACTCATCGCGATAAGACGGACTGGAAAGTAGAGTATCAACATTGATTTCTGGATATTTCTCCTCTAGGATTTCCTTGGCCACACGTAATTTCTCTTCCACTTCCGTTAAATGCTTTCGTGTGAGCGGAGACCGACAAAACTGTTCATATAAACAATGACGTCGATATTTCACACACACGCTACATTGTGGAATTTCACGCGTACATACTGCTTTGCGTCGCGTACACTCTTTGCAAGACATGGGTGACAGTTAACTTGAAAACAAAGGGTAACAGTAAGCCGTATGAAATGAATTTGGGGCATCTTGTGGTATAAATACCCCCTATCAGATACTACTCCGCATCCCCGCATTTTTGGTGGAATTTTTTCAAGTCAGCTTACTTTTTTCCGAGCATGTCTATTAGAAAACCAAATCCAAAACTTTCAAACAGTGTCTTTGACATGTTGTCCCTTAGGGGCAAAACTGTCATCATTACTGGAGCTTCTGGTGGAATAGCCCATGAAGTGGCTCGTGGTCTTGCAGAGGCGGGAGCGGATTTATCGCTTTGGTACCACAATGATGAAGCCGCTTTAGCGCTCGCCAAAGAACTCACTGATACCTATGGAGTGAAATCCAAGGCTTATAAAGTCAATGTTAAAGAATGGCTTGAAGTGGATCAGGCAGTCTCTGATACACTGAAAGATTTTGGTGGAAAACTTGACGTTTTCATCGCCAATGCTGGAATACCAGCCAAAGCCGGTGGTCTTGATCAAACTTTAGAAGCCTGGCACAACGTTGTTGATACTGATTTCAATGGAGCATATTACTGTGCTAGAGCTGCGGGAAACGTGTTTAGATCTCAAGGTTTTGGTAACATGATTTTCACCGCTTCAATGTCTGCCCATATAGTCAATCAACCCCAAAATCAGGCCGCTTACAATGCGGCAAAAGCAGGGGTCTTACACTTATCTAAGTCTCTTGCAGTTGAGTGGGCTGATTTTGCACGAGTTAACTCTGTTTCACCGGGCTACATTGACACCGCTATTTCGGGTGACTGTCCTTTTGAAATGAAGGAGGCGTGGTTCTCGCAAATTCCGCTTCGTCGCGACGCAGATCCACGAGAATTGAAAGGGGTTTACCTGTACTTGGCAAGTGATGCATCTACTTACACTACAGGAACTGACATCATCGTTGATGGTGGTTTTTGTTGCCAATGATAACACGACTCGTGATATCAACCCCGCGAAATTCCCGATTGAGAAGTACTTTTTTTCATGTACCCCGGAATTTGTAGAGCTGCAAGGTTGACTCTCACCTTTCTATGCGTCTCGGACTTCGATTGCCTTGATCTATATAAGTGTGCTCTAAAACCAATAGTTTCTTTATATGAATTGTAATGTAGATTATCACACACGATGAAAGGTTTAAAACTACAAACTAACGAAGAAATTTGTGGCCCAGAAATTGCTGGTGCTCTACCTGAATATGGACGTCCTTGGTACAGGGTTAGTCATCTACTACGGTTGAATGCTATTCTTGTTGTTCCATTATTGAGTTCTGCGGTTGCTGGATACGATGGATCGCTTATGAATGGACTTCAATCGTTAACTGAATGGAGAGATTATTTCCATAATCCACACGGAACAATGCTGGGATTTGTTAACGCAGCGCAGAATTGTGGTTGTTTGATTATTTTACCTATGGCTGGCTGGATGTCAGACAAGTTTGGTCGTAAAAAAGTTTTGATTGCTGGTCTTTTCGGAACAATTATTGCCACAATTATTCAGGCAAGTTCTACAACTCTGGCTCAATTGATTGTTTCACGTTTTATGGTTGGTGCATCTGGAATGCTCGTTGTTCAACCTTCTCCTATGTTGATTGCTGAGCTATCTTATCCACCTTACAGAGGAAAACTTACTTCAATGTACTGGTGTATGTACTATTTGGGTGCCATTTTGGCTTCTTGGACTTGCTATGGAACTGACGGCCGTGGAAATTCATGGGCTTGGCGCATCCCCACAATCATGCAGGCTGGATATCCAGTGATTCAACTTATTTTTATTGGATTTGTTCCTGAGAGTCCTCGTTGGTTAGTGTCAAAAAACCGTGTTGCAGAAGCGAGAAAAATTCTAGTTAAACATCATGCCGCTGGAGACGAAAACTCTGAATTGGTCAATGTGGAAATGAGCGAAATTGTTGCTACACTAGAGATGGAAAAAGAAGCTCATCAATCGAAGTGGTCTGATCTGATCGCAACCAAAGGAAATCGCCGGAGAACTTATATTGCCGTCTCGTTGGGAGTTTTTGCTCAATGGAATGGAATTGCTATTGTTTCATATTATCTCACACTTGTTCTTGACACAATCGGCATTACATCTTCTACTATGCAAACACTCATCAACGGAATCTTGCAAATTTTTAACTTATTGGCAGCTGGAAGTGCAGCTTTATTAGTTGATATGTTGGGTAGAAGAACACTTTTGATGTGGTCAGGTATCGGTATGCTTTGTTCGTATATCGTTTGGACTGCATGCTCGGCAACTTTTGAAATCCAGAACTCAAAAGCTGCAGGAAGAGCAGTCGTTGGTTTTATTTTTATTTTCTACTTTCACTACGATATTGCTTATACCCCACTTTTATTGGGTTATCCTACTGAAATTTTCCCCTACCATTTGAGATCCAAGGGCATTACTGTTGAATTGATGGGTGTGTACGGAGCATTGATAATTGCAGCATTTTGCAACTCAATAGCCATGGATAATATCGGTTGGAAGTATTACATCGTTTTCTGTGTTTTACTTGCCATCATATGTGTCAACACATATCTATTCTATCCTGAAACTAAAGGTTACTCTCTGGAGGAAGTGGCCCGTATATTTGATGGCGATCAACAAGTTGATTTGCAAAGATTAGATTCTTCAAAACAAGACATTGATCACGCTGAATATGCTTAGTTATGTATGATTATATCAACAGGGAATGAATTTTCAAGTATAAATTCTCCGTTCGGTAAATCATTAGAATCCGTTCTTTCCTCTGCTTCGCTGATTGTATTGCAAATCCCAGACAAAATGTGTCTCTTGATTATTCGACTGCGGACTGTCTTTTTATCGGCACTTATTAATATTGAAATGTCAATCAAGTCTCTGAGTTCTCTCCAAGGATCAATATTAAGACACAGATAATTTCCTTCGAGAATGACAATTTTGTGTTCCTTTGTAACTTCAATGGCATTTTCAACAGGATCTTTCAGCTTGTGATCAAAGCTAGGCATATAAACACTTCTTTCTGATTCTTTAATTTTTTTAACCTGATCAACAAGCCGCCGACTATCGAAGGTGAATTCAGCGCCCCTCCTAAAAACAAAATGTTCACCCATGTTTTTTAGGTCCTCCATGTAATAATGGAACCCATCTTGAGGAACTACAATCGCAACATTTTTTCTGAGTAGTTTGTTCACTGATTGAACTAAACCATCAGAAATAGTAGATTTCCCAGATCCAGGGACACCGTAAATGGCGACTATGATTCTTTTATCGGGTTGATACCTACTGACAAGTAGCTGGGACAGTTCAGACATCGAAGAATTCATGGGTTAGGACATGTAGTGTGAAACTCTTATGCAGACAGGGGGACCATCAACAAATATATGCCAAATTATCATAGGTTGACAGTCACCCTCGTCGGTATATTTATTTCCGATAAGAAGAAGTATATAAAGAATCAAAAAGTTGTGGGGAAGAAGAAATCACAAAAAAAAAAAAAATATTTTTGTGCTGATAAGAAAAATTTCCCCACAATGAGTGAAATCAATAAAGCATTTGTGCTCAAAGGTATCCAAAATCTCACTTTTGAAAATCGTGAAGTTACTGAACTCGAGTCTCCTAAACATGTCAGAGTCCATATCAAGGAGACTGGAATTTGTGGAAGTGATGTTCATTATTGGCAAAGAGGAAGAATTGGAAAGTTTATTCTTCATGAAGGTGAGGAAATGATTTTAGGTCATGAATCCAGCGGTGTTATTGTTGAAATTGGATCAGAAGTTAAAGGGATAAAAGTTGGAGATCGCGTTGCTATTGAACCTGGTGTTCCATGTCGTTACTGTGACTTTTGCAGAGATGGTAAGTACAATCATTGTGAAGGTATGAAATTCGCAGCTACCCCACCAGATGATGGAACTCTTGCAAAGTACTACCAGGTCCCATACGATTACGTTTATCTGATTCCAGATCACATGGACTTTGAAGAAGCAGCAATGGTTGAACCAGTCAGTGTTGCAGTCCAAATTTGCAAGCGTGCCAAGTTGAGAAGTGTTGATTCAGTGGTGGTGATGGGTTGTGGACCAATTGGTCTTCTTTGTCAAGCAGTTGCCAAAAGTTACTCTTGTAAAAACGTCATTGGTGTTGACATTTCAGATGGACGTCTTGAATTCGCAAAAACTTTTGGTGCTGATTCCGTTTACAAGATGCCATTCAAGGAGGCCGATGAAAATCCCGAAGCATTTGCACTAAGAATTTCTGCTGAGATTAGAAAACAACTCGGACAAAGTCCAGATGTAGTCTTGGAGGCAACTGGTGCTGAAACGTGTATTCAAGTCGGTGTTTACTTGATTAAGCCTGAAGGACGTTTTGTTCAAGCAGGTATGGGTAAAGAGTTTGTCAATTTTCCCGTCACGGAGGCCCTGGTCAAACAACTAAACTGGACAGGAAGTATCCGTTATTCAACGGGAGTTTATCCAACGGCTGTTGAATTAGTTGCAAAGGGAAAAGTCGATGTAAAACGCTTGATTACTCATAGATTCAAATTTGAAGAGGCTGAGAAGGCATTTGAGTTGGTGAAGGCGGGGAGAACTGATGTTATTAAGGTTGTTATTGATGGGGTTAGAGACTAGCTACTATGAGAAATGCGAGTCCGTAGGTCTCTGCACCTCTAAGGTACCATTATTCTATTTTTGATAGTTTTAAATTGGTAAACTAAATCTTCCCAAAATGATTTATTTACTCTAAAAAAGACATCACAGACTATTGCTTATAGTGGTCATGCAGAAGATGTTATAAGCGAACGGCGGATCGAAGATATTCGTCGCACGTCGTCCGCAACTAAACATTGGTAATTTATAGCGAGTACAATCTCGTAACTCTGAATCGCTTCGCTATTCAGTGTAATTTTAAAAGATATCTGAGTCACGTGAGCTGAGGCTTTTATTTGCACTTGTCACGTGAATTTTCGATAGCATCACGTCAACAGCTACTCTATGATTATTTTTTTCGCTTCGGGGTATGAGGTGAAAAAATTGAAAAAAATTGAAAAAAAAATTTGAAAAAAAAAAAACAAAACAGATCTCGGAGTTTAAAATTATCCTCGGTGACCAGAACTAGAGAATTGATCCTTGAATTTTAATTGAGTAAAACCAAAATTAAGTCTGGGTAGTTTTTATTATTAAATTGTTTCTATTGCTTGTTTGGTGTAACTGCAATGTAGTTTAGGCCGTAGTAAAGTGCAGTCCTCCTTTACGCTTTCTCGAAGAAGCAAAAGTGGTCCGATAGTTTAATTTATCTGATAAAAAAAAATTTTCCTGATTTCCCGCTTCTGATCTCCTGAGCTCGCGTCATTTCGAGTGATTTTTGTGTCATCGTCCATATTCGGCATATGACCCGGATCAGATGGTTCTCATATCAAAAATGTCAATTACAGGTTGGAATCTAGATATAACTTCAAAGACGAAGATGTCAAGAATACACCGTTTTTGTCAAAGATTCAAAGCTCATCGCTAACAAAAATGAGAATCTTCACAAGAGCGCTATCAAGATGTGGATTTGGAGCAATGGATTTTGCTGTGATTGATGGTAAATCTTACCAATTGAGCAGTCTCCCACAAGACATCAAGGATAAACTGATTCAAGGTTTGAGCACGGAGCCAGTTGAAAAACCATACGAAAAGCCATCATTGGATCAGATCATTAACATTGATGATTTCACAAAAGTTGCCCAAAAAGTTCTCAAACCAAACGTTTGGGCTTACTACAGAACAGGTTCATCTGATGAAGTCACTTTGAGAGAAAATGAGCAAGCCTACAAGAGAATTTACCTGAAACCAAGAGTTCTTAGACCAGTCAGAAATGTTGATACATCAGTTACAGTTCTTGGTCAAAAACTCCCCGTTCCATTTTATTTGACTGCCTACGCAAGGGCACACGAAGGGCACCCTGATGGAGACAAAGAGATCGCTAGAGCTGCCGTTGAATCGGGAGTTTTGCAAATGCTCCCTTCGTTGTCGTCATCGCCAATTGAAGAAGTTACGAAAATAAATACAAGTCCGCTAGATAACTGGTTACAAATTTACGTTGACAGTGATCGCCAAAAAACATTAGAGTTTATCAGAACTGCAGAGAAAACGAAAAAAGTTGGAGCCATTTTTTTCACAGTCGACACAGCCCAAAGAGGAAGAAGAGAATCTGAACTTAGACACTTAGGTCGCGCTGAATTTGTTAAAGTTAGTCATCATAATGATAACTTTAGTTGGTCAGATATCAAATTTTATAAGGAAAACACTTCATTGAAGATTGGTCTTAAAGGTATTCAAACTTTTGAAGATGCCTTGAAAGCTGTTGAATATGGTGCAGATGCAATTATCTTATCTAATCATGGAGGTCGTCAGTTAGATACCGCCAGATCTTCGATTGAAGTTTTGAAAGAAATCGTTCCTAAACTCAAGGCACACAACGCATATCACAAGATTGACATCCTGATTGATGGTGGGATCAGGAGAGGTTCTGACATTGTCAAAGCGCTTGCTTTAGGTGCTAAGGCAGTTGGTTTAGGCAGACCTGTTGCTTACTCTGTCTCCGCTTACGGAGCTGCAGGTGTTTCCAAAGCTGTTGAAATCCTCAAAGAAGAAGTTTTGTTGAACATGAAACTTCTTGGTGTCAACTCAACCGCAGAATTGAATGAAACTTATGTGGATACCACTGATTTGCATACTAATAGAGCTACATAGACGCTTTTTATAGAACTTAAAATGAGTTAACTCGATCAAAATGACGCTTCTTGCACTCTAGCAATCAATCGGCTGTTAGTTCCATGTCATACTGCCACATATGTATGTCACTGCGCTCATTCAACTGAAACAAACTCGCCATCCCAACGTATCAATGATGTGAAACAAATCTGGTTGAAAATCATCATTCATGAGGCGATCGTTCCAAACTTTCTGTACGAGCTCCCAGCTTCTAGTCACATTTCCTAGCCAGTAGGACTTCTGCAACTTCAAGTACAGCTGTGTCATCTTTTCCTGTTGATCAAATGTTGTGCAAACAGACCCTCCAAGGGGAAGCATAAGCTAGATCTGAGGTCAGTTTGCAGAAGTAAATCAAATCTCAAGAAAACCTCCTCTAGCGTTTCTTGCAGGTCCAAGTCATCTGCCCTTGCCCCTTTGATGAACAAAAGAATATACATATGGAAAACCATTTGCATCAATTCAAAGAGAGTCAAATGATGTTCCAGCTGCTCTCGATTGTCATAAATTGAAGCCAGTTGACAAGCACTTGGCCTACAATCTTCAATCTTTTTCTCCAAGTTAGAAGCCGATTGTTCTTGTAATTCTAAATACTCTTTTTCAAACTCCAGTTTTTCCTTACTCAAGAAATCAGCTACCCTTCTGAAAGTAGAATTACGATGAGAGGAACTTTCCTTCATCAGTGCATCCAATTCTAATATCTGATTTCTCAACTTGTCGAGCATGTTTTTTATTTCCACAACTTCTCCAAAAAGAGTCATAACTTCTAATAAACAGCCGTGCGAAGGATCAAGACCGTAACTGCTGAGCTCCAAAATTCTCAATTCTTGGAACACTTCAACATACTCAGCTGATGGTATCAAAGTGCCAACAGATGACGCTGTTGAGCTCATGACATCGTGATAGAAGAAGTTTGTAATCATCCATTTGGCCTCATTGGAGTCTGATGTATCGAGACAAAACTTTTTCAAACCACCATAAGAGCTCAATATGGATGCAAATTGTACCATGTAGTTGTACCAGTGAGAAACATCTCCAGATGATATTTGGATTCCCTTCGCTATCAAACAAAACGCAAGTGAAGTCTTGCAATCTTCAAGATTCTTCGCTGGGTCTGAAATTTCATTGGACATTAACGCTAACGCGGTTTCCAGATATCCAAATGCGACGGATTTGTCCTCCCCCAGAAGACTTATTGCACCCCATGACACCAATGCGTTGAGTATTGCCTTGTTTTGGGTTGCTAATTGCGGTAAGTATGATTTGAAAAAGTTTTGTCCATCCTCCCCACACAATGTTATGGTTAAGCAAACGTAGTTGATGTAATGATCCAGATATATCAACGCAATATCGTCAATGCACGTGAATATAGACTTCAGTGTTGGTGCGCCAGCTGGAATGAAGATATTGAGCTCTTCTTGTACCGGGCCCTTTCTTGGTACGTCCTTTTGTTTCTTTTTTTGCCAGATACATTCAGTCCTCAAACGTGTACATGCCTTGCAAACTGGATGGGTCTCATCACACTTTTTCTTCCTTTTCCGACAGGCAAGGCACCCTGATCTAGTTCTCGCGTTGAGTCCAACAAAAGACGAGTCCTTGATTTTGCAATTGATGGATGCTACTTTTTGAGTGACCACAAACGTATTGATCAATCCATTCTCGCTGTTTGTTTCGGAACTAATCAATGATAATGAGTCATTGAATGTAGAATACATACTTATAATTTCGATAATTTTATTCAATATGAAAAAAAAATTCAAGATTCTAAAGCTACGATTTTAAAAATCTTATTACTTGAGGCAGTGCAATCAGAAACTATTATCGATAAGCGCTTATATCTGAATTGGGACTTTAGTTTTCAAAATTTGAGCAATTTCTTTTATTTTTTCGGTGTAGTAAGTTGTGAGCCGCTGATCCACGAAAAAAAAGGATAAAAAAATCAGGGGTCTTTATCTAACTAGCAGCAGCAGTTAGTCCATCAACATGTTAAGACAATCAGTATACCACAATGATAATGATCAAACCTAGCCGTACTGGTCTGATATTGAGTTGTAAGAATAAACCTCTAAAATGTCGAGTTCTATCGATGTAATGTACTTGAGGAGCATCTTGCTACCAATGGACATTGAACCGAGCATATCTCTCCGAAGTTCACAGTGATGATAGATTCACCTCTCCTAGTATCTCACTGTTGAGTACCTCGTCCATATCTGGTCTTCTACCGGTTTCGAAGTCCATTTCTTGGACTTTGATGAGACGAGATCCAAAACTGAGATCATAGATTAACCAAATGATGAAGAATAGAGGCAACAAAATATAATCGTCAATAAAAGAACCTTTCTTAAATGGATTGAATACTGACCAGCCTTGAACCAAAGTTAGTAGCACACCGAGTACAATGGCCACAAAGTTCGACCAAGGAAAAAGGGGGGCAATGTATGAAAGTTCTCCAAGAGTGTGGCCTTGAGCCAACCAACCTTGTCTTAACCTAAGATGGATCACTGAAATAGACGTCCAGACCATAAACGCAGCTACTCCTGAGATGTTGACAATATAGTTGTACGCAGTTTCTGACCCTGACTTCCAACTCAAGACGGATAGAAAACAAAATAGATGAACAAAATGAACTGCCACGTACGGAACACCATTCTTCGTCACCTTTGTAAAGACCTTTGGCCCAAAACCGTTTTTGGACCAAGCAAAAAGTGTCCGGCTAGCAAGATAGATAGAAGAATTGATTGCAGAGATACAGGTGATTAGCACAATAGTTGCAACAAAATACTTTGAGTTCTCCCAGCCAGCATAGGTCAGGGCAATCGTCATTGGCGATTTCATGACTTTTTCTTTGCTCAAAAGATTAGGATCATTGTAGGCAACAGTGATGCCATAAGAAATGGAGAGACCAAAGTAGACAACGAGAATTCTGTAGACAGTATTCTTCACGGCAGTGGGAATAGCTTTTCTTGGATTTCTTGCTTCCGCTGCAATAATCGAAACTGACTCAACTCCAGAATAAAATGTACCTGCATAGACAAACGAATTAGCAATTCCCTTGAAACCTGAATTCAAAGGTTCTTTTCCAAACGGATTGTCTGGTTTGTGTCCTTTAATTCCTCCTGCAGCGTAAATGATGGCAAATAGCATGTAACCTAAAATCACCAGCAACTTGAAAATCCCAAAGATGTACTCTGATTCACCGTACCATTCGACACTAACGGAAGAAAAAAGCGTGAAGAAGACCCAAAAAATGATCACCCAGCCCCAAATAGGAACAACGCTAGTGAATGCTTCCATGGATGAAGAAAGATTGGTGTATTCTGCAACTAAAACTGTGACCCATAAGATAACATAATAGAGCGAAAGAGTTGCTCCAAAACCTTTGGACACAAACCTAGAGCCCAGGATACCGAAGTTGCAATCAAGAATTGAGTTCATCTCCCCAATACTAGACATCATGGAAAGAACAGGAATCGCGATAATGGCGAATCCAGCTACTAACCCAGCAGGTCCACTATTTGCTAAGGCCGATCCCATCCCAATAAAACAACCTGGACCAACTATACCGCAAATTGCAATTAAGTTGATCATACGGTTCTTCAACCCAGCTTTCAAGCCGGAATCTAAAATTTCGACTGGTGTCACCTCAACAGTAATGGTTTCTTTTTTACTCATGAGTTCCATTTTACCTATCTCACGGACTACATTACTTGAGTTCCCAACCGCATAGGGTGAGGCATGTTAAAATATTTGTACCCTCCCGTCCCACCGCTTATTGACTAATTGGGAAAAACAGAAACTATTTTGGATTTTTGGGTCACTGATCTCTATAAAAGGTGAGGAATCAGGCCCATTCAACTCAGCTCGTAACATCTCAATCACCACCAGACTATAATACTCACACTATGACTACTGAATCCTTCATTTTCCAAAGAAAAATTGCTGAACTTCCACCTATGGCAATCAAGGGTGATGGCATGTACATCACCGTTGAAGATCCTGTTACCAAAACTCAACGCGAGGTTTTGGATGCTTGTTCGGGGGCAGCGGTTTCTTCTGTTGGTCATCAAGATAAAGAGATCATTGATGAGGCAAAAAAGGCGATTGGAAAATCGGTTTACACCTATGGTTTATCTATCGGTAATTATGCGGCCGAGGAACTTGCAAAATTTATTTGCGACAAATCCAATGGTGCATTTGCTTCTTGCTTGTTCACTGGTTCAGGATCGGAAGCAAATGAAAATGCACTCAAAGTGATTAAGCAATATCACTATGAGAATGGCGAGCCAGAGAGATACAAATTTATCTCCAGAGTCCAGTCCTATCACGGGTACACTTTGGGTGTTCTCTCTTTGAGTGACGGAGTCAATCGAAAGAAGCAATTTGAAGGTTGTTTTTTTACTGAGGACCAGACTTCCAAAGTCTCTCAATGCTACCCTTACCGTAATATGAAGGAGGGTATGACTCTTGAAGAGTACGGCAAGCAGCTGGTTGACGAATTGGAGCAAAAAATTATCTCCGAGGGTCCACAAAAAGTTGCTGGAGTTATTTTTGAGACTGTTGGAGGCTCCACTTTTGGAACCCAGGTCCCAGTGCCAGGGTACTTGGACGGATGTAAAGCAGTTTGCGAGAAGTATGGGATTCTCTTCATGCTGGATGAAGTCATGTGTGGTTTAGGCCGTTGTGGTACCTACCATGCATGGCAGCAGTTCATGGCTACTGGGCCAGACGTTCAGACTGTCGGAAAGACGATTGGATCCGGATATGTCACTTTGGCGGCAGTTCTGGTCTCTCCTAAAGTCAAAAAAGTCTACGAGGAAGGAAGCGGATCGGTATTCGGTGCACAAACATATCATTGTCATGATTTCAACTGCAGAGTCGGGCTTGCTGTTCAAAAGAAAATTTTCAGAGATGGTTTGATTGAGAATAGTAAAGTTGTTGGCAATTATCTTGCCAGAAAGCTCAACGACAAATTGTTAACTTCTAAAATAGTCGGCCAAATCAGAGGAGCTGGAACATTTTGGTCGATCGAATTCGTTAAAGATCAGAAAACCAAGGAGCCTTTCGATCCAAAGATTGATGTCTGCCATTTAATTAGCAACAAAGCTTTTGAAAAGGGATTAACTTGTATGGCTCAAAGTGGCACTATCGACGGGGTTATTGGAGACCACATTACAATTGCTCCATCTTTCACCATTTCGGAGCCAATTGCGGACAAGATCTCTTCAATAATCTCTGAATCAATTTTGGAAGTCGAAAAAGAATTGATGATCTAGTTGTTTCAATTCCTCACTGGCGAATGAAGGCTGGATTTTTCCCCATATCCTCGAATTAGGTATGTATTTTCTAGATAGCGTTTAATTCCTAATTGGTGAGTTGAAAAAAAATTGTAATTCCGGCTGTTTTCACTGTAAAAAGTTCAAGTTTGAGACGTCTTAATCGAAACCGTTGCACTTTCATGTTCCCCATATCTTGTGAATTTGACTCTGATTACCCTAATGGGCAACACAAACTCTTTTTTCCTTATTCCCGTTGATTTCGAATAGACAGCGTTAAATTCCTAATTCGTAATCTGAAACTGTCAATCGTTGTAGTATCGAGAATTGCAATTGGACAGTTTCTGAAAACTAGTTGAATCAGTTCGGAGGGCGTTTAATTCCAAATTGGTAAATCATCGGTTCTAAACAGTATATATACAGTTCGTTTGTGCGTGTAATTGAGTATTCTCAGCTGCAAATACATCGAGCAACCAAAAATGGCAGTTCTTCAAATTCCACCAATAGGTCTGGGTACCTGGAAATCTACTGATCAGGATGCTTACAATGCAGTGAAGTATGCAATTGAGGCTGGATATCGTCACATTGATACCGCCACTTGCTATGGTAACGAAGCCGCAGTTGGAAAAGCAATTAGGGACTCTAACGTGGAGCGTGATGAGATCTTTGTCACCACGAAACTTTGGGCAACACATGCAACTGATCCAGAGAAAGCTCTCAGAAACTCTTTGAAAGCAATGGGATTGGAATACATTGATTTGTATCTGATGCACTGGCCTGTGGCAATGAATCCAAATGGCAATGATCCGATGTTTCCAACAAAAGAAGACGGGTCAAGGGATATACTTACCAACTGGACCTACCTCGACACTTTCGCCAAGATGCAACACTTGGTTTCGCTTGGCTTATGCAGATTTGTTGGAGTCTCTAACTTCACTCGGGCAAAAATGGAAGCCTTGTTTGAAAAAAATATCATTCCTAGCGTGCTCCAGATCGAGCTGCATCCATATTTACCTCAGCAAGATTTGGTTGACTACTGCCATGCAAAAGGTGTTGTTGTGGAGGCATATTCTCCCTTAGGGTCTCAAGGTGCACCCCTTCTCTCGAACGAACTTTTGAAGAAAATTGCCGAGCGGAACGGTGTTTCTTCTGCCACTATCTGCATCTCCTGGGCTGTTTGGAGAAAAACTGTTGTACTACCAAAATCGACTAGTCCAAGCAGAATCAAATCAAACCTAAGTGTTGTGGAGTTGACCGATGAGGAAGGAAAGCAGATCACTGACCTACATAAAACCAGCGGCACCACAAGATTTGTGAATCCACAGTGGGGTGTGACTATATTTGAAGATTGAAGCTTATATACATTGTGAATATACTTGCATCCTTAAACTTTGAGTTTCTCAAATGTGAGTATGGACAGAACGATAAGTGACACTTTCATGTTAGGAATGAAAGTTCTCTTACATCTGGATAGAGAATCTTCTTTTAATCTGCTGCCAAAGGTTTCAGTCTATCGTGACTTGTCAGTTAAAATTAACACACTACACCGAGCTTTTCATTACACCGAAATGTCCTTTGGTTTCAAAATTTGTAAAAAGCTTTAAATAATCTCGTAACATCTAATGGGGTCTGTCACATTGTCAGCAACCAACCAGACTGCTCCAAAAAAATGATCGGTGAAAATAGCATTGGCTGTTTATAAATTCCTCTATCGAGCCCTTGTGGCCTATATCTATATCTATAGTGACTAACTATTTCTCGTATGACTTGACGAAGGCTGGGCGACTTCTCAAAGTTTTTTGCCACTTATCAACGTTTGGATAATCAGACCAGCTCTTCAAACTCAATTGTTCAAGACGACGTTCATCAATAAACACGATCCAAGCAATATCGGCAATTGAGAAACCACTGTCTACAATGAAACCGCTTTTGGAAGAAGCAAGCTTTTTGTCCAAAAGTTGGATGAATCTCAAAAATTCATCACGTGCTTTGTTCTTGCTTGAGGCATCTGAAGCTGTGGCAAAACTGGCAAAACTTGGACCAAGTCCAGTGACTTGCAAAGAGACCCAAGAGATAGTTTCGTATTTCTCAGCAATCTCATTACTCAAAAATTTGTGTTCCTTATCATACTTCTCAACGAGATAAAGCAAAATAGAACTTGACTCGATCAGACTCAATCCACCATCAACAAGAACTGGAGTCTTTCGGTTTGGATGTAGTTTAACGTAATCAGGATCATTACGGACAAACTCTCTGGAAACCTCCTTACTGGTCCATGGAACGTTCAATTCATTAAGAAGAATGGCAATTTTTCTTGGGTTGGCACCAAATCCGTCAGAGTACGGAAGATGATAGAGAGTGGTCATTTTTTCGTATTGTATAATGAGCTGCTTAAACAAAGCTTTCTGAGATAATTTTGTGCGATGACATAGCTTTATATGCCATTTCCAGACGATGGATAGATTCACAGTGCCACATGTGTGGTTTCATTATCGTTAAAGGTCACATGATTCATAGATTTTATCGGATTACTTTTCGCGATAAGAGACCTTTCGTAATCAATGCCATGCTTTACTGATATTCACATACAATTTTTTGATTTTGAGTAAATCAAGATCAGAATAGTAGCGCTCACGTGGTTTAACACCAGACTTCAACGTTTTGAATCCAAACTTATTGGTCGCTTGCGCAGTACAATGGAATATTCAATAAGTGTAGTCCAATCCTAACACTGCAGATTCCCGGTTCATTCAAAGCAATTGGGCGTCATTGTCGTCCATTGCGACTACAGTTAGACTGTATTCCGGTAAGGATAGTTATTGTGCACTCACGATTGATTGTGTGATAATTTTTCAAATTTGTTAGTGGTGAAAAATAACAATTGTAGTTTTTTAATATCTCGATAAATCGTAATCTTCGTTGAAATACTACCAAACCTTCACGACCCAAAAAATAGAAAAATTAGATTTAAGACTCCTTTCAAAAGCCCAATTTATTGATCATTTGCCTGAAACGAAATCGAAACATCTTTCTACCCGAAGCTCATGATGTGAGAAATGAGTTGTAAGTTTGTTACCCCACTACTCTACGTTAATGAATCCCTAATGACTCTTTTACCTAACAATTTGTAGTTTTATATTGAGCAATAACCACCATCAACTCTGATGTCAGTACCTGTCGTGAATGAAGATGCATCACTTGCCAGATAAACATATGCTCCGACCAATTCTTCTTTTTCTGCTTCGCGACCCATTGGAGTCAGTCCCCACCATTTAGCTCTTTCCTCAGGAGGAACGGGATCCGAAAGAGGTGTATTTGTGTAACCTGGGGAAACAGTGTTCACCCTAGCAAACCCGCAAAATTCGATTGCCAAAGATTTACCCATACTTAGAACAGAAGCTTTTGCGGCATTATAGCATGTTTGATAGTTGGGGACGTTCACGATATGTGCAGATATTGAAGCCGTCATTATCAAAGAACCTGAACCCTGGCTTTTGAAAATTGCTCCAACGTATTTGGCACAATAGAAGACTGCATTGACATCGACATCAAAGACTTTTTTCCACTCTGAAGATGACGCCGCTTCATTCAATATACTCCCTTTATTCCATGCGATTCCGGCATTAGCAACAAAAACGTTAATAGTTCCAAAGTCGTGAAGTATTTCTTCCAGAACAGCAATCACTTGTTCTTCACTAGTAAGATCGCAGGCATACGATTTTGCTTTGATATTGTAATCGTTTGCTAATGTCTCTGCAAAGTCTGTTTCCTGAAGATCAAGAATGATAACATCTCCACCTGCTTGAGCAAATCCTTCCGCGATTGCAGAACCAATTGCTCCTCTACCACCAGTGACTACGCATACTTTATTGTTCAGTTTGAACTTATCGATGATATTTCTCGAGTCTTTAGTAGGTTTCGTTGGAACAACTTGATCATTATTAATGAACGATTTGTAAACTGCACCTGTCATGTTGTTTTTGAAGAGTCCTCCGCTCAGGCATCAAACAAAGCAATCAATAATGTTACAACACTTAAGAGTCTCGAAAGGTTTCAAGAAAATTTATCTATGGTTACGGAAAGAATAGTGACTAGCAGGTTGTGATTTTATCACCTAAGAAAATATCTCATGAATTTGAACAAAGACTTCGCCAATTTGATCATTCAAGCTTACAAATTTAAACTTCCAAAGACTAAGCGGGTGAACATGAGTGATTTGAACAAAAGTTTCTATGCGGAGGACGATTTCAGTCACATGAACTGTTGCTTATCTGAGTCTTCATACAGTCATCTCTATACGTCTGGAGAGCCACCCAAGCTCTTACTTAAACTCATGATTCCCAAGAGTTTCCAAGCTGCAATGATTTTAAACTCAGATGTGAAACAAATCTCTTTAATTAATATACTCAATAGTTTGCCATCCTTTCAATCAAACCCCAATCACGCACAATACAATAGCGTTTCTTGAGATCATTTACAATCTTACTTGTCCTGCACACAACTCATAATGCATTGACGAGACAATAATGTTTTGGTGGATTAAAATTGCCAGATCGAAGTTCCTCCACTGCCGATCTTGTGTTCTTCACCATTCGCCACATGCATGAATTAATGAAATCTCATTTTTCAATTTGGTACCGTTTAAACGGAGAAAGCAATTCCATCGCAGATCACACTGGTTCAATCATCGGCGATAAGGTGGCGATTAGCTCTTTAAATCCGCAATCCGAATCGCGATTGGCTTAAAAAGGTAAAGTGTCCTAAGGATTTGGGTATGTTTGAATTAATTTTTGATCGAAATTACAAATATCTTCCGGATCCGGAAGGTGAACAGAGTACCCGGAAAGATATAAAACGATAAAAAAATTCCACAGGTTGAAAAAGAGATAAGATAAGGTTTACAACCATGACTATAAATAAGATTGAAGCAATTGGTATCATTGACTACGATAAGTATCCAGAGGCAAAGAAGTTTGTTTACGAGCCCCAACACCTGAGACCATTTGATGTCGATATCAAAGTAGAAGCTTGTGGTATTTGTGGATCAGATATTCACGCTGCTTGTGGTAATTGGGGAAGGCCATACGCACCTGTTGCAGTTGGTCATGAAATTGTCGGAAAAGTTACTGCAGTTGGTGAAGGTGTAACGAAGTTCAGGGTTGGTGATAGAGTTGGAGTTGGTGCTCAGGCAGATTCATGTGGCGAATGTTTGTCCTGCGGTCAACATCATGAAAATAACTGCAAGAATGCAGTTAACACTTATTTTGGAACTTATAAGGAGACAGGAAAAAACACTCAAGGTGGTTATGCTTCCCATGTTCGTATAAGCAGCAAGTTTGTTTTCAAGATTCCGGATGGTTTGGCTAGTGAACATGCAGCGCCTCTTCTGTGTGGCGGTGTCACTGGATTCAAGCCACTTCTTGATGCTGGTGTTAAAGAAGGTACCAAAGTTGGAGTTGTTGGTATTGGTGGTATTGGGCACATGACAATTCTTTTTGCCAAAGCTCTAGGAGCTGAAGTAACAGCTATTTCAAGAACCAATAGCAAAAAAGATATTGCTATGAAGTTAGGTGCAGATCATTACCTTGCAATGTCTGAAGGAAATTTTGATGAAGAAAGTCTTGAAGTTATTGTCAATACCGGTTCTGATATTTCCACTGAGGGATTGAATCCACTGCTCGGATTGTTGCGTCCACAAGGAATTTTAACAATAATTACTGCCCCTCCGATGGGAACAACGGTCCAAATTGCTCCATTAACGTTGATTTTGAAGAATATCAGAATTTCTGGCTCTAATATAGGTGCTCCTCATGAAATCGAATATATGCTGAAACTTGCTGAAGAAAAGAATATTGCTCCGTGGGTCGAAAAAATCCCTATTAGTGAGGAGAATGTCAGTACTGCTTGGAAAAGGATGAACAGCGGTGATGTTAGATTTAGATTTGTGTTGATCGATTATGATAAGTGTTTTGATTGATTTAAGTTATAGAGTGTGGTGCATTAGATGGTTTCCACGTTTCCTTTAAAATGATTTTAAAATATTGCTGAGATAAAACAAAGGCCGAAAACGAAAACTTTATGCAGAGCTCAAAGCTACATCAAATAACCGGAATGTTGTTTTCATGTAACATAATCTGAATTCGCTAGTGACAATTAGAGGCGAATTTCAAGATTCGAGATGTTTTTTCCCGTAATCGAACGGTGTAATAACCGAATAACGATCAAATATTGAAATAGGCACCAGATTCTGATCAAAGAGATCAAGATCAAACACAATGACTTGTTGCAGGTATTTTGAGTCGTGTGACTACAAAAGTATAAAAAAAAAATCGTTTTCCAAAAACTTTAGCTATAAAAGGGACAAAAATTTTCCTTTATGAAAACTTTTTACTCTTGAATTTTCTCCTTTCTTTGTCGACGTACTTCATAGGATCATTTCTATAGGTCACGTCTCTCTTTGACTCTTCACAAGAGCCACTGAATCCAACTTGGTTGATGAGGTAGATACCTTTGCACCCTAGAGTGAGAATGTTACTAGCTTGACCACGACCCTTAGCGGTCTGGTCATCTAATAATTGTTTTCCTTTCAGAATACGGACTGGTACTTCGGTGCCGGTTCTCAGAAAGGAGCGATGATCTTGACCCGTACTGTGTACTTCTTCGGGAGGGACAGTGCAGGGTGGGTGCAAATGGCTGTCTGACAAGTTATATTAATTATTGATCTAGTTTTTGGCTGATACACCAGCCAAAAGTTATGTTGGTTTCTATGCTGAGTTTGTCGACCACTATATATTAATAGATCCTATGCCAAGCTACCTTTCACATTTTTTACCTGATCAGTGTCCTACTGCACAGGTGCAAGAATTTTTAATTTTATTGAGTAACCAAACTTTTTGAATTCTGATCCTATTTCAGGTTACTATGAAGATAGTTCTACGTTTCTTTTGGTACAAGCCTAATGGATCTTTCATTGTGTACTCTCTTTCATTGTGCTTCGTCTCCTCCGTCTTATCACCAGCCCATGATAAAATTTTTCTTATTACCTAAGCGCCGTCTTATCACCAGCCTCCAAAGATTTTTTGTGATTACCTAACCACCAACCTTCGAAAAAGTTTTTCTCGTGATTACCTAAGCACCGTCCTATCACAATTTTTTCTCGTGATTACGTAATCGCGCTTTTCGCTACTGCAAGAGCGAAAGCCGGTACCTGCAGCTGCGCTTAGCATGCACCATACTGCCTTTTTCATACCCGACCCCACGCTCTCAATCCCCTGCCTGCCAAGTCGCAAGTAGACCCCAAAATAAAGTCGCAAGTAGACCCTACAAAGTAGACCCAAGTAGACCCTACAAAGTAGACCCAAGTAGACCCTACAAAGTAGACCCTACAAAGTTTTCCAAAGTAGACCTTACAAAGTAGACCTTACAAAGTACAATAGCTACTTGGAACAAATCGATTTAAAAACGCTAATCACAATGGTCTCTTGTCCACGCTCCCATATCTCTGCTAATCTGTAGAAAATTGGGCTCGTCTATACGGCTTGAAATTAATAAATCTGCTATTTAATTAATTTTCAAAATTCATCATCTTGGTGGTTTAGATCATAGAATAGACGTAGTTTAGTAATATACTAGCTGCAACCATCTACCCTCTCAAGTTTGTGGGAAAGAGAACTCCCGATACCCCAGAGTCTACGACAACTGTATGAAGCTTTTACAAACTATAAGCTTGACTAAGAAAATGGGATCGAATACCGAAACTCGCAGGGCTGTACAACCCTCATCACATTCTATCTACTTCCGGTGACAATGTTAGATGAGAATAACCAGTATGACCGGCGTGTCACCGTGACCCCAATGGACGAAAGGAAGAGTCACTGGATTAGTTTAAATGTCTGGTGCTATCATGACAAAGTGATCAAAGGCAAAACTGATCAGCAGGAAATGCTTGCTGCTGATGCAGAGGAACATCAGAGAATTTTCGAAGCAAAAGTCGGTTTGTTCAATCGGCTGTTCAAAAGTTTGCATTTGG